>OX465297.1:102147919-102747919 GCA_949987735.1 Leucophora obtusa | reverse complement strand
AGTACGAAATTAACACTTAAACACATTGTAAGTTTTGACTTCTTTCTGAACTTAAATTTGAAATATTGATGTCTTCAGAAACTTACAGTGAAATTTCATGACAAATATTTTTGTGGGACATTTTAACCCTCAAACTCTGCAATTAAAGGGACTTTTTGAAAATTAAATTTAAGAGTGAGAGGGCTAAAATGTTCCACAAAAATATTTGCCATGAAATTCTACTATAAGTCTTTGAAGACATCAAAGTTTAAAATTTAAGTTCAATGCCAGAAATAAGTCAAAATCTAAAATTCGTTTGAGAGCTAATTTTATGCTTATTCAGAATTGGTGCTCACTAGAGCACCCATGTGTGCAAAAGTGTAATTTTTTCACCTCCCCACGCATTTTCCGGTAGATTGGATATAAAAAATAATATACCCGCAAAAATTTATTCTCTCGATTTAAAACAGGCCAGTCACCCGGGGCCTTTAGCCCTAAAAATGGAATAAAATTAGTTTAAAGCTTCTTTGCACTATAACTCTTAAAGTAAAGGTTTTACAGAAAGATATTAAAACTACAAGAAATAATTTGTCTACCATTTTTCTCATACACACTTTTGACGTATCAATGACTCGTCATGGTGATTTAAATAGTTAAAATCAAAGTGATTTAAATGGTTGCACCCAAATTTTGACACAATATTTTTGTGTAAAACCTTTACTTTAAGAGTTCCCAGCAAAATTGTCGGATGCAAAGAACTGTACTTACATGCAACCTGTTCCAATTTATGTTCTATCATCGGTGATTCTTGTTTGAGTTTGTCCCAAAAGCAACAGGTTCTGTTCCTCCAAACTAGAACAGGTTGCTTTGGAACCGGTTCTAGAACCAGTTATAGAACTGGTTCGGCGACAGTGAAGCCTTCCATTTTGACTTTCAGGAATCAGTTCTAAAACCTGTTCCACGGAACCGGTAGAACAGATTCTAAGGCAACCAGTTCAAAAAAATGTTGCTGGGTTATTCCGCTATGGTTAGCGCGTTGGACTGTTACACGTGAGGTTGCGGGTTCGAGCCCCAACCAAGGCAACATCAATTTATGAAAAATAGTAATATGTATGAGTTTTTTCTATCCCTCATACACATCGCAGCGTCCTTCTTCGGTGTTCCCATAGCACTTAACCCCACCGAAGTAAAATAGTATAACAGGGCTATGAACTAAAAAGCTTCAATAAAGTTCGCCAACTTACCATCAGATGGCGCGCAACAACTGTTCTAAAAAATTCAAAATCTCGCGCAATTACAGTGTTGCCATATTTGAAGCCCTTCATCTTTCACCACCTTTCACTTCTTCTATATCGCCTTTCCAAAGGAAGCAACACGTTAATTAATAGGAAGAATTTCCCGAGTGTTGCTTCTCTTAAAAAAAAAAAAATAATAATAATTTTAGTCCATTTTTAGGGCTAAAAGCTAAGGGTGACTGGCCTGTTTTAATCTAAAAGGAAAAATTTTTCCATAGATATTATTTTTTACGCCATATCTGCGGGAAGATACATGGGGAGATGAAAAAATAACACTTTTGCACATTTCATATACTTCATGGGTGCTCTAATATACACCCAAGAATTCATATGTATATGTATACATGTAAATTAGGATGGAGTTTATTTATTTCTTTCATAAATTCATATGTTTATTATCAAGACTTCTTCTAAAACATCAGTTTAATTTAATTGGACAATTGCCAATGTAGAAATCAAGATCTTTGAACTATATTTTCATTGAACAATTTCAAAATTTTCTCCTCCAATTCAGAAATTCCCTAATTAGTGAACGTGTTGTTATTTTTTTTTTTTTGTTACATTTTAACATTGCCACTTACCCACAAGACATTTACAACAAAATAAAAATAAACATCAAAAATAGTTTTATAGAATAATTTTGGGATTTTATATCCCTTTAAGCGAAATTTAACCATGTTGCATGTTCCACTCAACATTGTTGTTGCTGTTTATAAATACATACACCACTTTATACATGATGATAATGGTGATGAAAACTTGTCAAGTGATTAAAAAGTTTGAACACAACTGATTAAAATAAGTATCAAATTATCAACAAACCAACAACAGCAACGAACTACAATTTCACAGATATTGCTAATAAAAAAAGTTTTTGGTACAAACATTTTAAAACACACATTTTGGGAAATTGTTACATATTTTTCTTAGCATATTCTGCAGATATATATAATACGCATTTAATAATTAACAACATATGTACGTTTTAATAAACATTAAATATTCATTAATTTTATTACTACGAGTTATTAAGATTTGTTTTAAACTCACTTTGTTGTATTTTGTTATTAACTCCCATAATATTTTGTTCTATTTGAAACTTTTCCAAAATATTATCGAAAATAATATGGATCGAAGTCTTAAGCATATAAATGTATATAAAAATATACAAAAACCACTACAAAATTTTGATTTTTTCTACTGTTTGGTGGGTACTAGGTCCATAGAATGACCACGACCATAACCACGTGGCACGTAGCCAGGAATTTTTTTCAAGGGTTTTTTTTATTATTTTTATTTTGATCAAAAAATGTTTTGTATCCTGAGGAAACCTATGAGACTATGTAGGTATACACAAAAACTTTCGATCCGGAATGAATCGTAATTTTTGTTATTTGTACATTTAAAAGAAGTGTGTTGCTTTATCTTTTGGGTAAAGTTCAATAAAATGAGAGTAAGAACAAAATCCTCGTACTAATTGTCAAAATTACTCAAAAGTACTGGAACCCACAAAAACGCTTTTCTAGCCCAAAATTTTATTTCAAAGAAAAATATGGTAATACTTACGTAGACATTAGGTTAAAAAAATCGTACAAATATATATACTCTTTTGCATTTGAAAGTTTTTTTGATTTTGCTCAATTAATTATTATATGAATGCTAGGGTTTGGGGTTCGGGAATTCCCGGGAAAAAGGGAAATTTTAAAAATATTAAATTTTTTAAATTGTTTTTGTTTCGAATAGGATTTTTTAATTTTAATCATAAAAAACATTTTAAATACCAAAACAAAAATGTCATTGTTAAAATTTTTTAAAAGGGAATACATTTATTTGACACACAAATAAAATCTTTGCCAAGTAATTAGGAGCATTTCAACTAATAAAGATTTTTCGCATAACTTATTCAAAATTTAAGTAGTAAAACCTAAAAACTGGGTAAATGTTTAAAAGAAATATGAAAAAAAGCTTTGTTTCTTACAAATAATCGCCCTTACTATCTAAATTTTTCAAATGTATAATTTAGGTAAAGTCGACTTTAGTTAAAATATTGGGTGGCAGTTAGGATTTTTCTTTTCCCGGACTTTTTCATTTCCCGGGACAGCGGGATTTTTTTCGGAATTTCCCGGGATCCCGGGAATTCCCGCTCGTTACAAAATATATAAATTCGACATATATTGTACTTGAAAATCTACTTTTTGGTTAAAAACCGTTCGACAAAGTTTATCTTTTGGTTGTATCCATGAGAAAATGTTCTGAAAGGAGGGCTAAATATCCATGTCTTCCACTTTTTCTAGGTCAATTCGTTTAACAATTAAAATCGTGAATTAGTATTTATGTAATATATTTATATGGAAGGCCGTCCTAATTAAAAAAAAAAAACTCTTAGTAATATATTAACTAAATATTAATTTCGCGGTTTAAGCTGTTAAACGAATTGATATAGAAAAGTGAAAGAAACGGTTATAATATTTTGATCCTTTCTTTCAGGATATATTGGAATTATTAATGGGTGCAAACTTGTGTCGGCCCAGTTTTATATTCAGAACTAAAATCAATTTTTTGCTTAAATATTTCTTATACATGAAATCCAAAATTTTCTATTTCTAGATATTTTGTTTTTTTTTTCTATGCAGATTTTCAGAAGTATCCGTCGAATTAGTTTTATAAAAAAGTTTAAAAGTGAGCATTTTTCACAGAAATTTTTAGGCAAATTCGCCTAAATAGTTAAATAGTTTCATAACTTTAATTAGTTTTCTTGAATAGAAATTTTTTATGCCACAACTCCTTAAAAAGAAATTATTTAATTTTCATATTTAGTTGCATTTTAAATTAGCATATAAAAAATTCAAAATAATTTGAAAAAGCATCTGATGTATTTATTATTTTAAAAATTAATAATATTTAAAAAATATATTTAAAATAAAGGAATAGCAATTGAACTTTAAATGAAATTATTTGAAGTAAAAGAAACTCAAAATACTTATGTTAATTGAAAATACGAAAAATTACTATTTTTTAACTTTAATCCCTAGTTTATTGGAGGTATTTGGAACTGAAATAATGATGTTAAAATGTTGTATAAGGCTGGTTTACACTATAAGATTTTCGGTACGAGTTTACTTCAGAACACGTGCAAAACATATAGGCAAGGTTGCAAAACCTTTCCGAGAATCTTGTAGTTTAAAACAGCCTTATAAATATTGCTTTATTTGAACAAATATCATCATCTTAAAGAAGAAAAAAATTCCCGAAGGACAAGTATTTTAGTTTTTAAATTTGGTAATTGCTAATATAATATTTTTCGGTTTAACTAAACCAAATTCAATTGGCATCCAAAAACAATTTGGCTTAATTCAGTTTATTAAATTTTAAACCGTATTTTTTAATTTTAAATATTCTTTATTTAAATTAATTTAAAAAAATCAATGCTTTAAATTTAAATAAAGCTTCTAAAATTGCAATAAAACTAGCTAAAACTACAGTAAAAGACTAAAAAAAATCCCGGGAAATCCCGCATAAAATTCCCGGGATTGCGGGATTCAAAAAAGGGCGGGATTCCCGGGAATCCCGTCCCGGGAATTCCCGGCACATAAACCCTAGTGGCAGTATACCTAGACTTGGTTTATTTTTAGAGCATTCTGATTGGTTAATTTATTTTCAACCAATCAAAATATTTGAAAATATAAATATTTTTGTAAGGTTTTCATACACAAAATGAACAAAACCGTTTCATTAAAATAAAGTCGACTTTAAATTTAAAATACTCCTTTATATTAATAAATGTGAAAAGAAAAGACTAATGGTTAACGGAGGTATCTAAATTTGGTTATCCGACATCTGAATCTGGTTCACAAAAAAAAAAAAAAATTGATGGTGAAGAAAACAACAACAAGAATAACGTTTCAGCTAAAATTAGCAAAGTACCCGAAGAAAAAAGTGTAAGCTGAATAGGCATTAAAGGTTTTATGGTAGGGCAAACATTTCCTGAAATGGTATCCAAATTAGCCGCAGTCAATCCGCACCATAACTAGATCTTCGTTTATTCGAGAAAGTTTTTATAATAAAAACCTGGCATTGCAAAAAAATGAAACCGATGTAAAGAACATTATATTAAATTACTACAATCATGTAAAAGATATCATGATAAAAGAAATATCGAGCAATATTTCTAGCAAATGGAGATTTACTATAATCTTAGATGAATGGACAAGAATATCACAAAAGAGATATTTGAACATATGTATAAACGGAAATAACTAATTTTATAACCTGGGGTTGGTTTATATATCAGGAAGATGTAATGCTGATGAAATAAGAAGAATTGTAGAAATAAGACTACAAGAGTTTTATTTGTCTTTGGAAAATAACATTGTGGCCACCATATCTAATGGGCCAAGTGAAACGATTTGTTTCCGACAGTCCAGTAGTAGGTGCTTTCTGCTGGAATCATGCAATTCATTTGGCAGTGCTGCGAGTAATTTATGTGAAATCAAATGTTCAACATTCTGATATTTTTTACTTTGAATTCTCACTACACAGACTGCATTTGTATTGAAATAGTGTTTTTTTTTTAACAAAAATTACTTATATAGGTGGTTTTCATTAACCATTTTGTTTAAAAATATTTCCCGGGAATCCCGGGAATCAAATTTTTTCATTCCCGTTTCCCGGGAAATAAAAAAGTCCGGGAAATCCCAAACACTAATGAATGCTTCAAATACGATACTAAATCGATTAAATCCATTTTCAGAGTTTTATAAAGTTTTAATTTTAAAATATGTTATTGTCCCCTAACTCATGGTTGAATTATAAAAGGTTTGCTATATGGGTATTTTTTTTCACTTGTTCTCCAACCATTTTGTTAAAATTCGAAACAATAGGCTTGTTTGTTTACCACTGTTCAAACCGTTCAAATATGCCCTTTAAAATGCTGCTGTTACGGTAATTCTAGAAACGTCGCACAGTGTTTTGATCCCATATACCGATTGTATAAAACTAGAAGGAGTGGAGAGAGAGTTTTGAAATTTGGTACATTGATATAAAATTTATGGAAATATCGGACCAAGGACACGCCCACTTCCCATAGGTCCTGAAATTTAAAAATATTATATTAGCTACATAAATGGACGTAAAATTACATAAAGTATCCACTGAGATGCACATAAAACTGGAAATGTATGTGTCAATTTTTATCAAAATCGAAGGAAGGACTTTTAGTCCTGCCATATATCCTTTATTTTAAAAGCTTTAGAAAACCTGCAAAAATGATCCGATTGCCATGAAATTTAGCACGTGCAAATTAATTATGATTAAACTACGAAACCATGTGAATCCTCCATTTTAAGTATAGGGTATGTTCAGCGAACTTATGTAAAACACTACGGGGAATATTTTTGTGGAACATTTCCTTCTAACTCTTCAATTAAAGGGACTTTTTGGCCCTTTTTTAAAATGGACAAAAACAACCCGTAAGTTGAAGAGTTAGAGGGTTAAAATGTTGGGCAAAAATATTTATCATGAAATTCTACTATAACTCTTTGAAGACATCAGCATTAAAAATTTAACTCAAGTGCCAGTAATAAGTAAAAACTGAAAATGTGTTTAAGTGTTAATTTCGTACTTATTCAGAATTGGCCCTCAAATGTTCCACAAACCTACACTCAAAAAAAAAAGTCAGTAAAGTCAGCAAAAAATGTTGCTGTGTCAGCAAATTTTTAGTCAGCAGCGTGCTTGCAAAAAAGTTGGTAATTTCAGCGAGCTGATTTTTACCAAAAAAAATAGTAATCTTCAGCAAAAGTTTTGCTAACACTTAGTCGACTGCAAATGAAAAAAAAAACTTTGCTAAAATCACCAAACTTTTTGTTGAATATTAGTAGACTGAAAAAAACTCAAAAAACTTGTAGCGAAATTTTACTTTAGTTAATTTATTTGCTGAAAATTTAAATATAAAATATGTGTAGAGTTGTTTTTCTTTTTTTGTCATTTCCGTTTCCAGACAAGCTGCGACATCTACATCTTGTCTATCTGGTTGTCGTCCACGCTATGAATGCGGTTATCAGCACAATTTTCGTAGCAAAATAAATTAGTAAAACATTAGTTCAAAATTAGTTTAGTGCTAAAAAAAATATAACTAAAATTTTTGTTGAAAACGGAATTTCAGCAAAAAAAATTGCTGAAAAATAGTACACTTGATATACAAGATGTTTTACTAATTTTTCTACTAACTTATTTTTTTGAGTGTAGATTTTAGGGAGAAACCATGGGAATCTTCTATTTTAGGTATAGCATGTGTTCAGCGAGCTTATGTAAAACACTACGGGGAACATTTTTGTGGAATATTTTAACCCTCCAACTCTAACTGATTATACAATAAAAAATTATGAAAATATAGCGCCATTTCTTTGTAATATTGATAGCAGGGACACAAAAATATAAACTTTGGGAAATAATTGGGGTTTAAATTAGCTGAAAAATTTACAAAAATTAAGAAACATAAATTACTGAAAATTAGGATGCAAAGTTAGTTCAAATACGTATGAAAGTAATTGTTATGCTAAATGGGATTTACAAAAATATTAGTTCAATCCTAAATTTCAAGACAAAATACCAGAAAAATCAGTTCGTTTGCGCCAGAACGCATTTTATTTATTTTTTTTTTTTTATTTTTTTATAGAATTGCTTCATACACAAGACTAAAGTCTTATTTTGCAGTATGGAACTGATGATAGGTAAATTTATGAAATCATTAATCAATTAATTTAACAGACTTTTGTACTAACTTTTTTTTTATAAGTGTAGAAATATATTTGAAAGGACAGAACAAAAAACGAAAGTTTTTGACATGCTTCCGACAGAAAAACTACCCAAAATGGTCGATTTTTTTTCGACAACTTTGCCATTTTTAGATTTCCATACTCTATCAAATATCCGAACTTCATTACAATCGGAGACTATCACATTATATACTTTTCTTGTTAGTTCTAAATATACTACTGACCATTAATTTATTCGAAAATTTCGTCCAAGCTGTTTGATTTCCAAATAAAATACGGCTGATGTAAAATTACTCAGACCACTGTTCATATATTTATGCCCTGCTTATTTCGACTATATATTTTTTATAGTGTTGAAATCTCAGTAAGTTTTCTCATTGATGTTTTAACTTTAATATTTTTAGTGGAAAAGTTTTGTACTTTATGTCCTCACTCACTCACTAAAATTTTAATAAAGAGTTTTCAGTATTTTCACTTGTCGTAAAATAAGTAAAAACTGGGTATAAGTACAAGTTTTTCAACGCAGTAATCATTATGATCGTAAGCAGTAGCCGCATCATCATCATGATAATCATTGTTATAATTATTAAACATGGCCACCATTTCCTGGTAGTTGTGTGTTAGTTGATTTTAGTTAAGTTTCCATGTTGCTTCACAAAAGTTCACAGGACTCATGTTAAATGCACAACAAAGGCAAACTCTTGCATATCAAGTTGTTTGTGTACTAAAACTACCAACTGTTGACAGCCTCTAAGACTACAAACAAAAATTCAGCAGAGTGAGAAAATATTTGTTATAATAAAAAATATATTAAGAATTTGTTTCAAAGGATTTAAAGCAAAATTGCAGGACATTTACTTTTCTCTAAAAATGATAATCTATTGCTAACTTATGTTGATATAGAAAGAAAAAGTATTGAAGCTCTATGAAAATAAAAGCAGAAATATGCTTCATAGCAAATTTGTTTCCAATAATGTAAGCTTAAGAGTCCGTAAGCCTGTTGCAATTATATTTGTATTAGAATAAACGAGCGAAAATATTTTAGATGTTTCTCAATAAGTTCAGCTATTATAAAATAATTTTATCCACTCCTAAACAGTCTTAAATTTAAGCATAATTTTTTTCATACTTCCCAACCCTTTAAAAACTCTTGTAGTTTTAAATCCAGCTGTTACTTGCAACAATTTATATAAAATTAACAAATACATCACGTGAGTTGGACAAAAAAAAAGCAACCACCACTACTGTAACCAAAAACAAATACCAAAGCACCTAACAATTACCTCACAATTTAACGACTCCCGGCTAAAAAAAAAACCTATAAAATGACTAACGGACACAAACATAAAAAAATTTATAGCAATTTAATTTTATAGCCAACATTTTATAACAAACAAAAACTAAATTACCAACAGCTAAAACAACATAAAAACGAAGGCAAAAACATTAAATGCCCGCACTAAACGTGGCACGAATGCCTAGAAGTAAACAGAGCAAAACCCGTCTATTCCATGGGAATAGAATGCCTTTTAAACGAAGATTATCTCTTACGCATATTAATAATAATTTCATCATTAAAAGTGACGTTGCAGCATTAAACGTGTTTGTACTTTTACTCCTGCGAAGCACAGGTGTAAAAATGTGCTATAAAATTGGTTTAAAACAATATGGTCTAACACATTCTTATTCGTTTTCTTCTTCGTTGGCTATGACTGACAAAAACAATAATGAAATAACAATTGCCCAAGTAAGTTTTGATTGCTTTTTATTGTGAAAAGAACACAACAAAAATATAGTTGGACAAACTTTAACAAACTGCTTTTGCTATATTTTCCGTACTAAAACAAGCAACAGATTCCATTTTAACGCCTCATTAACTTGACTTAAATGTAGCCACAGTGCAATTATGTACGAATGTATATTTACATTAAAAAACCAGAGGCGTTGCAAATAAAATAGTGCACAACAAAAACTGCATAAAAGTATATGACAGATAATTTGAAATTTTGGTACTCTCAATTTAAACTAGCTGTATAAATTTAAACAGCACAAACCATTTTTAAAAAATTCGCGAACAAAATTGGCAGTCCGTCTCCAATACACATAAATTGCCTGCACTTGTACGTAAAAACCATACGTCAATGTGGCAACATTTGCGAAAAGCTGACACGGAGGAAATAAGAAGATAAACAAAAAAAATCTAAAGTAGAGTCTTTGTATATCTGGCAATAAAAATATAAACAATAATACAATTTAATAAAAAATCACTGATGAAGCCTGTCCATAAAAAAGGCAGAAACTGGATCTAGTCTGATTTGTAAATTTTATGTGTTTATAACTTTTAAAGAAAATACTTATTATTCTTCTTAACCTCAAACCTACTAAATTGAAATTTAATCACTTTGGCCACATAGTTTCTCGTTTAACCCTGTGCTTTTAAACGACTATAGTTTTCTACTGGGTAAACATTAGAGTGGGGCGATTTGTTTGGACAAATATTTTCTGATATTGTGCCATCGATTTTTCGATAGCTTTTGGCATGAGGAAAAAAAATTCCACTACGACATATCAAAACGAGTAAAAAGGTTAAAGTCGGGCATGCCGACTATACAATACCCTACACCAGTCTGGTGTATTGTTTGGATCCGAAATTCGAATGGGTTAAAATGGGGCTTATGTCAAAATTTTCTATAATGTGAGTCAGCGCACCAAATTTCATTAAAATATCTCAATATTTGCGAGCTGCAGTTTGTAACCAAGCCAATTTTGGGGGGACCCTTATATGGGCACTAATTCTAAACATGGACCGATATTCACCAAAATCAATAGGCTGCGTTATTGGGCCAATATAGGTTTGTGTACCAAATTTCATCAAAATATCTTAATATTTGCGACCTGCAGCTTATAAACAGTATAATTTTGGTAGGACCCTTATATGGGCACTAGGTCTAAACATGGACCGATAGTCACCAAAATCAATAGGCTGCATTATTGGGCCAATATAGGTCTGTGTACCAAATTTCATCAAAATATCTTAATATTTGCGACCTGCAGCTTATAAACAGTATAATTTTGGTAGGACCCTTATATGGGCACTAGGTCTAAACATGGACCGATATTCACCAAAATCAATAGGCTGCATTATCGGGCCAATATAGGTCTGTGTACCAAATTTCATCAAAATATCTTAATATTTGCGACCTGCAGCTTATAAACAGTATAATTTTGGTAGGACCCTTATATGGGCACTAGGTCTAAACATGGACCGATGTTCACCAAAATCAATAGACTGCGTTATTGGGCTAACATAGCTCTGTGTACCAAATTTCGTCAAAATATCTTAATATTTACGACCTGCAGCGTATAAACAATATAATTTTGGTAGGATCCTTATATGGGCACTAGGTCTAAACATGGACCGATGTTCACCAAAATCAAACTTGTTCGTCCTTGGGCCAACATAGGTCTGCGTACCAAATTTCATCAAAATATCTTAATAGGTGCGACCTGTAGAGTGCGCACAAGATTGTATGGACAGACAGACAGACGGACGGACGGACAGACGGACATCGTTAAATCGAAACAAAAAAAATTCTGAACCGATCGGTATACTATAAGGTGGGTCTACGACCAATATTTTTTGGTGTTACAAACATCAGCCCAAACTTATAATACCCTGACCATATAGTGGTGTAGGGTATAAAAATCATTTTCGAGGTTCCCGAATTTCAATTTTTTGCAATTTTCTAATAAATGCTAGATTAGCGCCATCTTGCGGTGGCTTTTTGAAACAACTAATAAAGTTGTAAACAATATAACATTACAACCTTTCCAGAAAGGTATTACTTATGAAAATAGGATAAAAAATGTGGCAACTAGAGGTAAAAGTATATAAGTAAAATTATTTTCTGCTTGATGATGAAATGATGATAATGATGATGAAATGATTATGATGATGTTGATGAAAACAAGCAGAAAATAATAAGAACTTTTACCTCTAGTTGCCACATTTTTTATCCGATTTTCATAAGTAATACCTTTCTGGAAAGGTTGTAACGTTATATTGTTTACAACTTCATTAGTTGTTTCAAAAAGCCACCGCAAGATGGCGCTAATCTAGCATTTATTATAAAATTGCAAAAAATTGAAAACCTCGAAAATGATTTTTTTGATATGTCGTAGTGGACTTTTTTGCTCAGTACAATCCCAAGAATCAGAAACGCGAAGGGCCCATTAAGATGTTGAAATCGTCCCACCCTAGTAAACATAGTCCTATGGTATACGAAAATAAGAAAAAAATTAAAGCCGAGCATTCCTACTATAAGATACTCTATACCACAGTGTGATTTTGGACATATTTCGGAAGCGCATCAAAGTCCGAGAAGGGAAATTCAATTAATGGCGTAATTAATACAGTGAAATATGTAATATTTGCAATAAACAGTGGGGTTTTGGTCAAGTATTTTTGGTAGTAGCATACATATTGTAGGATAAAATTCTACAAATATGCATTGAAGAAGTTCAAATCCCGATTTCCATGATAACGGAACAGTCCTGGGTTCTGGGCTGCCTGTTATTTCAGATATTCTAGATTCTAACTGGTACATTTCGTGAATATCGGCTTGCCAGTTTTGGAGACAAATTTAAAATCACGATTGTGAATTTTTCGTGTTTTTATTTCCCGGTCTTAGAATTTACACGTCAAACTTTTGGCTTTCCAGCCGAGTAAGGAATACAAAAATTGGTCTGCTAGGTCTCGACAGAGTCATTCCATGCTACTCTTACGTGCTCAACTGTTACTCTATATTTTTGTTCGCAAGCTGTCCCCAACTCGATAAACAACAAAAGAGTAAATATTTTCTTATTTAGGGATACTTTTGGTATGAAGTTGCAGAAATTTGGTTTCACTAACATAAAAATTATATTTTTTTTCGAACTTTTTAAGCATTAATACACTCAAAATAGTTTGTAGTTTAAATTAACTGAAAATGTAATTTAAAATAAATGAAAAATCACTTGAAAACCGGTCTACTAACTTTTCATTTAAATCAAAAGAACTTTTCATTTATTTTTAAATGTTAATAAATAAACTACAAAATCCTTAAAAAATAATGATTTTTCATTTATTTCCATTTTTTAAATTTCAAAAAATTAACTACAAAATCCGTAAGAATAAATGATATTTAGTTTATTTCGTTTTCTTAACTGACCTAGAAATCGAAAAGGAATTCCTTTTTTTACAAAACATTTTAAATGAAAATATTAACTGTAACAGAAAATCAGTATTTATTTGTAGTTTATTTTTTAAATAAACGACAAAATCAGTTAAAAATATATTTCTTTGTATTTTAACTGTATAATCATTTAAAAATAAATGTACGGATAACTTTTTAAATAAACTACAGTCAGTTACTGTAATAATATTTTCAGTGTAAAAATTTAATTATTATCATTTGAAAACTTAGGGTCGTAGGTCCAACGTAATGAAAAATTATGTTTTTATCACAGGATTTGAGGAAGTTATTGCAAAATATAGTTGCTTTCAATTATTTTTTTGGCACGCCAAAAAATAGAACAGCACGTCTATCTGCTACCACAAGTGATGTAAATTTATCAAAGTGGATGTCAAAGAAAGATAATTGAAAAATGCACAAAATATATTTTTTCAATTTTTGTCTCCTTTAACATCGGAGAAAAATGGGATTAATATAGGTGTCCCAATGGCGAAGGCTCCCCCCTCTACCCTAGATATCGTAATATATAATAATTTCATTAAAGTTCGGAATTTGAGTTCTTACAAAGAGAAAATGATTTTTTTGGAATATTTCTACATAAATGTTTGGCAATATTTTTATTTTTTACTCCTACTTTTAATACCAACAAAACAACCCAGGTAGAAATTGCGGACGTTACAACAAAAATTGTACTGGGAGAGCACTGTTTTTAATGAAATGCCGGTACTACTTAAAACGTGCTTTGCCAGTACTGTTTACCGAAAATTAACGAGGTTTTTTTTAGTTTATTAAAATTAACAATTTTATAAATTTTACGTATTTTTACATATATTACATAATTATTTAGGTAAGAGAGATATATCTATTTTTTTTCTTGTGCAGTTTCGAAAGAATACGTTCAAAATCTGTGATGTACATTAAAAGGACACATTCAAAATAGTTTGTAGTTTAAATTAACTGAAAATGTAATTTAAAATAAATGAAAAATCACTTGAATACCGGTCTACTGACTTTTCATTTAAATCAAAAGAACTTTTCATTTATTTTTAAATGTTAATAAATAAACTACAAAATCCTTTAAAATTAATGATTTTTCTTCTATTTCGTTTTTTTAAATTTTAAAAAATTAACTACAAAATCCGTAAGAATAAATGATATTTAGTTTATTTAATTTTTTTAACTGGCCTAGAAATCGAAAAGGAATTCTTTTTTTTAACAAAATATTTTAAATGAAAATATTAACTGTAACAGAAAATCCGTATTTATATGTAATTTATTTTTTAAATAAACGACAAAAACGGTTAAAAAATATATTTCTTTGTATTTTAACTGAATAATCATTTAAAAATAAATGTACGGATAACTTTTTAAATAAACTACAGTCAGTTACTGTAATAATATTTTCAGTGCAGTAAAGTACTAGCAAACGAGTAAAAAGGTTAAAGTCGGGCATGCCGACTATACAATACCCTACACCAGTCTGGTTAAAAGTCAACTAATGTTTGGATCCGAAATTCGAATGGGTTAAAATGGGACTTGTGTCAAAATTTTCTACAATGTCAGTCAGCGAACCAAATTTCATTAAAATATCTTAATATGTGCGACCTGCAGTTTGTAACCAAGCCAATTTTGGAGGGACCCTTATATGGGCACTAGGTCTAAACATGGACTGATGTTCACCAAAATCAATAGGATTCGTTCTTGGGCCAACATAGGTCTGTGTACCAAATTTCATCAAAATATCTTAATATTTGCGACCTGCAGCGTATAAACAATATAATTTTGGGGGGACCCTTATATGGGCACTAGGTCTAAACATGGACCGGTGTTAACCAAAATCAATAGGCTTCATCCTTGGGCTGACATAGGTCGGTGTAACAAATTTCATCAAAATATCTTAATATTTGCGACCTGCAGCATATAAACAGTATAATTTTGGTAGGACCCTTATATGGGCACTAGGTCTAAACATGAAGCGATGTTCACCAAAATCAATAGGCTTCGTCCTTGGGCCGATATAAGTAGGTGTAGCAAATTTCATCAAAATATCTTAATATTTGCGACCTGCAGCGTATAAACCATATAATTTTAGTAGAACCCTTATATGGGCACTAGGTCTAAAAATGGACCGATGTTCACCAAAATCAATAGGCTGCGGTATTGGGCCAGCGTAGGTCTGTGTACCAAATTTCATAAAAATGTCTTAATATTTGCGACCTGCAGCGTATAAACAGTATAATTTTGGTAGGACCCTTATATGGGCACTAGGTCTAAACATGGACCGATGTTCACCAAAATCAATAGGCTGCGTTACTGGGCCAATATAGGTCTGTGTATCAAATTTCATCGAAATATCTTAATATTTGCGACCTGCAGCGTATAAACAGTATAATTTTGGTAGCACCCTTATATGGGCACTAGGTCTAAACATGGACCGATGTTCACCAAAATCAATAGGCTGCGTTACTGGGCCAATATAGGTCTGTGTATCAAATTTCATCGAAATATCTTAATATTTGCGACCTGCAGCGTATAAACAGTATAATTTTGGTAGGACCCTTATATGGGCACTAGGTCTAAACATGGACCGATGTTCACCAAAATCAATAGGCGTCGTCCTTGGGCCGACATAAGTGGGTGTACCAAGTTTCAACAAAATATCTTAATATTTGCGACCTGTAGAGTGCGCACAAGAATGCATGGACAGACAGACGGACGGACGGACAGACGGACATCGTTAAAACGAAATAAAAAAAAATTCTAAGCCGATCGGTATACTATAAGGTGGGTCTAGGACCAATACTTTTTGGTGTTACAAACATCAGCACAAACTTCTAATATCCTGACCACATAGTGGTGTAGGGTATAATAAAATCCCAACCCTGCGCCAACATTGGAAAATAACTACGGCCAAGCGTTTATTGGTGTTATCATTTCGACAACAGGCCAGTACAGTGAAAGTTTAAAATCTGACTTATTGCCAGTACATGCACTCCCGTCTCCAATACCGGGCCGACATTGTGCCGTTTGTATTTTTCTACCTGGGAAGTTGTGAAAAAGTGTTGGATAAGAGTATTTTTTCCAAAGGATTGCTAAGTTCATACATGTCATACCTTATTTAAAAGACATTTATATTACCTTTTCAACAACATGTATATTTCTCTTATCCCATTATTAACTTCGCAAATACAGACTGTTGATATTTAGACTTTTGAGCCATATAAATCCTGGCCTAGACCCTCCAACAAACATTTTTTTATCTTCTTCGCCAAAAAAAATTCCGTGAGTGAAAAACGTTGAAGATTTTTAATTTTTATTTTTTTGCAATAATATTATTAATTTATTTTTTCTAAGTCACGTATATATATATATATATATATATATGAATTTATATAATAACATGAACAATATTGTTTCATATAGTCAGTCATTTTGTATAGCAGAGTGTGGCTGAGTGAATTAAATGACCGACTACAACTCCAGCAAACTGGGTTCGACTCCTGCCGATGGCGTTTTTTTTTTTAATGAAATAAATATTTTTTAAATAATAAATATTTTTTTTTTTAATTTTTTTGTGTTATTTTTTAACTTCTATTAAATTTTAAATAATTCCAAATAAATTTTGATTTCAAATTATCCAATTCGATCTGCCAAAACTATTCGTTTGTATCTAATGGGATCTAAATTAATCCCATGGGATATTTTGTGATCTAGCAGGATCTCAATTTGATATTACTGGATATTATTGGATCTCCCAATTTTGAGATCTATATGGATCTAATTAAATCCTGTAATATATTTGAGGGATCTTATTGGATATTACTGGATACCCCAATTTTAAGATCAACTTAGATAAGATTAAACGTCAATCTATATGAAATGAGGTATGACTAAATGTGCTACATTTAATATATTAATATGTCTTTAGTATGATACTAAACTTAGTAAAAAATATATTTATTGCAGATGATAAAATCTCCTTCTTCCACAATCTGCTTTCAATTATAGCAGTTTTATCCCTACAATTGACTTGCCTAAAAACAGAACATTTAAATTTTTTTTTGTCAAAAATACAGGCTCAGAAATACAGGAATGAAATCCTGATAAGGATTTTTACAGTTTTCTTTATTTGGGCAATATTGTTATGAAAAGTTTTTACAATTAAAAAGTTATTTATTTATCTATAATTTACAGTAGCTTCACAATTGGCCCGTTTAACTTTTTAAACAATTTTTCATTTACACTCCTTACATTAGGGACATATGTTTGCCTAACAGGCAGTAGCTTTTTTACTTTTACCATCTTTCCAATAAAAATTTAGCAGTGTTTAGAAAGAAGAACTGACTATGGAAATATCAAATAAAAAATTTACTTTCAAAAGTTACTATCTTCTAAAAGCAAAAATATTTTTTGATGCTGAAAAGCTAAAATTACCATAAAACTTTCTACGCTCCTGTAGCCAACTGTGTACCATATTAATGTTAAAACTTTAAATTTAACCATAACTACCGTTAGCCATTATTACTATGCCCGTTGTTGTTTTTTGTTTTTTTTGTTTTTTTTTTGTTAAATGTATATTTGATAGTAAGTTTTGAACAATTTCAAATGCAGTGTAAGACCACTTTACTGTACTGTTACGACAATCCTTTCAAACAAACTATAACAACTATCGTTGCAACCACTACGCCAACAACAATAATTTTGCAATTTTCAGTTCAGTTTAATTACCCGCCACATTTCATTTTCACCATAAAGTCACGTGGATCTCTACAATTAGATGAGATGGTTAAGATGAGTCGTTTAAGGTGTTTCGCAACAGCAGCTCTGCTTACACTTTAATTTTGTTGTGTTGTGTTGTGCTTTTTTCTTTTTTTTTTTTTTTGTTATTTGAAACATTATGATAAATACTAGAAGGGCTTTTTACACTATTTGATATTTTGATAAGATTTATGTAGTATATAACATGTTTACCAAAATTTTGTAAAAAATTAGACGGTTTTAAATAGCTGCTAATTTTTAAATTGTGTTAAATTTGAACTTTTTTTACATTTAATATATTGTATTATCTCGTATATTAGTGTAGTTAGGCCTTTAAGAATAGCGTCTTCTCCATTTACTTATAACTCGTTTCTATTTTCTTCTTGCAACGAAATGTTGCAATAACAAAGTCAATAAGGTACCTTTACGTAAACAGCCATTGGCTGGCATTTTGTTAATTTTCCAAAGGCACATCATTGTCAGGATACATAGGGAAGAGGATTATAATCGTCGCCGTTTAATGTTGTGTTTTTTATATATTTGTTGTTGGATTTTTTGTTATTTAATAAACAATGTGTGTGTTAATGACACTTCTTGTGTTCTTAAGGTTTCTCTGAAATTAACCACGAAGATATAATTAACAAAAATGTGCTGTAGTATCTACAGATATGGAAAAAAAACCCCCAATGAAAATTGAGTGTATCAAAAAGTAAATATTTGCTAAAGTGTTAAATATATTCGACAAAAATCTTTAGCTTTTATTAAATATTTAACGAATTTATTGCTTTAAAAAGCGATTGAATTACTATCGCAAAATATGTACGTACGTATGAGTAATAATAATAAACCAGTATAATTCATTGTCACTCATACGCCATGTGGGTTTTTGTTTTCTTCGAAACCTCATACAACGCTGTTTCTTGCAATGTGGTTCCCGCATTCAAAGCTCAATTACACTATGCGACAGTCAAAATCGGGATGGGATGAAACCAACAGGAAATGTTGTATCGGTCAAAAACAAGTTATACGTGTCCCGGCGTTTCGCTGGGTCACCCCTAGGAATCCAGATATATCTTTTTTTTACATAATTCGAGAACCACTAGTCCGATTTTGCTCAAACAATTTTAACAAAAAATTAAAAATTACAATTCCTTTAATCTGTTCATATAACATTTTTCTATTTACTCAACAGTTTTGCCGGTAAAAATAAATGTTTGTTACCGCTACCATAAAAATCAATAACCTTTTGTTTATAACTTTTTTTTTTAATATTTTAGGCAAAAAATATTTTTTTCTTCATACATTTATTTTTACCGGCAAAACTGTTGAGTATATAGAAAAACGTTATATGAACAGATTAAAGGAATTGTAATTTTTAATTTTTTTAAAATTGTTTGAGCAAAATCGGACTAGTGGTTTTCGAGTTATATCAAAAAAAAAAGACCACCAAAGGTCAAATCGATATATCTCGATTCCTACGGGTAACCCAGCGAAACGCCGGGACACGTATAACTTCTTTTTTACCGATATAACTTTCCCCGGTAGTTTGAACCCTTCCCGATCACTGACCCCTACCATTTGTCTCACAGTGTTATCAGCAGTTTAGAAGAAAAAACAACAACATTTATATGCCGCGGTTTTTCTACAACGCGGTGTTTTTGTGGAACAATTTAACCGCATTATACTAGAAAATGGTATATTGTCCTTAAAATTAAATGAAGTCAAAAGTATGCAAAATTAATTAAAATTTTCCGGAAAGGCCGTCTTAACTTAAATTAAAAAAAAAACTTTTCAATAAATTTGTTTAATTAAAAAAGCCCAGTGTAGAAAATAACACTGCACAACACAAAAAAAATAACAAGGTTCTGACAACTGGTTCTGGCAGAGGGAACCAAAAAAAATATATGTATGTGTATTGGCAGAAATATGTTTTTGGGAGCTAATGTTTTCCCCCCTTTGGGAAATGTTTATTGTGTTGGGAAACCATGTGGAGGTGTTTAGCGACACTTCACAACTACACTATGAGAAAAATTTTTGTGGAACATTTTAAGTTTTGACTTATTTCTGGCATTTAAGTTCAATTTTCAAATTTTAATTTCAATTTCATTGAAAATATTTTTGCCGAACATTTCAACCACGTAACTATTGAACTTACGGTTTTTTTGTCCCCTTTTAAAAAGGGCCAAAAAATACTGGCTCTTCAATGACTGTAATTTTAGGAAATTCAATAGAATCGTATCTAGACTAAATTATATTTCTAGCAAGGTATAAAAATCGAAAATCGGTTACAAAATATTTAAGTAGTTGCAATTCGCCCAGACCATTATAGCGTCAAATCTGATAAATTATGAAAATCGTAAAAAATTAAATATTGTTTTCCAAAACTTACAATTTCATACTCTAATTTCAATTATAAGATCTATAAATATTCAGATATAAATTTTCAGACATATAAAGTGACTTTGAATGATAATATCGACATAAAAACTTTTAATTAAGCATTATCTATAAAAAAAAAGATTATAAAATTGAGGGAAGGTATCGACTATAGGAGAAAATATCTTTTTGGTATATTTATATTTCATTTGGATAGAGCATAGTCTCCCCTATATGCTCTGAAAATTTTCAGTAAAAAATTCGAAGAAATATGTTTTTTTGTAAAATATGTTTTAGTCTCAAGTAATGTTCTAAGCGTTAAATTTGTGTATAATATTTGTTGCAGTTTTATTTAATTTTTTTATTATTATTTTATTTTTATTTAATTATTTTATTTACTATATCGCATAACAAAAACATACATACAAAGATGCAAAGATTGCACGCAGTCTTTAAAGAAAAGCCAATGACGATTCCTCGAAGGCACGTTATATGAGGCAGGTAATGACGGATAAAAAAATTCAAAATAAACACAAAACATTAAGAAATGTACAAAATAAAAGCATTTTGACCGAAATTAAATGTCTAATAAACTCTCTTGCATCGTTTTAAAGAATATTTGGGTTAATATATAAAATACTCTTTAACCGATTCTTCGAATTTGGTACCCTTGTAGAAAACTCTGAGATATAAATTTTTGTTTTCTTAGCGTAAAATTAAATTTAAACTTTAAACGCGTTTTCACATAACCCTGAGTTCAAAATCGGCTGCCACTGTACAGCCTAGGCGGGTTAACCGATTTCGATCCGAATTTTTTCCTTCGTAGGTAAAAAAACATGTAGTCCTTATCGTGGCCGTTTTTTTTAATTCTGGTCACATAAATTTTATATCCCCGAGCAAAGGTGTTTTTTCTTCACTTTTTCTTCACTTTTATTTTCCGATAATTAATGAAGCCTGCACAGTAGCAGCCGATTTTGCCTTTTTTTAAAAAGGCCAATAATGAAGTGGCAATTCTGTAGATATTGGTTGGCAGAATTTAAAACTAATAATTTTTCAAAATACTGCAAAAACATATATTTTAAATAGAAAAATAAAATTGTAAAAATATTGTTACTTAAATTTTTGACAACCTTTCAAATATGCCCTTTAAAATGCTGCTGTAACAGTATTTAACCTCCTTAAGGATGAGGCTAATTTCGATTTCATTTTTTTTTTTTTTAACAATAACACAGCATAATATGGATCGGGATTGTACTACATTATTTCGGATAGACTTTGGGACGGGGAGCGCGATTCTAACAACTTTTCAAATAAAGGCAAGTCTAATCTACATTGATGCGTTCTCATAAAATAAATACTTATAATAAAATTTATTTTAGTGAAAGCAAATATTATTCAGCCTCTAATTCGATGTTTTTATTTTTTATTTATTTAAATAAAAACCGTGCGTATTATATAGCTGGAGCTATGAAGTTGAAATTTGGTATGTAGATTCCTCGACCGGTTAGACGTCCGCTGAGATGGCATTTTTGGAAATTCTTAACTCTTTCCAAAAAAAGTTCCATTTTCCAAAAAAGTACCTTATTCCGAAAAAGCACCTTATTCCGAAAAATCACCATTTTCAAAAAAAGTACCGATTTCCAAAAAAAAGTACAGTTTTCCAAAAAAAAGTACCTTTTTCAAAAAAAGTACCGTTTTCAAAAAAGTACCTTCTTCCAAAAAAAAGTATCTTTTTCTGAAAAAAATACCTTTTTCCAAAATAAGTACCTTTTTCCAAAAAAATTACCTTTTTCGGAAAAAGTGCCTTTTCCAGAAAAAAAGTACCTTTCTCAAAAAAGTATCTTTTCCCAAAAAAGTACTTTGTCCAAAAAAAGTATCTTTTCCAAAAAATTTCCCTTTTCCAAAAAGTACCATTCAAAAAAATACCATTTAAAAAAAATAGAATTTCAAGAAAAGTACTTTTTTCTCCCCCCACGGATATCTCCACTAAGCCAAGGTTTCTGGATATTCGGCATAGACGTCCGCTAAGACGGGATTTTTCGAAATTCCTACCGGAACGCGCTAAAAGGGGAAAGTCTCCCCTAGACGGTCTCACAAAACGACTTTGGCTAGAAACCTGAGAATTAAATTATTTGTTTCCTGGAGTATGGGAGAACTTATCTGGAAAGTAATTTTTGGGATTTTGGACGTTGTAAAAATGGAGGTGGGAAGTTGAAATTTGGTATAAAGGTTCATCCACTGTCGTAGATATCCACTAAGTTTGGATTTTTGGAAATCCCTGCAGGAAACCCTAAAAGGGGAATGTCTCCCCCTTGACGGCCTGACCAAACTTCTGGAACTATGTAGCTGAAATTCGGTTTGTAAGTTCCTCCTCCTGTGTAGGCGTCCGCTTAGACGTAATTTTTCGAAATTCCTGTCGGGAAGGGAAATAAAGGGGAAAGTCTCCTCATTGACGGCCTGCCCAATCCCTTTTGGCTGGAAACCTTAAATTTTAAATATATAATCCCTGTTGTAGGACTAACTCACCGGCAAAGTGCTTTTTCGATTTTGGAACCGGAACATTGTAAAATGGGAGTTGAAAGGGAAAAATGTGCCTGTCCAAACCGCTGAGGTAACGAAGTTGAAATTTGGTATGAATGTTCCGCATCCATCGTAGACAGCCGTGAAGATTGAATTTATGTAAATTCCTAAAGGGAGGGCCAAAAAGAAGGAAAGCATCCCCTTGGTGGCTTGTAAAAACCCCTTTGGCTAGAAACCTGAAAATTCAGTACTTAGATTAGATTATATACGAAGGCACTGTGCACCGCGACCAATATAGATCTTTTGTGCTGCCTAGAGTTCCCTAGAGATTCAGGCTACCAATAAAGCCAATAATCCTGTTAGGAGAATTTCCCCAAACATCCGAAGATGACACAAAGCGGTCACCCAGAAATCTGAGTCTCCTGTCGCACAGCCTCGGACATTCGCAGAGAACATGCTCCGATGTCTCATTTTGGCTAGACAATCAGCCCTTTCGTTACCCTCGTGCCCTTCGTGACCAGGAATCCATCCCAGTGTAAGGGAGTTTTTCATACCATGTTCGTTGAGAATTCCCACACACTCCATGACCAGAACAGATGATAGCCCGTAAGCTCCTAGAGCCTTTAGCGCAGCCTGGCTGTCAGAAAGAATGTAGATGCGAGATCTAACCGTGCCTCACCGCAGGCACTCTCTCACACATACGCAGATGGCGAAAATCGCCGCCTGAAATACGGAGGGGTAATTGCCCATTGGTAGAGCACATTGGAATCTGGGTCCAAAGACACCTGCCCCCGTGTCACCATTAGCTTTTTTCGAGCCATCAGTGAACCATATCTGAGCCCCCTCTTTGGGCTTCCAAGTCTTACTGGTACATATGCCTGTCAAATGACACAATGTCAAAATACCTGACAAAGATTTGCTCTGGGATCATTTTATCCGCGACCCTTAAGATTGGGTCGTCTATAAAGATCCCGGTGATCTTCATGGGACCCTTTAGGTCCCCGCTCCTCATGTCCCCGACCCCCGGAGACGAAGTGAGCCCAAGCTTGCAGCCTCCTTCACGCAAATATGCAACATGGCCCCAATGGCATCCGTTGGGCACGTAATGCGAGTACAAACCAGCCGTTGACTGCTCAACCTTTGGCCACCATGCTAAGGCAGCATAAGTGATCATATGTTTTACAATGATGTCGAATGACCAGTAGAGCATGTGTGGTCTTAGACCCCATGTTTTCCCAAAGATAGGCATAATATGCCCTGGTGGCGTTCTTGGTTACGGTGTCTAGGTGATCATTCCACGTAAGCGATTTGTCCAGAGTACTTAGATTCCTCCTCCAGCATAACTCCAACCGGGAGGGGCAAAAAAAAGAAAAAATATCCCCTATGACGGCCTGACCAAATTGCTGGAACTAGGAAGCTGAAATTCCTTGTGTAGATTCCTACTCCAATTTGCATGCCCTCTAAGGCTGGATTTTCGGAAATTCCTACCGGGAGGGCCACAAATAGTAAAAGTCTCCCCTTAGACGGCCTGACAAAACCCCTTTGGCTAGAAACCTGAAACGGGAAGGTGCTTTTTGGAATTTTGGACAGGGACATTGCAAAACTGGGGGTTAATGAATGGAAAAGTGCACCTTAAAAACGTGCCAAACCGCTGCCTGTTAGGCTAGAAACCTAAAATTTAACTAACAAGTGTATTGGAACACTAAATTTAAGAAAATAAATGGAAAACGAGTGGAACTGAAACACTACACAAGTGGAACGAAATGAATATGAACTTTGAACGAGTGGAATTGAAATTATAGACAATGGAATGGAAAAGGGGACGAAATAGAATGGAATATGGAACAAGATGGAATGGAGAGCGAGATGGCATAGAATGGGGAACGAGTGGAAGTAAAACACTACAGTTAAAATAGGAATAGAACGGAGCAAGTGCAAAGAAATGGAATGGAAAGAGAAACGACTGATATAAATATCGATACACAAGACAGTAGGAACGAAATGGAATGAAACGGGGAACGAGTTGAATTGGATTAACAGATAATGGGAACGAAATGCAATGGAATGGTGAACAAAATGGAACCTGGGAACGAGTTGCATTGGAACACAAAAATTGTTAAACGAAATGGAATGGAATGAAATGGGGAATGAGTGAAATTAAAACATTAGATAACTGGGGCGAAATGGGATGGAATTTGATTGAGGCAGGATTACACCCAGAAAACAGATTCAGTTCTGATAACCGCATTTGTAGCCAATCACATGGTTCAGTTGTGGTAGCAGGATTTTTCAGTTATGGCAACAGAAAACCAATTGAGACAGGACTAATTTGACTGTGGCAACGAAATCTCAGTTGCATCAAGAATAATTCGGTAGCCGCAACCAAAAAATTTATTTGATGCAACTGAACCATTCGATTGGCAACAAATGGGGTTGTCAGAACCGAATCTGTTTTCTGGGTGTATATATATTTGAACCCCAAGGAATATGAAACTTATGTAGCATTAAAGCATACTCTACAAAGAGTTAAAAAAATTTGCTAAAAGAGAAAAAACCTTAGAAAAAATGGAATTTGTATATTCTGATATTTAAACCACAGGTTACGAAGCATCGGTTGAAGAAACCGACGCAGTAAATTTTTCAACTTAATTTGTGAATTTATTTGAATTGCCAAGTCTACCTTTACATAAACTGGAATTAAATAAACTTTAAGGCACGCTAATAAGGCAAAGCCCGCTAGTTACTTTATATTTTAAATAATGAAAAAAAAAATAAGTCTTTATGAGTAACGCATTACTTTATTTTGTAAAATAATGCAGAAGGTATGCAACCTATGATGTTATTTTTTAAAATAACCAAAAAATAAATGATATCCAAATACCGTTTCTACACTGGAAAATACTGAAATGAAATTCATTAATTTTTTAAATTAATTTAAAAGTTATGTCAATTAAAATGTTAACTGAAATTTATTCAGTTTTTTTATTAATACTTGTTTTGAATTTAGACATATTTTTAATAACTTAATACAAATTAATTTTTAATTTACTCACCACATAATAAAAGCCAATTAAAAAAGCACTAACATTGAAAAATCAATTCCTTAAATCATAAGAAAGCCAATTACGTAGCTCAATATATCAAATGCTTTCAAAACTCTCAACTTACGATGCTGTATATGTATGTAGATAAACCTATGTATAGAAGAGTGTGTGTGTGTAAATACCAAAGAAGACCACAACTACTTGCACATACACACACACACACAATAACGCATACTTTCACATACAGTGAACAAAAAAAAACTTGGACACTATATAAAATAAAATGAACAATGAAATGAGAAAGCAAATTGTGATGAATTTTTCTGTTGTTTTTGTTTTTTCTTTGATATCTTATATGTTAAATGACCCTTTTAGACGAGAACAAGAAATTCTCATTGAGTTTGTGATTTAACCTAATAAATATTTCTGGAAATTCTAAAACGTCTTCCACTGACGATTTCCTTAGGCAGGAATGAAATCCGGATAGGAACATGCCTCCAACAGATTGTTTTTCACAATTTGCCAGATAAGTTTTGGGATTTTAGCACATTTAATTCCTGTAATGCAATTATTGTTTGTTCGGATGAAAATAAATTCGGAACAACCATGTTATTTGATTTTATTTTTCAAACAACATAAGCACATTGTACGTAAAATTAACAGTAATTTTATGCTTTTCAATTTCTTCTTTCGTTTTTTTGTGTTTTTTTAAATTACAGCTCGTTTTATTTTAATATATAATGTGTAAAACTTTTTTTGTTCACTGTATGTATATTAAGGATGTGTTTAATTGATACTTTAACCAATTTTATGCATCAAACATTCTCCAATAAATACATAGGAGTACACACCATCCGCATAAGTCAATAAAACAATTACATGAACCTTAAGTAAGAGATGTGTGGTGATTTTACTGAAGCTGCATATATGCCATATGATTTTCATCCTTAGCAAGGAATAAGAATTTAATATTCTTCAATAAATCATAGCCTTATATGAAATATTTGCTGGTAGATGTGTCTGCATTGCTTGAATAAATTGCTGAAACCTTGACTCACCAAACAAGTACTGACTATGATGACAATGATGTCTCATATGTCCTAAAGAAACATGTAAACCATTTTTAATGAAAGTGTTAAAAGTAATTTTGGTACTATACATCTACAAAGAGAGCTGTTGCATTCTCTTACCAATTCTATGACATTTTAGTGGTACGCTGTGCATTATATGGACGGTTAACCAAAATTCCCTCAACGTCTAACATTTCACACATATTGTATACTGCATGTTAAAATTGGGCAAAAAGCTTTATACAAAAAGTTGGCTTGCTTTAGTGAGTGGATGTAGAGCAAACACCACAACAATGACATTGATATAGCGAAAAGTGGCGATAGTTACAAACAATCACTTTTATAAATTTACAATTCACTGTGGATTTATATTGTCATCGCAACTCATTAGAGCAACGGTTCCCACCAATATTTACTTTACGGACCCCTCAGGCATTTTTACTATCGGGGGACCCGGTTCTAATTTTTTTCCACTTAATCAACACCCCTACAAAAGCAGTACATTGGGTTGATATCAGGAACATATGAAAGAGGAAGTAATGTTTATGTATATTTGACTTGAATTTCTCTATCTTATAGGTGTCATAAAAGGACGAGTTCTACTGCACAAGCGAGAATTCTCTGCAGAAAAATCCGGGCTCTAGTGAAAAATTCATTATCTCAGCAGCACAGCTCCCATGGTAATATCGATAGAACAGTGTCACACAACCCACATTTCGACGATACTCCCATTAATCAATAGATATGAAGACCTTACTGCCATTAATAAGCTTCGATGATCTTTTTTGCGCACGTTCCAAAACCTACAAAATATACTTTGAAGATCTTGCCCATATATTGGAATTCTATTTCTTAGTCACGGTGTCCCGGAGTTAATTTTTTACAAACAATATTACTGGACTATCTGAGGACAACCTTACAAGAAACATGAGTGAAAAAGTTAAAGTCGGGTATGCCGACTATATGCCACTCTACAGCAGTCCGTTTAAAAACCAGCAAATATTTGGAAAGAAATTTAATTAAAAATAGTTTTAATATTTTATTTTTTTATTTAAAAACCACGTTATTGTAGTATTTTTAAAAAATATCAGTTTTATATTTCCCCAGCCAAAATCGCCAGAGTTGCCACTCCATTATTAGCCTTTTTTAAAAAAGGCAAAATGGGCTGCCACATTAAAGCATTCATTAATTATCGGAAAATAAAAATGTAAAGTGATTCTTAATCCGAAATAAATTCCATCGGTTAACCCGCCTTGGCTGTACAGTGGCAGCCGATTTTGAACTCAGGGTTGTGGGAAAACGCGTTTAAAGATTAAAATTAATTTTACGCTAGGAAAACAGCAAAATTACAAAAAAACGTGTGTGAACAAAATTTATATCTCGCAGTTTTCTATACGCACACCAAATTGAGGAAGAATCGGATAAAGAGTATTTTATATATTTTTTTTCTTTTAAAGAGAAGCAACATTCAGGAAATTCTTCCTATTAATTAACGTGTTGCTTCTTTTGGAAAGGGGATAGAGAAGAAGTGAAAGGTGGTGAAAGATAAAGGGCTTCAAATATGGCAAACCCAAATAATCTTAAAAACGTTGGTAGAGAACTTGTTAGACATTTAATTTCGGTCCAAGTCTTTCATTGCGTACATTTTTTAATTTGTTTTGTATTTGTTTTTTATTTTTTATAAAAAGCCATCAAGTACCTGCCTCATATAACGTGCCTTCGCCCACCATCGAGGAATCGTCATTGGATTTTCTTTAAAGACTGAGTGCAATTCTTGCATCTTTGGATGTAGTTTTTTCTTTTTGTTCTGTTGTATTATGCGTAGGGTTTTTAATTTCCCGGACTTTTTCATTTCCCGGGACAGCGGGATTTTTTTCTGAATTTCCCGGGATCCCGGGAATTCCCGCTCGTTACAAAATAAATAAATCCGACATATGTTGTACTTGAAAAACTCGATTTCTATTAACACACCGTCAGACAAAGTTCATCTTTTGGTTGTACCCATGATAAAATCTACTTAATATATTCTGAAAGGAGGGCTGAATATAAAATATGCATGACTTCCACTTTTTCTAGATCAATTCGTTTAATAGATTAAATCGCGAATTACTATTTAGGTAATATATTTATATGGAAGGCGGTCTTAATTTTAAAATGAAATATGTTAACTATATATTAATTTGCGGTTGGAACGGTTAAACGAATTGATATAAAAAAGTGAAAGACACGGGTATTTTAATTTCTTCCCTTCTTTCAGGATATATTGGAATTGTTAATGGGTGCAAACTTGTTTCGGACCAGTTTTATAGTCAGAACAAAAATATATTTTTTCTTCAGTATTTCTTAAATATGGAATCCAAAAATTTTTATTTCTAAAGATTTTTTTTCTGTGCAGATTTTCAGAAGTATTCGTATAGAATTAATTTATAAAAAAGTTTAAAAGTGAGTATTCTTCACACAAATTATTACGCAAATTCTCTTAAAGATTTTTATTCATCTTAACGGTTCGTTGTCGTTCATAAATCTGTGATTCATAAGTTGTCGATCATAAATGAATTCCATAGGAAGCAGCTGGATAAAAATAGCATTGTAAGAATTTCGTTGATGTTAGTCTAATTGAGTTGTTTCAATTTGCTTATTTGTTTCAATTCAATAAATATTTCTTCATCAATTATTAACCGATAAAGGCATAGAATATTGAGGATGGGTTTGTAGCAGGATCCAAAAATACTATCCTATCCTGCTGCCCTCATAGAATTTTTTAAATTTTTATTCTATGTATGTAATTTACTTGTAAAAATTTTATCATCTCTGTTTTGATATCAAATTAATTTAAAGGAAAATGTGATAATATTTGATCTCAAATTGAACGAAAAACATTCATTAAATAGTTTCTTGACTTTAATTGGTATCTTTTGAATAGAAATTATTTAATTTGGATAGTTGTATTTTAAATAAACGAAAATAATTTGAAAAAGCACCTACATAATATTTAAAAAATACAATTGAAATAAAGAAATAGCAGTTGAAATTTAAATAAACTTATTTGAAGTAAAAAACCTCAAAATACTCCATTGAAAATATTACTAACATTTTAATGCCTGGTGTTTTTTGGAGGTATTTGGAACTGAGATACGGGTACTGAAGTGTTGTATATATTGCTTTATTTGAACAAAGAAAAATTTTTTTTCTGAACTTCGAGTATTTGTTTGGTTTAACTTAACCAAATTCAACTTACATACATCCAAAAACAATTTGGCATAAATAATATGTTTTTTATACTAATTCAGTTTATTAAATTTTAAATCGCATTTTTTAATATCAAATATTTCTCATTTAAATAATCAATGCTTTAAATCTAAATTTATTTAGCTTCCAAAATTGCAATATTTAATAGCTAAAACTAATGTAAAAGAATAAAAAAAATCCCGGGAAATCCCGCACAAAATTTCCGGGATTGCGGGATTGAAAAAAGGGCGGGATTCCGGGGAATCCCATCCCGTGAATTCCCGGGACATAAACCCTAATTATGCGAAATACCATTTATAATAAAGGCAATGATAAAAAAATATATTTTACAAGAAAACGTGTGTAAATTTTATTTCTTCGAATTTTATACTGATATTTTCTGAGCGTATACTGAAGAGTATGCCCTATCCAAATAAAATATAAAAGAAATTTGAAAACAAATTTTTCCAGAGTCGATACCCCCCTTAAATCAAAAAAAGTGATTCTGAATCGATCGGAGGACTAAAAGGTTTGTCTACATCCAAATCTTTTTGGTGCTACTAACATCAGCAGAATCTTATTATACCCTGCATTGTAGGGTATGAATAAAAGCGGCTACTGGGCTTTTTTTTAAGTTGATTTGAAGTTTTCGTTAAAGCATGACATTTTTCTCAATTTTAGTAAAAATAGTTTCCCAAGTATCGTTTTCCAAAAATTATATTTTTTCGTAGTGTTGGCACTTAAAAATTTTCTATAATTTTTTTAAATTAAAATCGGATGAGATTTTGAAAAAAAAAACTTTTCTACATTACTATTGGGAAAATAAAGTAGTTTTATAACATACTTTTGTTATTTAAAAAACTCTTTTTCTCCAAACACGCAAAGAAAAAACATGGTTGCGATGACCATATTCGAAGAGCATCATATATTTTTGGGTTTGTGATTTCGACAATTATATTTTAAAATGACGCCCTATGTTCTTCATGAACTCTTTATTTAAGTATTATGCGTAATCTCCTTTTTTTAGTATGTAATTTAAATATATATATATATATATCCTTTATATATATTTAAATTACATACTAAAAAAAGGAGATTACGCATAATACTTAAATAAAGAGTTCATGAAGAACATAGGGCGTCATTTTAAAATATAATTGTCGAAATCACAAACCCAAAAATATATGATGTATATGTATATATATATATATATTTTAAAATACTTTTTAATCATAATATAATCCTTAAATTATCACATTATGATTCCAAAGTAATCCCAATATTTTCATATAATACACACAAATTATTTTGAAGGTAAAATTAACTAAAAATACAATTTAAAACGAATAAAATTCAGTTAAATACCGGTGTACTCACATTTTCATTTAATTGAAAAAAAATTTTTTTTTGTTTTTGACTAACAATAATTGACTATAAGAAACCGTAAAATCAACTTAAAGTTTATTTAGTATACCCTACACCACTATGTGGCCAGGGTATTATAAGTTTGTGCTGATGTTTGTAACACCAAAAAATATTGGTCGTAGACCCACCTTATAGTATACCGATCGGTTCAGAATTTTTTTTTATTTCGATTTAACGATGTCCGTCTGTCCGTCCGTCCGTCTGTCTGTCCATGCATTCTTGTGCGCACTCTACAGGTCGCAAATATTAAGATATTTTGATTAAATTTGGTACGCAGATCTATTCTGGCCCAATAACGCAGCCTATTGATTTTGGTGAACATCGGTCCATGTTTAGACCTAGTGCCCATATAAGGGTGCTACCAAAATTATACTGTTTATACGATGCAGGTCGTAAATATTAAGATATTTTGATGAAATTTGGTACACAGACCTATTTTAGCCCAATAACGCAGCCTATTGATTTTGGTGAACATCGGTCCATGTTTAGACCTAGTGCCCATATAAGGGTGCTACCAAAATTATACTGTTTATACGATGCAGGTCGTAAATATTAATATATTTTGATGAAATTTGGTACACAGACCTATATTGGCCCAATAACGCAGCCTATTGATTTTGCTGAACATCGGTCCATGTTTAGACCTAGTGCCCATATAAGGGTCCTACCAAAATTATACTGTTTATACGCTGCAGGTCGTAAATATTAAGATATTTTGATGAAATTTGGTACACAGACCTACATTGGCCCAATAACGTAGCCTATTGATTTTGGTGAACATCGGTCCATGTTTAGACCTAGTGCCCATATAAGGGTCCCCCCAAAATTGGCTTGGTTAAAAACTGCAGGTCGCAAATATTAAGATATTTTAATGAAATTTGGTGCGCTGACTCACATTATATAAAATTTTGACACGAGCCCCATTTTAACCCATTCGAATTTCGGATCCAAACATTAGTTGGCTTTTACCCAGACTGGTGTAGGGTATTGTATAGTCGGCATGCCCGACTTTAACCTTTTTACTCGTTTTTACTATAAAAATAACAAGCAAAATGGTGCGAGGAACTAAATTTATATTTGATTTTACTAAAAAATTTAAAATAACAAAAATTCAAATAATTGTGTTGTTGTTTTTTTATTTCAAACAACTTTTACTACAAAATCCCTTTTTTTGGTTCATTTTTTTAGTTTTGCTTTAAAACAATAAAAATTGACTAGAAAATTTGACTGTTACGAAATATCCGTATTTTCATTTAGTTAAATTTTTAAATAACTTGGGAAAAAAGTTAAAAACTAATTTTTTTCTACGAATAACTGTTATTATTTTTAAAAACAACTCAACGGAAAAATTTCAGAAACAACTAACAAAAAGTGACTATATTTATTTTGTGAGTTTAGTTCTTCATATTATACCATGATCCCTGTTGTATTTTCCCAGCACTTATGGAACTTTATTTTCGCAATGCACACGAAATGATCATAATATGTTTCTTATGATTACAGTATTTTCCTTAAGATCATTATAATTCCCAAGTGTTATTATTATAGTAGTGTGGAATATTATATTAGCACTTAGGATTGTATTATGATCACTGGGAACATATTATGATATTTTGTGCACTTTTTATATTTTTGTAAATTTGTACATTTTTCAATTTTACTTTTGTACAGAACTTAAATCTAGTAGACTCCTTAGATGCTCTGAAACAAAAATAAAAAAAATAAATTACTATTTTATAAATATTTACTTAATAATTGATTATTTTGTTTTAAAAGAAAACAAAACTTGTTTGTTCGAACTTTATTCACAAATTAGTGAGGGCAGATATTATTCAGCCTCAAGTTCGATGTTTTTATTTTCTATTTATTTAAATAAAAACCGTGGGTATTAGTTTTTTAAAATTTTGTTCTTGTAAACAGGATAGACAGCTGTTTCGGAGGACGTTATTTCCCCTGATCAGTATCCGCGAAAGATTATAACCATAAAAGATAAAATATCTTCAAAGGATAATATTAGTCAGTTTTTTCGCTCTCCTCATAACCTGTTAAAAAACCCATAGCACTACTTGCAGGCAAGCCGACGATATGTCATGTTGCATAAACAATTTATATGCACTTTTGAAGCCTTTTATAATTAAATTTAGATAAAAAAAACAATATTTTGCTACACTTAGAATAATACGTCCGTAGAAAAATCTGTCAAACAGATTTCAAATCGATTTGACTAATTTTTAACAAATTTAAACAAAGATTTTAGTTATCTTCATTTAAGACTATACTAAAAACCCTCAGTACTTTAACTTGTTTTGAGTGTTAATTTTCAAAACTATTTATAGCTAATTTTTAAGAACCCATTCGTTGAATTTTACAAAATTTATTGTTAAAATATATTTTCATGTTTCTGTTATTACCCGGTAGATGGCGCCACCAGTGTTTCCCTAGTTTTAAAGATGGCACTATTTCTTTCATTCCCGATTTTTTTAAATTGCACATATTTCGAAAACTAAGAGAGATAGAGCAAAATTCACGAAAATTTCGACTACCCTAACATAATACCCATAATACCCCAGCGAAAGGGGTTATCTCTATTCAAAAATGGACCATAGTGGGGCCTTGGACCCTTGGGAATTTCTAATCAAATTTTTCAACTTCATAAAATGGCCAATATCTCGAAAACTAAGCGAGGAAGAGCAAAACGGATAAAAATGTTTGCTCCGCTGGAGTGCCCTTACATAACTATAATTTTGCTAAAGTAACAAATTTTTCTGTTCAGCCAACAGACTTATTATTTTGAGTGTACAAATCTACTGAAATATTACTGAATTTTTTTTTTCTAAGAGAGATCATTCACTATTGATTTAGTTGCGTAATTATTGTAATTTTCCAAGTTAATAAGTAAAAGGTACCATTTTCTGCCTCCTCTAGAAACTACTAAAATGGCTATAGTTGGACCTACGTTTTACGGATCACGTTATAAGGATCGGAAAAAACTTCTTTTTTAAATCGTGATGATGTTTTTTGTAATTTGTGTGCCCACTAGATCGTACCCCAAAAAAAAGTTCGGCGTACACCCTCCAATATGAAGTATTTTTGCAAGGCAATTTCAAAAAAAAAATTATTTTTTTTGGCCGAACGTAGCGGTCGCCTTTTTCAATTTTTCGTTATAGCTTCGGCATTTAAAATCTGATTTTAAAGTGTGATATATCGATTTTTTGCCTCGAGGAGACCATTGTTTTGCTATAAAGGAAAAATCCAATGAAAAAAAATTTAAAAAGGCGACCCCTACGTTCGGCAACCAATATATAAAAAAAAATCTACTGGGTTTATCGAAAAACTTCATTAGCAAAAGTTTAATGATTTTTTGCGAGCTTTAATTTTCTGACATTAGGGTGGTAGCAATTGAGATCTGGTGGCTAACTACTAGAACAGGATACTTGAGGTCAATGGCCCTCGAGAGAAAAACACTGGTCTCCTCGAGAGAAAAACATCGATGTATCATACTTTAAGATCCGACTGTAAATTCCAAAGATATAACGCAACCCGACCCCTACGTTCGGCAAAAAAAATAAAAAATTTTTTTTTGAAACCTTGCAAAAATACTTCATATTGGAGGGTGTACGGCAAACTTTTTTTTTTTTGCCTGTAAGGTGGTACGCTCTAGTGCCCGCTCTTATATGAGAATATTCTTAACCCTTAATAGAAAAAAATTCTGTTTTTAATTCCAGTGGTCATATATACATATTTTTTGAGGTACGCCCGCTAAAGTATAACTGATACAAAATTTCAATTAAAATCTCAATTTGCAACAAAAATTTGTTAAAAACCTGCAAAGTTAAATTGCTGACGATTTTACTAATTATTCTTTTAGCTGTTTTCTATAGGTGTCATGCGCGGTTCCAGCAATTAATATAAGGGGGAAAATCATACGCCTCAGTGTCCAATAGAGCGTACCACCTTACAGGCAAAAAAAAAAAAAAAGTGCGCCGTACACCCTCCAATATGAAGTATTTTTGCAAGGAGGTTTCAAAAAAATTTTTTTTATTTTTTTATGCCGAACGTAGGGGTCGCCATTTTACATTTTTCGTTATATCTTTGGCATTTACAGTCGGATCTTAAAGTATGATACATCAAAGTTTTTCTCTCGAGGAGACCAGTGTTTTGCTCTAAGAACATTTTGACCTCAAGTATCCGTTCTAGTAGTTAGCCACCAGATCTCAGTTGCTACAACCCTAATGTACCACCCTAATGTCAGAAAATTAAAGCTCGCAAAAAATCATTAAACTTTTGCTAAGGAAGTTTTTCGCTAAACCCAGTAGAAATTTTTTTGATATATTGGTTGCCGAACGTAGGGGTCGCCTTTTTAATTTTTTTTTTTTAATTGGATTTTTCCTTTATAGCAAAACACTGGTCTCCTCGAGGCAAAAAAATCGATATATCACACTTTAAAATCCGATTTTAAATGCCGAAGCTACAGTCGAACTTCCTTATAGTGAACTTCTATACAATAAAGTTCTCCTTATTCTGAACTAAAATCAAGAACACAGCTTTTTCGTTCCACTTTCAATCTATTTTGATCTCCGTATAATGAATTTCCATACAGTGAATTTTTCTTTACAATGAACAAAATTTTGGAAACAAAAATACATTTTACGTGTGTTTTTGTCTCCATATGTGCAGCGCATAGAGAAAGGGACCTAAGGGTAAAAAAATCAATTTTTTTTTTTTGATGTGGACAACATCTGACCATCGAATGAGACCGATCCCATGCCCCAAAAGTGTTCCCTCCCAGAGATATACGCGTTTTATGAAAGTGAATTCGACGATAAAGTAAATCTACTTCTTCGAATTCGTCCAACATTTCATCCTAAAACAAACAGTAAGAATGTTATCAGTTTTAAATTATTTTCGCGAATAACATAATAAGGTTATGTGAAAAAATGTTCGTACTAACAGAGTGATATTCACGATTTAAAAGAATTATAAATGAGTATTTATTATAATTCACAATGAATAATTTCAGAAAATAAAGCTGGATTCGAAAAACCGCGAGCAAAATTGATATCAAACTCATGGAAACAGCGCGCTAGGTAGAAAACAGTAAAAACCAACTACACAAAACAAGAGGTAGGGACGACCTACGCGCGTTTTCAAGGTTGACCAACACGTTCCTGGCGTCATGAGATGTGTCGCTTTCAAATGAGACCAATACCAACACGCTCAGTGATGGTACACCAAAGATACACGTATTTAAATCATTAAAATGGCTCTCCTGAACAAAACCGGTTTTTACCCTTAGGTCCCTTTCTATTTTGCGCGTCACATATAGTGAACTATTTTTAGAAGCTTGTTAACAACAATATTTATGAAGATAATAACTAATATTTTTGGGATTCCCACAATATGAAAATGAAAACAAAAAAGTTAATGATTTGACTTTTAACATCAGTTGACCGAGTTCAGTGAACGAAAATGACGCACCGGACTAGTATTTCTCTTGAAAAAAAGTTGTTAGTAATTAATAAAGTTGAAGAAGGGACATCAAAGAAAAAAGATACAGCTAAAGAGTTTGGAATTCTTCCCAGTACATTATCAAACATTTAAAAAAAAAGTCAGTTATTCAAAAGAATGTAGAAGACGAGCATTTAAGCATTAATCGTAAGCGACTTCGAACTTGTCCTTTTGAAGACATTGACGAAGCAATGCTCAAATGGGTTACGGCCGCTCGTTCTTAAAATCTTCCCGTATCTGGAGTATTATTGAAGCAAAAAGCCAAAGAATTCACTGATTCTTTGGGACACGAAGATTTCGAAGCAAGTACTGGATGGTTAGATAAATTTAAAAAACGACATAATATTGTTGGAAAAACCTTGTGTAGGGAAAGCGCTGACGCCAATTTAGGAGAACGTGATGAATGGATAAGGAACGTTTTACCAAGATTAATTGAAAAATATGATGCAAATGACATATTCAATGCCAACGAGACCGGTTTGTTTTTCAAGTGCTTACCAAACAAAACACTAGCATTCAAAAATGAAAAATGCTTTGGTGGAAAACTGAGCAAAGAAAGAATAACTGTCCTAGTAGGAAGCAATATGACTGGTATGGAGAAACTAAAACTGCTCGTTATAGGAAAGGCTAAAAACCCTAGATGCTTTAAAGGAATAAAATCTCTAGATGTGGATTATGATTTCAACAAAAAAGCGTGGATGACGGGAGAAATTTTTTCCAAATGGATTTTAGGGCTGGACAAAAAATTTGCTTCGCAAAAAAGAAAGGTTCTGCTTTTTGTTGACAACTGCACTGCGCATCCAAAGGACGAAGAGATAAACTACAAAATATTGAACTTGTCTACTTTCCTCCCAATATGACTTCTCTTCTTCAACCAATGGACCAAGGCATAATCTACAATACAAAACAACTTTACAGAAAACGATGATTTGATGAACATATTGTCACAAATGGAAGAAAACAAACCTGTAATAGCCATATATTTGCTTCAAGCTATTCGAAATTTAAGCACAGTGTGGAATATCTATGTTAAACCAGAGACTATTGCCAACTGCTTCCAAAAGGCAGGATTTTCAAAAGATGACATGCAGATTCAAACTAGTAATTGCGATGAAGAAGATTTTCTTCCACTATCAGATTTAGCTGTTCTACAGGCTTCATTTAGAAAAGTTGCTAACATCGATGCATCATTTGAAGACTATGTCAGTGTAGATATTGATGTGCAAACCATGGGTATTCCGTCCGATGAAGATATTCTAAGCAGTGTTTTATAAAGTCGTGGATTACAGCAGATTATATCAGATGACGATGAAGAGGAACTGGGCGGTGAAGTAATGGCAAATATTGATAAAACGTCACCTACATTAGAACACGTTTCCTCTTCACTTGATATACTACGAACTTTTTTGGAGATGGAGAGCAACGTTCCAACAAATGTATTTAAATGTCTTAATGTAATTGAAGCTTTTATTGATAAAGAAAATGGAAAAATATAGTTCAAACAAAAATACCTGATTATTTTAAATAAATAAAAAACAAAAAAAAAATATTTCTGTATAATGAAGTTTCTATATAGTGAAATAATTGTCTGACTTCCCTATAGTGGAGACTCACTATAGGGAAGTTCGACTGTATAACGAAAAATTGAAAAAGGCGACCCCTACGGTCGGCAAAAAAAAATTAAATTTTTTTGAAATTGTCTTCCAAAAATACATCATATTGGAGGGTGTACGGCGAACTTTTTTTTTTGAGGTACGGTCTAGTGTCCAACTCAATGTATTTGTCTACGGTGGCGTATGATTTTTCCACTTATATTAATTGCTGGAACAGCGCATGATAGGTGTAGTTATTTAAAAATATAAAAAAATATAATGATGTGTGCCATCCTTTTAAGCACACATAATTTTTTTCTCTTTTTTATAATGATAACTTGGACCTCGATAGCAAAACCTCACAATTCACTCCCTCTGTATACATTCTGTGTCTATAATCACTACATTTAAATTATTTAACAAAAGGCTTTCTGATATCATTTTACTTGGCTTCAGGTTGTATTATACACATAACCGCGTGTAAAACGATAGGCATCTTTCGTTGTCATCACTCTGTGAAATATCGAAAGGGAAAGGAGTAGGTGTTGTGTATTGTTGTCAATAGTTATGTAAGTACACATATAAGAACTTATATATATACTGTACAAAATATAAATATCCCTTAATCTCTGTAATCTTTATTATAACCATTTTTTTCAATATGAATTATAGGCTAATATATATATATGAAGCCTTCTACAGCAAAATGTTCTGTTAGAAAGTATCCCAGCAAAAATAATTGGAATGACTTCTAAATGAATCACTTTCTTTATTACATCACAGAGAATTACTCCCTTAGGAATGGGTTTTCCACAGCATCATATGCTAGTCAGAAGTTCTTTCTCATGGGTGATAAGAAGTTAATATTTTGTATGGGGGTTACACAGGAACGTGCTGGCACAGAAATCAGAGGGTTGCGGGTTGGAAAAAAAAATTTTGTAACTTTTTTTTCATAATTAATAATTTTTTGTAGTTTTCAATGTAAAATTTTTTTTTTATTTTTGTACACTCAATTAATTTTTAAAACGATTTAAAATTTTTTTTTTAATTTCCTATTAATTTTTAATAAAATTTTATGGAAATGTAAAAATCCTAAATAAAAATATAATTATTCAAATATTTTTTTTTAAATACCAAAAAGTAAATATTACAATTTCGTTTGTATTTAAAAAATTGTAATTAAAAAATCCATTTTATCAAAGTTTTACGAAATATATTTATTATTACACTAATAGAAAAACAAAAATGCCGTAAACATTTTTATTAGAACTACTGAAAATAAGTTTAAAATTACCTTGCAGAAAAAACTATTTTTTGGCTGCAGAATTTTTTGTACATTTTATCAAGGTAATTAGTTGTTTTTAATTAACTAAAAGTTAAGTTAAATGTAACCAAAATTTTATAAATTTAACAGTTTTATTTTTCCTGTTCTTAATTTACTAGTATAGGGTTTTCCAATAAGGACTTGACTACTTTTTTTTAAATAACGTACGTCGTGTCAAATGGTCCATCGGCTTCAATTCTTGAGTCAGCTTGATCTTGTATGGGTTTCAACCAAGATCTTTACGCAAAATTCGCCATAAAGTGGTCTTGGCGATTCTCAGTTATTGAGAACGCCGCGGAATCGACTGATTTGGATCGTTTGCTACGGACGCCTGAACGGCAGCGATATTTTCGTCACTTCGACCAATCCGTTGTCTCACTGGCACGGCAGCACCACACAATGAATATGTAGACTCAAATTTTTGCACTAAACTTGTTATTGCTTGTCTACTAGGGCGAGAAAAACGACCGAAAATTGGAGTTAACTCTCTTAAAGTTGCGGTCACCGACTCCGAATTTCGGTAGTACATTTTTGCATACGTTGCTCGTTCGTGTACTTTACCATCATGAAAATGTTGAGTTTACTGAAAAAAAGGAAAGTAACAGTTAGATGATCATTGAAATAGTGCGTTCACAAATTCAATTCAAAGTTGTCAAGTACCTATTGGAAAAAACTTTATTTAGCTAAAAAAAAAATCTGCTAATATCAGCAGTTTTTTTTTTGTGCGAAGTAATTTTTAATTAATTTTTAGTAGCTTTTTCTCCTATTTTTACAGCTATTTCTTTCTATGAGTTTTTTAATATTTTTTATAAAATATAAAACTTAAAAAAACAACTTTATATATTTTTCCAATATGTTATATATTTTTGTTAACAAAAAATGAAAAAAATAAAAATAACAACACTTCACTGAACAAGACTGCTAAAAGTTAGCTATGATGTGTAACAAGCGATAGCACGGGGGGTAGAGCGTCTGCTTGAAATAAAAACAAGTCTGGGTTCAAACCCCACACGCGGCATGATGATTTTTTTTTTTAATTAAAATAAAAAGAAGCGAAAACAAACTTCATTATCATTGGTTAAAATATACATCATTTGTTTTTAAGAATAACAACTTCCTTTCTATTACAAGCCAATATTACATTCATCGGTGAAAACCCCGAAAAAGAACAACTTCCTATTCAACAGTTGCAGTGCTTTAACTACTTCTTCTTCCTTTTTTACTGGGTAATCACCAATTCGTATTAAAATAGTAAAGTTAATTTATAAAATATTTAATAAAATTTACACAGTTTAACATGGATGGACAAATTGAAAAAAAATTCATTTAGAAAACAAACTCGAGACAAAGGGCACAAAGAAGAACGATTGAATATGCACAGTTTGTGATTGAAATTATCTGCAAATTTGATTTCGAATTCACTTTCGTCTTACAAAGATTCGATTTAGTGGTATTCAAAAAAAATATTTGCACCATTATAACAACGGCAACTTAATTTAAGATATTTCCATAGAGGAGAAATACAATTGGTACATAAATTTTCGTCTATTACTTTATGTGTGTTATGAAGTCCCTTAAAATGACTATTTGCCGATTTTTGTTCATTATACCCCGCCCCCCCCCCCCCCAGTTTTATTGGAAATGGTCCCAAATGGACCACTTACCTAATTTTTAATTCATCCCCTTTGGGGATTATTTTGTAGCGCTCACTTTTTTAATTTAAGTATTCATAGCCAATATAGGGGTTTTGGCTTTCCTAGTGTATTATTCAAAGTCATTTAAATAATAATATTGAGTTTTTTCTGTTTTTGTTATTTCTAGCCTACTCTTATTAAGGTATGTTAATTTTTCCCCAAAATAAAATAGCTTTAAGGCACAAATAAACAAATTCATAAAATTCAATTAATCCGTATTTAGTGTTAATTTGATTGTACATTAACTAGAAGAGATATGCAAAAAAATATAAACCTAAACTAAAGTCAAGTCAAAATCCAATTAACATTTTAAACACGAAAATTGAACAAAAGATAAGAAAAAAAATGATCCGCTTAAAATTTAGTTTCATTAAGAATTTAAAAAAAATATCCATAATTTAACGAAATAAACCAGAAGATAAAAAGTAAATTAAAAACCACGAAAAATGAGCTTAATAACACAAACTTAGCAAAGCCAAATCATAATTAATTTTGAAAAATATTATAGAAAAAAAGGTGGAAAAGAAACTAATAAACCAACAACATCTTGGTAACAATGAAATGGCTAAAGGTTTTCATACTCGTATATGAAGTAGAAAAAAAAAAATAAGATGATAAAGATGATTCTGATGTCACTTATACACTCACAAAAATTTTCGATAGAAAAAAATAGGAAATGGTTTTGAATTAAATAAAATTATATATAAAAACTGGAGCTTAAAAAACATACTTAAAATTGATATAATTATATCTAATACTAAATTAAGGCATTCGATACGAAATCACGTTCGACAGACCAATTTTTTCCCCCTGATTTATTTGTTGAGTATTGCGCCAGGAGAAGGTTATCTTAAAGAAACTTGGGTTATTTATCATTATTAAAGCTAAAAAGTAAAGGTTTACAAAACTACTTACTGAGAAAAAATTTCAAATCGTTGTTTAAACACCACTTCTTTCATTACTCTTAAAGTATTCATTAGTCAATTTTTTAGTACTTTCTTACAAGTAATTCTGAATGACTTCAAAAAATTACATCTTTCGTTGCTTCCAGAGTATTTGTTAGTATATTTTTACAGTTCTTTTCGTAGTAATTCCAAACAATATCCAAAAAAATCACTTAATTATTGCTTCTGAAGCATTATTTCTCTAAAAGTGATCCTAAGAAATGATTTTCATACAGTTTATTTCCGGACAGATGATAGGGGTTTGCAATCCTGGCGGGAGCAATATTTTTTTATTTTTGATATTTATAATTAAAATCTTTAAATTCAATATTTTATGATTTTGCAAGTTTTAAAAATAGATAATAATAAGTTGGATAGAACGGTGAGCATTCGCCACTGGACGAAGAATTCTTCCAATTATTACTCGTATTTGTGCAGTTATTGATCATTTTGCAATTGGAATAACTTTTTCATTTCGTGTTCAAAAATAAAATACCCTTCAAGAAATTTATAAAATAAATACAAATTTTTCTAAATAAAATTTTAAAAACTTTAAGAATTAATGAAATTATATTAGAGGTCGATCTTGGGGCACACACACCAGACCACCAGGGGGAGAGTTTCCCCAGAATAAATTGGTTTCGTTTTAATTCAATTTTGCGCAGGTCAGATAGTTGTCTTTCAATTAATTGTAAAAAAAACTAACTTTTTATGAATTTTTTCGTTGAGACATCCGGCTTTATAATCAACTCTATCCGACTACAAAAAAAACTACAACCAAATATGAAAGAATTGCACACAGTTTGTAAACGAATTCCAACGGCGATCCCTCGATAGTGGGCGAAGGAATCTCTCATGGGGCAGGTCCTGGTGACTTTATATACGCTATGAAAGTAATCAATGTAAGAAATAAGAAACAAATACAAAATAAATTAAAAAATAATACCATTTTGGCCGAAATGGATGTGTAATAATTTTGCTAACATCGTCTTTATAAATATTACGGTAAATATGTATATAAAATACTCTTTAACCGATTCACACCAATTTTGGTGTACATATAGAAAACTAGGAGACCTAAATTTTATTCATACATGGTTTTAAAAATTGTTCTGTTTTCTTAGCGTAAAGTTAACTTTAAATGCATTTTCCCGCAACCATGAGTACAAAGTCTGTTGCCACTGTAGGCAAAACGAGTTCACCGATCTCGATCCGTTTTTTTTTTTTTCTTTCGCAGGCAACAAAAAACTCCTGCGCCTTTTTTTTTAATTTTAGTTAAATAAATTTTATATTCCCAAGCAAAGCTGTTTTATCTTGCCTTTTCTGGAATTCCTAAGTTTATGTAGCAACTTTGTTAAGAAAAATTAAAACAAAATTATAATCGGGCTATGATAAGGACTAGAAAATTTATCTGGCATTAGGAACCACTTTACATTTTTATTTTCCGATAATTAATGAAGTCTGCACAGTAGCCGATTTTTGCCTTTTTAAAAAAGACCAATAATTAAGTGGCAACCCTGAAGATTTCGGTTAGTGAAATTTTAAACTAATGGCCCTTACTATAAAAGAATATTTTAAATTTAAAGTCGACTTTATCATACGGTTTTTTTCATTTTGTGTATGAAAACCCTACAAAAATATTTTTATTTTCAAACATTTTGATTGGTTGAAAATAAATTAACCAATCAGAATGCTCCGAAAATAAACCAAGTCATACTGCCACCCAATATTTTAACTAAAGTCGACTTTAACTAAAATATACGTTTGGAAAATATTGATAGTAAGGCTGAATAATTTTTGAAAATACTGCAATGACATTCCAGAAAAATTTTCTGTTGAAAACAACGGATTGTAAAATTGCTACTTTTCCTTTACAACCCCTTCTACTGCCAATTCTAACACCGATGATTTTCATGGAGTCGGTTCTAGTGAAACCAGTTGCAGAATTGGTCTGACTGGCAACCGATTGAAAAACATTTTCCTGGAATTTCTTTTAAATATAAAAAGTAAAATTATAAAATTATTGTTATTTGATTTTTTGACAACAGTTCAGATATGCTCTTTAAAATGCAGCTGTTACAGAATTTACCCACCTTAAGACCTGAAGACCACTTTTTAACATCCTTGGACATAAGGGGCATAAATTTCGTAGTCCAAACAAGCTGTAAGACAAAATACAACACAATATGCCAGCAAAAAATTCATACCAACGAATAGCTGGGCGGTAGAGAGCTAAACAAGCAATCTTCAGGTCGCAAATTCGATACCCCGTGACGGTAATAAAAATGATACTTAAAAATAAAAAATATAATTTATTTTCACTTTTAGTCGATGAAATAGAGTTTCATATGCACTCGTTTAAAATGTAGTGGAAAAAAAAATAATATTGAAGTTGTGGGAGTAATCGCCTACTAACAGATTCGTAGCGCTTTTAGATTAATTGTAGCGCAATTTTAAAAATTGTTCATTCTACAAAAACAAAGGTGGATGCAGTGGATTTAGGATAATTAGGAAGTGCTGATTTCGAATCTGCAGTTAGTACAAATTGGCTCCAGATTTTGCACAATTCATGATTTTACATATTTCCATTTTTCAACCGATTTTTTCAATAAAAAATTTATAATTTAGTATAATTTATATCGGTGGGCCGCATTTGCCTACCGTTGATATATACATCATTTGTTTTTAAAAGGAATGACTCCCTTCCTATGACAAGCCAATGTTAAATTCATCGGTAAAAAACCCAAAAAACAACAAATCCCTATTCAACAGTTGCAGTGCTTTAACTACTTATTTTTCCTCACTTTTTTTTCTGGGTACAAGTTACCACTTTTACTACAGCTGGAAAAATTCAATACAAAAAGTAAACAAAACTTTCCAATTGTAGTAAAACTAGTAAGAATTTCGAGTAATCCAACGCACTAAATATCTTTTTTCTGTGTACCTTTACGTATACTTCCCTCAACTTAATAATAAGAAATTATAGCAATTGTTACATAATACTCGTATATATTTATACATATTTATATATTAAATTAATTTTAACCAAAGTTTAAACAATAATTTTCTGTTGAAACTTAAGATAGAAAAAAGAAAACTTTTCATAAAGGAATGTAAACATTCTAAAGGTACAACGTCGTACCACCTCTAGTAGACCACCTCTAACCTTAAATGTTATTTTTTATGAATTATTGTTGTCTTACGTGGTTATATGTATGTAAGAACTTCTATTGTAGCCATTATTGCAACGAAGTCTTCTCTAAAAATATATTTTTTTATATCCTACACTACTATGTGGAGATGGTATAATGGACTTGTACTGATGTCTGCAACTACTCACCTTTAACTATACAGTTCAAATAACTCAGAATAACTTTTTCAGTCGTTTTATCGATATCTGTCCGTGTCTCCAATTTTTTGTGTATAACTTTATGTATATTGAAAATGGTTGAAATCGGTCCATGTTTTAACCTAATCGCCATAGGAGCAACTTATCTGGTTGGAATGAATTTATATGGGACAAATTTCGAATGTAGCCCCCATATAAATACCCTCCCGTTATTTGCTTACAAGAAGAGTCTGTGAATATTCCTACTTGTGATATATTGTGACTGTCATAAGAGTATTTTTAAGACTGAAAGTCCAAACTTTTCATACTAAACAACAATTAAATTCAAAAAATTTTAATTTTATTTTCCAATGTTTTCATTTTGTCGACAGCAGCAGGTCGTAATTTCTTTCAAAAAAAAATGTTAATAAATATTATCTATTATGAATTTGCAACAACAAACGGAATACAGACAAAACTAAGAGTCACAGAATTTTCGTAGGAATAGACGCGTCTGTTTCTGGGATAAAATGAAATAACTTTCGCTTTTAAACATATTGGTCTAAATTGATAATTAGGAGGCATATATGAGTAGCAAATTTCCCAAAACTTTTTGTTTGAAAACTATTTAATAGTTTTAGTACCCCATTTACTAGGCAAAAATACTTTTCATCTGATCCCAACTTTTATACAATTCTTTGGAACAAACATGAAAATATAAAAAAAAATAAAAAAAGGAAAATCATGCTAATTTTTATTACCCGCATTTTAACCCTCAAAAATTAGACCGAGCTGCTAAACAACTTCACATATTTATATTTTCTGTCTTCTCTATCCAATTTAGACCTTTCTTATTAGTGCACTTTTTCGGCAATTTCATTCAGATTTTTCTCCACATTATCTGCCTTGTTAATAGTTCCGCCTCTACGATAAGGATCATATCTTTTTGTGTCCACTTTATTCCGATTTCCGAAATGTGAGCCAATTCGTAGTGTGGTATAGGACATCTCATAGTCGGACTTAACCGACCATAATTTTTTTTTTGTTCTATTTTACTTCTTTTTCTATTAACTATTTGCTGCATTTTTCTGTTTTCCTTAACATTAAATTGTTTTTATGTTCAAAAACCATACTTTCATATTACGTTGTTGTTTGTCTGTTGCCTGGTTACCTTGGTCAAGAAAATATTATTACAACACATATTTTATTATACTTTTCTTGTCTAAATATGATGCTTTTAGATTTTATATCTATATCCTTTGTTTTTTTTAATATTAATCGACTTTTCCGGCATTTATGTGGTTGACTTTTATAAAAAAAAATAAAAATACTTAAAGTTTTGTTAATTTTCCTTATACATATTATTCTTAAGTGTCGTTATTACGGCAAGTTTAAAATTGCGCAAAAAAGTTAAAATTGCCAGTTAAAATTACACGAAAAAAATGAATAAATGGCACTAAAAAGAAACAAGGATGTTTATTCCAAAAACTAAAAAAAAATACGAGTTCATAAAATTTTGTTTTTTAAGAATATTTCTAACAAAAAGCAATAATTATGGAGTTTACAGTTCAAATGCTTAAGGTACTACTTATAAAACTACTTATAAACATTAACTGCTACGATTCTAAATATTTATAGATCACTTACTGAAATTTCCATGTGGTATACTGTCATATCCGGCGAAGGTTTTGAATGTAATTTTTATGTAGAAAGCATGCCGTTCCCACCACATCCTTTGAGTAACACCCATTACATGCAAAATTACTTGAATATTATTTTCATTTAGAAAGAGTGCCATTTGGAGGTCAATTTCTGCCATATCCTTTGAGTTCCCTACCATATTCTGCGAAGGTCCTTGAATGTAATAATGTAGGAAGCGTGCTGTCCGTATACCACTTCCTGCTTTATCATCTGAGGATCGTGTAAAATCCTTTGAGGATCATGCTATATCCTGCAAAACTTAATTTTTATCTAAAAAGCGTGTTGTCCGAAGTCCAATTCCTTCCATAACCTGTGAGTGCACCCAAAGTCCTGTAATCCATACCAACCTAAATTTCAGTTGCAAAGCGTACAGTGAGCAGGCCTCACACCTCCATCATACCAAACTTAGATTTGTTCTTGGGTCACTTTCTTTCAGTGTTTGCCGATCGTATGGTATCTAAGGCTTGCGCACGAAATGACTAGAGCATACATTTTCACTTGTAGATTATTACACTCAAAAAAAATACGCCTGTTGGCTGGACAAAAAAAATTTTTACTTTAACAAAATTTATTCCTATTTTTTGGCTTAAAATAAAATTTGATGATTTTAACACTTTTTTTTGTTAAATTTAGCAAATCTAAATTTAAGTAAAAAATTTGTAAAACTACAGTTTTATTTGTAGTTATACTTAGTCGTAGAATTTATCCAAATTTAGGGTCTCTGGACCCTCTCCAAGCCTAGTCCATATCATGTGAGGGCATAATAAGAGTACTCCAATGTTTGCTCTGTCTCTCATAGTTTTCGAGATATGGGCCATTTTATGGAGTGGAGAATTTTGGAATAGAGATAAGCCCTTTCGCTGGGATATTATATGGTTAGGGGTAGTCGAAATTTTCATCAATTTTGATCTATCTCTCTTAGTTTTCGAGATATGGGCCATTTTAAAAAGTCGGGAGGGAAAGAAATAGCGCCATTTTTAAAACTTCGGATACATTGGTGGCGCCATCTACCGGGTAATAACCGTATAATGAAAATAAATTTTAACAATAAATTTCTTCAAAATTAGTTTTAAATAATTTTGAAAATTAACACCCAAAATTAGTTAAAGTACCTACTGAGTATTTTCAGTATTGTGTTAAATGGAGATAACTAAAATCTTTTCTTAAATCAGTGTTTCAACTAAAAATTTGTTAAAAATTAGTCAAATCGATTTGAAACCAGTTTGACAGATTTTTCTACTGACGTATTATTTTTAGTGTATATCTCAATTATTACAAAATGTAAACTCAAATGAAATTCCTGCTATTTTTATTTAAATATGACGTTTAGTTCAAAAGTTATTGCGATTAATTCGTGTGCTAGTCATTTCGTATGCGAGCCTTATGTTCGAGCATTCATAGCTACACTTTTCAAGTTCCGAAAGTGTACCGTTCTTGGGCCACCTCCTTTCGTATGAATGCTGTTTGTTTGTCAACTTCCTTTTGAGTACATGCTGTTCGTAGGCATACATGGGAATTTTTCATTACCATTAGTTCGTACTAATGACAATGAAAAAAATTTCATTACCATTTAATGGTAATGGAATATTTTTCATTAGAAATATCATTACTAAGAGTAATGAAATCACACTAATGTATAAAAAAACTAATTACTATTGACTAAAAACCATTTGGTTACAAAAAAATTCAGACAAATGAAAACGAAGAACTGGCCAGGGAAGTTATAAAACATATTTTATTAAGGAGGATCCATTTAATTCCGTTAAACTTTACCTGGATACAAATAACAATGGAATGGAAAGTAATATTTAATTTCAAATGACCATGAGCCTGAATGAGCACATACCATCTTCGATTTCAGCGAGTTTTTACGTTTTTCTCTCAATGGCAATTATTTTTTTTTTTTAATTTACTCATTACACAGTACAACAAAATAAGAAAAATTTGATGCATCGGGATTGCGACACATCATTTCTAATAGACTTTGGCACGCAGATCTCGAATATGGCACTAGAATTTTAAAGTTAGCTATAGTTAAGAAATATTTGCAAACCCGTATTTGCAGAAAAATTCAATTGTGTAATAAACTTTTTTCAAAAAAATACAAAATTAAAAGTATAAACGCTATTCTTTGTAAAATTTTAATAGGATGAAACATTCCCTTTAACTTGATATATCGCACGTTTTGACAGCTGCGAGTATATTCTCTATATATGCATTTGAAGTTGAAATTTCTCTTTTTTAACGATTTCGTTAATAACACTATGCGACAGTCAAAATCGGGATGGGATGAAACCAACGGGAAATGTTATATCGGTCAAAAACAAGTTATACGTGTCCTGGCGTTTCGCTGGGTCAACCCTAGGAATCGAGATATATCTTTTTTTTGACATAACTCGAGAACCACTAGTCCGAAAAACGGACACGTTATATGAAAAAATTAAAGGAATTGTAATTTTTAATTTTTTTAATATTGTTTGAGCAAATTCGGACTAGTGGTTCTCGAGTTATGTCAAAAAAAAGACCACCAAAGGTCAAATCGACATATCTCGATTCCTAGGGGTGACCCAGCGAAACGCCGGGACACGTATAACTTCTTTTTTACCGATATAACTTTCCCCCGTAGTTTGAACCCTTCCCGATCACTGACCCCTACCATTTGTCTCACAGTGTAATTAATCTGCGTTGAAACGAATATCCATTTTTTTAATTTATACCATTAGTAAACATCTCATGCTACTTAATTTAGCAAAAAAATTTCGCACCTTGTATTTCAATTTTAAGTAAAAATTGGCTAAAGCTGAAAAATATTGATTTTTTCAATGCCTAAAAATTAAGGAGTCTGTGACGAATCTGAAATTAAAAAACTCAGATAAAGCCATTGAAATATGTAACACACATATTTTCTAATCAATTTCAACAAAGTTTTGGATAATTTAAGTGGAAATTCCTAAAATATAATGATTTTAAAATATGCATGTTCAAAAAAGTACTATAAAAGAACATTTCAAATTTACATTTGGAAAATATTGATAGCAAGGCTGAAAAAGTATTGTATGTAAGTAATTTTTGTTAGTTGTTTTAACTAATTTGTGGTTCATTTTATTAACAGTCAAAAACAAAAGAAAATATAAGTTGAATATAATGAAATATTAGTGATTCTGTTTTCAAGTGAAATTTAATTTGTTTCTAAAAACATTTGTGGCGGTCTTTACCTACAAAATATTTTAAGTGTATGAATCTAATTGTTATAAAAATTAAATATTTTTTAGTTACTTGGAATTCGTTAAGTATCTTAATACTTACCAATTACATTGGTACTTCCTTGTTACTATGGTACTTGCCAATTATTAGGGTAACTACATTAATTGCTACCTATTTTGATAATTGAGTATTTGTATTAATAAAAATAAAAAATATTAACAAATTATCTAAAAAAACGTCCCTGTTAACTAATTAGGACTCAATAACTTACTGTACACATTTAACTCCTACAAATACAAGTACACTTAACAAAACTTATAAACAAATTATTTATGTTTCATAATTAAGTATCATTTAAACCTTAATACACATAAAAATCACGAACCGAAACAAAAATTAAACCTTACCAGTAGCAATAATAACAATACTTGAAATTCAATCAAGATTTATAAAACCATACCAATGTCCTTCTAAATACCTCTTAAAAAGGATGCTAAGAATGAATTTAATATAAATACAAAAATATATGTATAAGAATATAAAATACAAGTAAACAATATGCTTTTTTGTACAAAATTGCAATTTAAAGATAACCAGCTATAAACTCTGCAAACAGAAAATAAATACATAACATTTTTTTTTTCTTCTGAACAGTAAATTCATCAAAAATATTTCTATTTATAAAAAACAAAATATAGAATGAAATTGTTTCCCATCATCATAATATATTTGTTTTTGTTGTTGTTGTTGTTGTTGTTGTTATTGTTATTGTTGTGTTCAATAACCCAAACATAATCATAAATATAGACAGTTGATTCAACTGAAAGTACAAAAAAGAAATAAATATGTTCTACTTATAAAAAAAAATAAAATAAAAAAATAAGAAAAGGATGACCACTCTATCCTGTATATGAGAAGGATGAGTATACCGTATCATATCAATGGCATCGGTAACATTGAAGTTATTTAGGTACGTCTTTAGCACAAAGAATGGGAATTGGAATCTTAGTATAGATTTAAGCCATGTCAAATCAACTTAAACAATAAGAGAATTGGAATGGGTATTACTTTTTAGAGAACACTCTTCAAAAATGTCTGACCCTTCTAGTTCCCGAACTATAAGGTAGAAAATATCAATAATTTTCAGAAAAATCAATGAATATATCTTTCCAGAACTATCTCCCAAATTACATATGTGACATCCCAGTGTAGAAAATCATTACCATATATGTGGTTATGTACCCAGTGTAGAAACGGTAATGACATATCATTATTTTTTGGAGTACCAGTAATGACACCCACTTACCTTCTGCATTATTTTAAAACATATAATAATGAGTTACTGATAAAGACTTATTTTTATCATTATTTCAAATAGAAAATAATTTTTTAGATTTTTTTGAAAATTTTTTGAAATCTATTTTTAGACTCAATATTTTTTAAACACTGGTAAGGATATATGTAACCACATATTTTTTGATTTTTTGTATGTTGGCGAGTAAGCTTACTTGTGTGCAGCAGGTCAATTGTGTTTTTATCTATTAAATATTACATGTCGATATAGCTCAGATTGTAGAGCTATTGACTGGCAATCTGTAGACCCAGGTTCGATTCCCACACCAGCAAATTATATTTAAAAAAAAAATACAATAAAAAATATTTTTTTTTATATAATTTATTTTTTAGAAAATCTATTTTTAGACTCATTATTTTTGTCAGTACTGGTAAGCACATAGGTAACGACATATTTTTTGATTTTTCGTATGCTGGTGTGTAACGACAACTCATTATTTTTCGCGACATCCCCATATAAATGTAATAAGAAATATAATAACAAAAGTAAGTAGTTACCATTACCAAGTATGTAGTTACATAACCACATATCTGGTAATGATTTTCTGCACTGGGTAACTACATACTTGGTAGTCCAAAAAATATTGATATGCCATTACCGTTTCTACACTGGGATAGTAAGTATCATATGAAATCTATTAAAAATACATTTTAAAAATACACGAAATATAATTTTTATTTTAAAAAGGTCAAAATTCTTATTTCAGGAATAAATTTTCAAATGGCTATATTTCAGCAAACCATATTTTTAAAATAATTGGAGATTAGAAGATAAACAAAAATCTAAAAACAGAATGTTTGGGTTAAAAACAATAACAGAAAGCTGAATAGGAAAGAAAACTATGAATTAGTTACATTGCATTCAAGGCCTTACTTGGGTGAGATAGCTAAGCGGTCGAACTTAGTGTAGTTACGTTTATAATGTAATGTAATGCACATTTTCGATTCCTACAGCCAACGGGTTGTTGAAAAATTATCATATAGAGAAAACCTGATAACAAAATATAAACAAAAATACAATTAAATGCAAAACTACTGATGAAGCCTGCCCATAGAAAAAGGCAGAAACTAGATTAAAATTTTTAGAAAAAAATTTATTCCTCTTCTATACCTCAAACCTACTAATTTAAAAAAATTATGTTATTTTGTTAATTTTTTAAACAACTACAATCACTCCTGTTCTGAGTTCCAAAACTTTTTAATTGGAGAGAATTTGTAAAATCACACGGAATTAAAAATTTCGAAAATTTGCTGTTTCTACCAAATTTTAATATTCATAGACTAATAAATAAATTATTATATAATAATTGTTGTTAAAAAATATATATTCGTTTCACTTTCATCAAGCTTTATTTTTTTCTAAACGAAAAAAATAATTCGGATGTGGATCACGGAACAGCAATAAAATTCGGAATGTTTCACTTTAGATTTTTTTTTGTGGATTCAGAACTCAGAACAGCGCCGAATATTATTTTATTTTGTCACTTCTTTAAGTAACTACAATAAGTTTACAGGACAACAGAATTTTAGAAATATGGTTTCGGAAACATAGCTTCCCGAACTTTTGGACCTGAGAATTGAACTTTGATAGTTTAAAAACAAATCTCATGTTAAATATAGTTTACAGTTATTTTTAGCGTATTTCATATGATATCTTATCTATGCCGGTTTCTCAAATAAATTTACTTACTTTTTCCTCCAAGTTATTGATTGATTTTTTAAATTTTGAAGTATTTCGGGAAATAGAAATGCCAGAAGGCTAAAATTTTGTAAGAATATTTGTTGTATAAAAAGTAATATTCGTAGCAAATTTCATCAAATTTGGAAAGAATGCTGGATAGCCGTTTATTGAATTGATATGGATTAACTTTGTTTTTCTTTTTTTTTTAATCAAATGTCCACTTCTATAAATGTTACGTATACATCATTTACAAATAAATATGCTTAGCTTTTCTTGGTGATTAAAGGAATGAGTAAAAAATATGTAATCAAAAACGCAAAAGAAACGGCAATATATGTTTACAACACACAGCCGTGATCATCAATCTAGTACTGTTATTGTAAAAAATAATTAAGATGTAAATACGCAAATTTTAAAATCAATCATACCCGAATCAGCACGAATATCGAAAAATAAAAATATATTTTCGTTTAAATTCAACAAGGCACAATATATTTTTAGGAGGCCGACAACTGAAGTTTTTGCCATGCGATTGGCGCACTAATGTCATCTAAATTTTTAGGTAGGGACCACAGAAAATCAATTATTGTAAAAGTATTTTGTACACGATCACCAAATTTCTTCTGCCTTTAAAACTAAAAAATTAACAATAAATTTGAAAAACCCTTGTTGGGTATCTTTGGATTTGAAAAGGATTAATATATTACTCTGAGTGTATATGTTATTTGTAATGCACATTGTGGAGTGACTGTGCCCGTCGCCACCGAGCCCCACGCCGCCACACCTGCCATGTGGTACATACATTCTGCTAAGTATCTGGATATTAAAAGTAATTTTTTTTCCAAGTTCATTTTGGTACGCGATCTATCGCTGTTTTTAGTTGATTTTTACAGTAAATTTGTGAAAAATACATGATATTTAAATGATCACAACTTTTTACCGCGTTATCCGATTGTTATAAACTTTTCACCTAGCAATGCCTATATAATCTACTTTCAAAATAAATTGCAAAAATAAAAAGTGTAGTGGAAAAAGGATAATGCAATTTGAAAAATATCCTTAATTTGCAAATATTTCAAAAAAACCCATCCTTAATTTTCTTTAAATTCTCAATATTTCAGCTACAGACTGTGCAAATTTCAAATTGGAACGCCAATGGCTTCAAAAGAAAAACGCTATTTTTTAAAAAAGTTTTTTGAATTTTCACAAATAAACATAACACTGCATGACACAATCTTCACTTTAAAAAATTAATAGAGCTCTGACCATCAATTCTATATATCTTGGACATTCTGATTACAATGGCGTACTTTATTTGCAGAGTTTTTAGCTGAAATATTAAGTTTTCTGAAATATTTTCAAATTAGGATATTTTTCAAATTGTATTATCCTTTTTGCATTCAACAATTTATTTTTGCAATTTATTTTGAAAGCAGATTATATAAGCATTACTATGTAAAAATTTTATAACAATCGGATAACGCGTTCAAAAGTTGTAGTCATTTGAAAGTCATGTATTTTTCAAAAATTTACTGAAAAAATCATCTAAAAACAGCGAAATAAGACGAATTTTACAAAAATTTAAAAACAGTAAATTTCGTGATAGTCGTGAGGATCTACAAACAGAATTTTTTCCAAATCCAGAGACCTTCTTCCGATAAGTGTCCCGGTTTCCTTTGGAATGATTCATTATTAAAATTGTTATAGATTTCCCGGAAGATGACATTCGAAAAATGTCGAAATATCCGACAATAAATTGATATTTATAATAAAAACAGACCGCGAGCTCGAGCATTTTTATTTATTAACATTTGAAAAGTCGAATAAATACAACTTTAAAATAATAATAACGGAGAGCACGCCGAACAGTGCTTCGTCCCCATATAGCAAATCCGCAAAATTAGAGGAGTTATCGTAGAAGAATGAAATTCGGTGTGAACATGTAAATTAAGAAAAATTCGAAGTTTCAGTAAAATCGGTGCAAGGCCATGACTACCTTCCATACATCCTTAATCTAAAATTTTTAATTTTAGCTACAATTATAAACAGAATAAAGCGAAAGTTGGTTACTGCCGGTCAAATTATGTCCTATAACTCAGTGGTTAATTTTGTGTCATTCGGAGCAAGGACATGACTACCTACCATATATCCTTTTTCTAAAAAACAATATTCTGGCTTAAATTATGATCAGAATACACTAAAAGCTTAAAATAGTTTGTAAAATAATACTTTTTATTTCTTTGGGAAATTTTGTTTCATCTGGTGTAAGGACATGACTACCTCCAATATATCCTTTTTCTAAAAAACTATATTTTGGCCAGATTTAAGATCAGAATGCACTAGGAACTTACAATAGTTTATAAAATTATACTTTTTATCTCTGTGGCAAATTTTATTTCATTCGGTGCAAGGATATGACTAGCTCCCATATATCTTTTTTCTCATTCATTATCAATTTTAAGGGCGCCACAGACGAGCTCAATTTATTGCTCAATTTTTACAAGTTTTTTTTACGGTGCAATATTATTTTATTTTAGCAAAACCTTCAATATGACACACACATCGTCAAACATATTGGGAACTTGGGAAATTCGGAATTGGGAATTTCGTACTGTCGGTACAAATAAAATACAAATTTTATTCTTACCCACTTCTTTGTCAATACAAGAAGACGGTACGAAATACAAAAACAAAAACTTTCATAATATTTCTATTGTTGGTTATGTCTTTGCAGAGACTTCGAAAACATATTTTATTATTTGCTTCATTGTCATTTCGTTGATGTAGCAGACTACGTTTAATATGAAATTTTGATATTTCAATTTGCATTGCACTATTCCACCACTTTCTAAAGAAAACTGAAGAAGGGGACCTGAAAAATTCCCGAAACGATCGTCTTTTCATTCCTGAAAGTGTAGAGGTTTTTGAAAGCAAAAACTCTGTGAAGTATTTGTTAGGAGAATATCCTGATGAAGAAAAATAGCAGTTTTTGAAAAAAATACTTATTATGTTAATTCATAATAAGGAAATTGGCCTCGAACTGAATTAATAAATTTCTAATTAAAATAATCAATTTTCATAAAATGTCCTGGAAATGAGTTGCTCCCCACACAAAACTATAATTATCATTTTTTTAATTTATTATTTTTCTTTAATAATAACCATTATATTACAAAAATAGCTTTTGACATTTCCAATTTATGTATTTTAAAAAAATTTGGCAAATAAATAAAAAAAAGTGGTTTTTTTCATTTCTATTAAATTTATGGGCATTTCGGTTCTAGGTTAAAGTGGGTTAATGAAATTCAGTGAAACCAAAATTCCGTATTTGAATAATTTTAAGTATATTTAATGAACAAGTTTGCAAAAATTTCGAATTTTGTGAATTTTTAATTGATAGGCTATATTCTTTTTCAAAAATGGGCCATTTTCGGCCACAATTCAGCAAGGGTTAAAGTTTTCTAAAAACAATAATTTTGAACCTACTAGATGAAAACTTGGCTGTGTATTGAATGAAAATCGACAAATCGTATTTTAAGGGACAGCATATACATCTACATCCATACATATGTATATAACTACATAAAATTGAAAAATTGGGATATGTAGAACAAGCTAAAGATTTTAAATTTGCGGTTCAAAATTTAAATTTTTTTTTACAGAAAATTATACATCCTAATGGAATATCCAAATCATAAAAAAAATTACTTGTTTTTATATATTTTTTAAAGTTCTCTAAACTTTATAAAGTTTTAGGTTTTCCGCAAAAAAAAGTGCTATTACTTAAAAATTTTTTTTTAAGTTTCTTGAATTTTTTTTCTTTATTTTTACACCACATAAAACCGAAATTTGTGTTTTAATTTTCATGTTCTTTTTTTTAAAAAAATGTTATTATTTTAGTTTTTGGTGGTACCTTTAAATTTAGCTATTTCTAACTTTGTTAAAACTCAGGTAAAAGGGATTGGAAAATGTATAAAATTTTTAAATTTGCGATTAAAAAAAACAAATTTTTCCAAATTCTATTAAAGCGCTTCAAGGTGTCCTAAAATCATAAATAAAAAAACACGTGTTTCTATATATATATTTTTTTTCTCTACTAAACTTTTGCAACTTTGGGATTTCCAATCAAAAAACGTCTAAAGTTTTCGATGCCAACAAATATTATTCTATAAAAAATTTTCACTTAAAATAATGTTTGCTTATTGCGAATATGGTAAATAACAAAACCACCGTGTTTCAAAGAATTATGTTTAAAAATTAATTTTTTCCAATTTTTTTTCTAAAGCATTTAAAATTTGATTTTCGTTTAACTATTTTAGCTCAAAATTTTTTTGATTTTAGCGACCTCTGTTGTTAACAAAAAGAGAAGGTACTGAATTCCTCTTTCATATTTATTTATGGTTTATTATGTCACCTCTTCAAAAATTTATAAGTCACTAACGTTCCGCACACATTTTTTTTTTTGCCTATGGGACAAAGCACTGTGCGCCGTGAAGAACATCAAAATGGTATACAACAAATTCAATAGAAACGTTTATAAGTTTAAAATAACAAGTTATATTATATACATAGAAAACTTAACTACCTACTTTTTTTCATTCAAACTTTTTTTGTAAAGGGTGGTTAAATTTTAAGGGCCGATGTCGAATGTGAACCACACCTACACGTCAAGTTTTTTTCTGCATTTCATTTGACATTTCTCAATTTCAGACTAACTCAATTTGAACCATGGAAAGATACACAATCGAGCAACGCGTTAAAGTTATTCAGGCTTATTATAAAAATGGGCGTTCAAATCAAAATCCATATCGTGCACTTCGTGATTTTTTCGGTCAATTTAATCGTCCAAATGTGCGTACAATCAGAAGAATCTTGCAAAATTTTGAGCAAACCGGGTCTGTAGGAGATGTGAAAACATCAGTGCATGCTCATACAGCTCGTACTACAGAAAATATTGCTGCTGTTCTCGATAGTGTGGCTGAAGAGCCGTCCAGCTCAACTCGTCGTCGTGCCCAACAATTGCATATCTCACGCTCGTCGTTGATGAACATTATGCATAAAGACTTGCATTTACACGCTTACAAGGTGCAATTGACTCAAGAACTAAAGCCTGTTGACCATTCCAAACGTCGTCAATGGTCAGAATGTTGGCAAGAAATGGCAACAGTGGATGATCAATTTTCGATGAAAATCATCTTCAGTGATGAAGAATTGCCTCATTTGGGCAAATGAGAATCCACGAGTGATTGTCGCGGTTTATGGGCTGGCGGCATCATCGGGCCGTATTTTTTCCAAAATGAGGCCGGTCAGGCAGTTACTGTGAATGGTGTTCGCTATCGTGAGATGATAACGAACTTTTTATGGCCCGAATTGGAAGATATCGATGTGGACGATATGTGGTTCCAACAGGACGGTGGCACTTGCCACACAGCTAACGAAAAAATGGCTCTTTTGCGCGACAAGTTCAACGGCCGTGTTATCCCACGTGGTTGCGATGTCAATTGGCCGCCAAGATCATGTGATTCTTTCTTTGGAGTTATTTGAAAGAAAAGGTGTACGTCGATAAGCCAGCAACAATTCAAGAGCTAAAGCATGAGATAATTCGGCACATTAACTGCATAGAACCTCAATTATGCCTCAGCGTCATCGAAAATTTGGACCATCGGATGGAGGTGTGCCGATGAATAATAATTGAACCATACCAATATATGATAATAAAAAGAAATGACAATAATTTCCGAAATAGTTTGTGTTTTATTCAAAATCAACATCGGCCCTTAAAATTTAACAACCCTTTATAAGGAACGGTTTTCAAAAGAGAAGCATGTAAAGTGAAAATTTAGAAAATCTGAAAAAATTACTATAACATTTTAAAACAGAAAAAAATATTTAAAAAATTCCCAAAAATATATTTACGATCTGGCGTACATTACCGATAATAACAAAGCTAATTTAGAGTCTCTAATTCTAAAATCAGTTAAAAAAGTTTCTCCAGGACTCAAAGGATAACGCCAGGATACGTTTTACAAATATCTCTCAAACTCAAAAACTAGACAACAGATTTTCTTGAAATTAAACACAGATTATATATTCGGAAGTATTAGTAAGCAGTACTAATTTCGTCAAAATTTATTGACGTTTAGTGCCAAATTCGCCAAATTTTGTAATTTTCAAAATGCGAAAATCGCCATAACTTTTGAAATAACAACAATTGATCAACAATTTTCGGTTCGTAATTTTATTTTATTGATAGTGTTATTTACAGCAAAAACCGAAATTATTTGACTACTGAGTTTCAAGATACGTCTTCAACCTTTGTTGTGCTATATCGCCTAAATAAAGCGATAAATTAAAATTTTAATATTTGTTCCATAGTAGATTTTCAACGCAAAATATTATTGTAATCAGAAGAAAGAGCATTAGAGGGTTAAACAGAAAAATCTGACTGATTTTCCTTTAGAGAGTTTGCTAACTGCAAATCCAATGACCTACCATTCCCAACTGATGTGCGCTCTGCGTAACGAAAATGCAGTGAAATCTTCACAAAATAGTGGCACGAGCTTCGTTCGACCAACCCCAGTGTCCTCAGGATCAGTAAACATAACTAGGAGATCAGCAAGTTGGTCAACAAGTACAAGCAGAATAAATGGGTAGAATATTTGAAATCATTAACCTATGCTTTTCAGTGAACTTCTTTCTTTCTGTTTCACCAACAGAATTATATCGGACCCAGCCTTTTCCATCGGCAGCGAGAAAATGCTAAAGGGAGTGCAATAAGGAAACCTCAGGAGTTCCACGTCATTTAAGAACCACTAGCTTTTACCTCAGCAGATGTTTCCGAAGATATCAAAAGTGCCCAGGCATCAAAATCACTTGCACCCGACGGATTTTCATGCTGCTGATAAAACAATTGAATATGGCGGGAGTCAGGTACCTGACTAAGTTCCTTAATGTGTCTTTATCTAAGTTGATTATGCCCGAGGTCTGGAAAATGGGCAGAGTAATCCCGCTTCTGAAGCCGATAAATAATGCAGAACGGTGAACATTATAGTTGTGTGGTTCATGAACGAACTATTTCATTTGAACGGTTCAGTTCATTGAACGATATGACATCGTTCACTATTATTCGTTCTTTTCGTTCAATTCGTTCTTTTTTTTAGTCATAGAAAATTTGTATCCCTTATTAATTTTATTACAGAATTAAATGTTTTTCTTAATAATTTCAAATTTTTAATAAAATTGTAATTTTCTGACACTATTAGTCTATGCACAATAAAATTAATATAAATATGTTACATGTAGTGCGCCAATAAAATGTCGAACGAACGACATCGTTCACGAATCACTGTTCAGACACAGCTCATGACAAAAAAGAACGATACCAAAAAAGAACGATTTGAACGAACTAGTTAAATGAATTGAAGACCGAGTCACCAAAAAGAACGATTAAGCCCAACTCTAGTGGCCATCCAACAGGCCGATCTCCATTTTGTCACCGGTCGATAATTTTCGTACTACTGCTTCGCAGTTTGACACAGGATTTCAAACTCGCTCAACTGCAACATGAATTTTGCAAGCAAAAGAGTACAAGAGCTTTCGCGGCCCTATGTTCCACTGGGAATTAAAGGATTTAATATATATATAACCGCCATTGCCATATAGATGATCAATGGTCTGTATCGGCGACGCCATTGCGAAGTAACGATTCTAGAGGCTCTAGGCATGTGGAAGGCATTTGAAACGGTTTGCCGCACGGCCCTCTTCAGTGACATTGTCGACTCCAGTCTCGCTAATGGTACCTTGAGATGGGTAGTTTATTATCTGTACGGTAGTCAGTCGTTTGTGGAATTTCGAAACAAAAAGTCAAAGCACCGTAGAATTAAACAAGGAGTCCCTCAGCAAGGGCTTCTCTCCCCGAAATTGTTTCATTTATACGTCTCGAAGCTTCCAGCACCAGCTAAGGGGTGGAACTTATATCTTACGAGGGCAACTGTACAATACTGGCAACGGGTCATGATACTGATAGCTTATGTAGTAAGTTGAACAGTCACCTTCATGATCTTTCGAAATTCACTGCAGGGAACTTGTGGCTGTCCTATGCTTAATCCTCAGCGACTCTCTTCACCACTTTCACAAATGAAGTAAGGCTTCAACTGAATGAAGTAGTCGATGGTGTACAAATTTCGATGCTTAATCGCAAAAATATTCTTTGTGTTATATTGGACAGTGTTTCTTCTCCTCTACTCCGTTGTAATCTACAATAAAAAACTCTTACCGTCCGGATAAAGAAACTTTATTGGCTACCTACAAAACGAGAAAACCCCAAACCTGCCAAAACTCTGACCTCTGAAACTCTGGATGCATACAGATAATAGTAAAGGAACGCTGCCAAATGCCTAGGGATTATGTCCGACAATTTTTGGACAAAATACCCAATTTGGAAAAGATGGTAATATTCGTGGGAGTTTTGGCATGTCACCGTCTAATACTGCTATATAAATTCACATAGCTGTACAAAGAGAAGTAGTTTTTTAACTTTTAAACGAACAAACATATTTACAACTATTTGACTTCGTCAGTTTATACTAAGGATTAATATTTTTTTATACGGAAACATCTATAGAAACCAAAAATCTTCTTCGTATATAACATTCAACGAGGTAAAATTTGTCAGTTAAATATAAGGATACTTCTATATATTTGCAGGATTGTGTTTTTTCACATTCATATATATAAATGTGTCCCCATAAATGGCCTTTGGCCCTTTTTTCAAATGATTGTTACAGTTACCATTGATTTCAAATTGGATGTAGTAGGTAGAAAACTTCTACCAACAATCTACCTATAGATTTATTTATAAAATCTTTTTTTGTTAGTAATTTTTGTGTAGGTATGTATTAGGATACCTCGTTTTACCACTTTTCTTGTGGAGCTAGATATAATAGCTGGCAAAAGTTGTGGACCCCACAGACAATACTGGGGTAATTTTTTTAAATCGGTTGAAATTTTCTGTTAGATTTGTTGCATTAAAATTTCGGACTCTTACGATGGTATAACAAGGTTTTGTCGTCGGCTGTAAACCCGACCGATGCTAAGTAAAAATATAATGAACTTCCGCTCTTTGGCGTTTAAAAATTAGTAAATTATTTTTCTACCAAGTTTTTCAATTTGTCTAGCGATCATTTGAAGATACACATGGTTCACGATAAATATACAGGAGGGTCTAAAATTACGGGTGTATACCTTGGAACGATAATAGAAAATTTTTTAAAAAAATATAAAGTTATTTTCAAAAAAAATCAAAATATTTCAAGTTTCGGGGTTCAAGTGTTTCTAATTTGTCATTTGCTTAATGCAATAACCAGTTAATTTTTTAAACATTTTATACAAATTAGGTAAAAATTATATGATTTGCAAAAATCAAAATGCCACAGTTTTTTAAACGAAATTTCCTCAGTTTATTATGAGTAAAATTATTTTCTGCTTGTTTTCATAAACATCATTCTCATCATTTCATCATCATTATCATCATTTCATCATCAAGCAGAAAATAATTTTACTTATATACTTTCACCTCTATTTGCAATATTTTTTTATCCGATTTTCATAAGTAATACCCTTCTAGAAAGGTTGTAATGTTATATTGTTTATAACTTCATTAGTTGTTTCAAAAATCCACCGCAAGATGGCGCTAATCTAGCATTTATTAGAAAATTATAAAAAATTGAAATTTTTCTGCCTCGAAAATGATTTTTATACCCTACACCACTATGTGGTCAGGGTATTATAAGTTTGTGCTGATGTTTGTAACACCAAAAAATATTGGTCGTAGACCCACCTTATAGTATACCGATCGGTTCAGAATTTTTTTTTATTTCGATTTAATGATGTCCGTCTGTCCGTCCGTCCGTCTGTCTGTCTGTCCATGCAATCTTGTGCGCACTCTACAGGTCGCAAATATTAAGATATTTTGATGAAATTTGGTACGCAGACCTATGTTGGCCCAAGGACGAACAAGATGATTTTGGTGAACATCGGTCCATGTTTAGACCTAGTGCCCATATAAGGGTCCTACCAAAATTATATTGTTTATACGCTGCAGGTCGTAAATATTAAGATATTTTGACGAAATTTGGTACACAGACCTATATTAGCCCAATAACGCAGCCTATTGATTTTGGTGAACATCGGTCCATGTTTAGACCTAGTGTCCATATAAGGGTCCTACCAAAATTATACTGTTTATACGCTGCAGGTCGCAAATATTAAGATATTTTGATGAAATTTGGTACATAGACCTATGTTGGCCCAAGGACGAAGCCTATTGATTTTGGTGAACATCGGTCCATGTTTAGAACTAGTGCCTATATAAGGGTCCCCCCAAAATTGGCTTGGTTACAAACTGCAAGTCGTAAATATTAAGATATTTTAATGAAATTTGGTGCGCTGACTCACATTATATAAAATTTTGACACAAGCCCCATTTTAACCCATTCGAATTTCGGATCCAAACATTAGTTGGCTTTTAACCAGACTGGTGTAGGGTATTGCATAGTCGGCATGCCCGACTTTAACCTTTTTACTCGTTTTGATATGTCGTAGTGGAACTTTTTTTTCCTCATGCCAAAAGCTATCGAAAAATCGATGGCACAATATCGATTGCTAAATCGACCCACCCTAATGTATATGTCTTTAATATCCATCTAGGTAGGCTACTTTTTCGCTATATGACATTTTACTCCTAAAACCAAATGCAATTTTTTAACCCTATTTGACTTTGGGCAAAAATAATGACAGTGAAGATTTAAAAGCGATTATTATAACCTACACCACTACGTGGTCAGGGTATTATAAGTTTGTGCTGATGTTTGTGACACCAAAAATTATTGGTCCTAGACCCATCTTATAGTATACCGATCGGCTCAGAATTTTTTTTATTTCAATTTAACGATGTCCGTCTGTCCGTCCGTCCGTTTGTCTGTCCGTCCATGCATTCTTGTGCGCACTCTACAGGTCGCAAATATATATTAAGATATTTTGATGAAATTTGGTACACCGACCTATATCAGCCCAAAGACGAAGCCTATTGATTTTGGTTAACACCGGTCCATGTTTAGACCTAGTGCCCATATAAGGTCCCCCAAAATTGGCTTGGTTACAAACTGCAGGTCGCAAATATTAAGATATTCTAACGAAATTTGGTTCGCTGACTCACATTATATAAAATTTTGACACAAGTCCCATTTTAACCTATTCGAATTTCGGATCCAAACATTAGTTGGCTTTTAACCAGACTGGTGTAGGGTATTGTTTAGTCGGCATGGCCGACTTTAACCTTTTTACTCGTTTTTATTAAAATTTAAAATTTTACTTTTTTTGGATATTGTTTTTTATCCTGCCAACATAAGTTAACGGTCCCAAAAAAAATTATATTTTATACCTTAGTTATAGTGGTCAAGTAGAACCATATCTAGTGTAATATTGGTGGCTTTTTTCCATTAATTATTATTCAAAAATTGTCTTAACAAAAAAAGAGATATTAAGCTAGGGTGACCATTCGTACTGATTTGATCAGTACATGTACTGGTTTTTGGCCACGTGTACTGATGAAAAAGTCGTGTACTGATTTGTACTGATTTTTTTTAAATTTGTACTGATTGTACTGATTTTTGGCATTTAAAAGAATATTACATTCTTTTTAGTAAAAAAAAAAAGTATGTACTTAGTTTTTTTATAGAATAAATTTTTGTGAATGTGAGATTTTTCTACATGTAAATTTCTCAATCTAATATGTAGCTTGATACCACAGTTATTGGACTGTGATAAAAAAATTTTAATTATCCGGTTGTCAGAGAGGTTGTCAGAATGATTCTGTTTTATGAGGAAAAATCATCAAAAGCTAAAGATTTTTCCATACAAAAATCCTTAAAATCTGACGAAATATATGTTGGTATTTCCATCGAAAAATTTTCGGATCTGTGGGATTTTCAATAGAAAAAAGTACATAAAACCTTATGATTTTTATTTTTAAAAATATTACGTATTTTTTTAGAAAAACGTAGCCAAAATGTGAAGTTTTTCTATTTCAGAAATCATGCAGAAATTAGCAGAAAGAAGAAAAGATTTGTTCTGACAGATAAATTTGTAGCCAATCGATTGGTTAGTTTGTATCTACAGAAAATTAGTTTAGACAATGCAATTTGCTCGTGACAACAGAAATTCAGAACTAACGTTCATACTATCTACGGGTCATATTTGGCTCCATTCACAGCATGGCTATATTTCATCAATCTGTTTCAAAAAAAATTAGAAAGGAATGGTAATAGATCATTCAAATTTCTAAATAGTGGGTCCGTTTCCTGTACTTAAAGAACTGGATTTTTCATGCATAGGAAGAAATGTGTAAGGTTTTTTAGGATGGTATGATGGTTATCCGAAAAATTTTATTGCCTCAACCAAACCAATCGGTTCACAAAAAAATAAGGTTGGCCGCATAATCATTTTTTTTATGACAATATTTTTTTAAAATTTGTACTGATTTGAAGTCAGATAAAAATGGTCACCCTATATTAAGCGCTAGTCCTTCAAAATCGCTCATACGAAATCGCCGCATGCTTAAACTTGACGAAGGGATATCTGTAATTTCTTCATATATTTTCGAAGATGTATTTGATAAAATCAAGAAAACATATTAGTATTTTTTATTTTTCGTTTAATAAAATGTTTAAAAATTTGAATTAAATTCAAGTGTTTTGGGTCTAAGGTTAAAACGGATGAAAAATTTAATATTTTTTATCTTGGTAGTTATGACTGCCCTACAAAAAAAAATATAATTCTAACAGAAAATACCAATCGATTTTAGAGTAAATTTAGATTTGCAACATCGATGGTGTTGTGAACTTCTACCTGTTATTACATTTCCATCCGAAAGCAATTATACAAAACGAGGCACCCTATTATGTATTTGTAGTGAATGTGTAGTAGTAGTGTAGTGCAGAGTAACATTGTATTGTTACGTTTAATTCATTTCATTACAGTTCACTGAATATTTGGGTTCCATAACAATCGGTTATCAATGAATTGTACCTAATACCTTTTGGAACGCGTTGTTAGCTGAATACTATTACTTTTTGCATGTACGTATTCCAACTCTCTTGCTCTATCTCTAGCTGTCCATTAATGTCTTTAAATGCATGGCTAGTTGAAGTTAGTAAATTTCCATTTAAAGCAATTTAACCCATTAGTGGCAAGATAATAAAAATTTATGTAAATTTTGTGGTCAATTATTGGAATTTTTCGAAAAACAAAGAATGAGTTTGGTATAATATTATACCCAGTAAAAAAATTATAGGTTTTTAAAAGCAGGATTAAATAAATGCGCTGATGTAGGTGCTTACAATTATAGCATACTGTGAAGTAACAAAATACAAGAAAAACTTTAAAATGATTTTCATATAAAAATAACCAAAAAAAAATTAGGTATGCAGCATGTAAGCAGCATACTGTAATCCCTTACAAGGATTGTAATGCAGTAAATTTGATATCGTTGATTTTAAACGATCTATATAAGTTTTACCGAGTTATTGCCGATTGTCTTTGATGTTTTTGATTATGTAGTAAAAAGTGATTAGATATTAGACTGCGCTTCTGAAGAACTAGCACGCGGTGCGGTAAAAAATATGAATGTTAAGAAAAAAATAAAATAATACATATTATTTTAATTAAAATAAATATCTATAAAAGTTTATGTAAAATAAATAATATAGTGTGCATATTAGTATTCCTTTTTAATGTCAATAACGTAGACATGAAAAATGTACTTACTGAAAGCCATGAAACCTCAGCGTCTTATATGGGCTAAAATCCGCGCTTATTTTTCCCAAAACTAGTGCTTCCAAGTGGGAATTCGCCATATAAAAATCATGGCATATGTAAGCAGGTTTGTAAGGGATTATTTTAATTTTTTCCCTTAAAAACCTGCTTACCGGTAGGCACCATTTTTTTACTGGGTAATGAGTCAACAGCAAAATCAGATATATTTTGAATTTCGATAAGTCCCAGCAAGAACATGGTCTCAAAATAACCCAGCAGAAATTACTGCTTGCTTGGAAGCAGTTTTGTCAGGGAAAGTTGAGCAGTGAAGCTAATGCAGTATTGATGATATCATGCCTGATTTTTGTTCGAGATAGCGCGCGTGAGAGCACTTGTTTCGAGATCCGAAAAGGCATGAATTCACCGCTTTTAATTAGTGCTCCTGTTTTTCTTTTAAAATGTCGATAATTCGTTCCTTCTCGGAAGTGCATATTATAGAGCTTTTCAACTGTTTCTCAAAAGCACAATATTCCTGCATTTTCTACTTTTATTTTTAGTAAAACCTCCTATTTTCATTAAAATAACTTTTTTCCACATTTTAAAAAATTTTGATAAAAGAACCGCAAAAATATTTAGCAATCAAAATGTATTGCTAATTTCATGCCTCTTTGAAAATCACAGCAAAAAGCGATGTTAACAATTTAATCAACTTGGGCCTTTCATTAGTGCTGTTTACGAAGCTATACATTTTTAGAAGCGGTAGAAGTAGCAGTAAGGAAGCAGTTATCGTTTTTACTGCTTCCACATTTTTGCTGGGAAGTTACGTTAGATGTGAAAATGTATAAACATTGAGTTTTCAACGTTGATAATTATCCGTGTTGAAAGTTAACGTGCATACAAAAAGTAATGTGTTAGCTTTCGTCTTAAACGCGTTTTTATATACTTTGAATTTTTTTATTAGTTAACGGATATAGTTAAGTCCAAAACACAGCTTATTTTATTATACTTGTAAAACTTGCCACTGGATAAAATTTGACGAAACTTTTAAAATTCACATTATTTCCATTTTTCCACCAATTTTTTTTTACTTTTTTTTGTCTGGCTGTTAAAACCGGTTTCCGGAATAACCCTACGGGAAATTTTAACAAACTGTCACCGAACTGTCCCCTTTACATGAAATAGACTGGTCACTTTTACATGGCGTTGTCATAGGAGGGGGAAATTGACCCCTTGTGACATGTCACAAGACAAATCCCAGGACAGGTCCCTGAACTTTGTTTTTTATGAGAGTTCTGTAACCTGTCCTAGGATGTGTCTTGTGACATGTCACAAAGGGTCAATTTCCCCCTCCTATGACAACGCCATGTAAAAGTGACCAGTCTATTTCATGTAAAGGGGCCAGTTCGGTGACTTTTCTTCCAATATTGTTCTCGAATACATTGAAATTAGTTATCTTTTAGTGGGTTAATTGCTATTGTATGGTGTAAATATGTTTAAATTTACTGTTTCGTTAGGTTTATTCATTTATTTTCATTTTGCAGTTTATTTTCATCTTCTTTTCTCTTTCTATATATTTCAGTTCTTTGGACGCTTTATATTTTGCTGGTGTTATTTTTTAAAACAAGGTAAACTATAGTACATTTACGTGCATATATATTGTAAATACCAGGTTCAATTGCATGTAAGCAAGGTTAGATTTGTATTTATGGTATTTTTCTACTAGAGTTGTAGAGTTTTTTTTCCTATTTTGTCCAGAATCTTTTGGCTCTGCAACAATTGTTTTTATTTTTTCTAACAAATATAGTTATTGACATTTTATTTATTTTAAATATTGACCCTTTTTTCTGCATATTGTAAGCGATAGCATTTATATATTATTTTTTATATACAATAACACTAGGCGACAAATGCAGAATCATAATATTCGAATAATATTTAACATTATGGAACCCAAATTTTGTTTTTGATTTCTTTGCGCATTTTAATTGAAAAAATTCCCTTTTTAAACATTAAAAAAATGCAATTCTAAATCAATGATCACTACACACCGAGGAATATTACCTAAGAGCTATGTAATTATACAACTACATAATTTTAAAGTTAGTTTTACAAAGTTCTAGTAAAATATGTACATTTTTTTGTAAAATATATACAATCCTTGCAAAATATATACATGTGTAGCGGAAAATATCCGAAAAATTACATATATTTTGCTAGAAACTTGTAAAACTTACTTCGAACTTATGTAGTTGTATAATTACATAGCATTTAGATAAAGTTCCATCTGTTTTTATTCTGCGTGTATGGACTTTTTTGATATATCATATTAAAATTTCTTTTATTAAATTCCCTAAACAGCTATTATGTTTTGGAGAATGGTTTAAGGCACCATAGCCAACTATTTATAAAAATGTTTTTTCTTTAAACGACAAAGGTTTCGGTGGTGACCAGTGTAATCATTGTCTGTAATAAAATACGAAGCATAAATTTTAATATCTCTGCCAAAATAAATCTCTTTTTAGTTATTTTAGAGGAAATTTAATTCAATTTCAATTGACATAATCTAAATCAAATATTAATTTAGCTAAAAAATATATCGTTATTTTCAATAAATTTTAAAACTTTGCTAACAAGGAAAGTATCTCATGTGAAATTATCACCAGTTTTAACCCCCTAAATGTACAATAGACAACCCAACCCTAGAATTTCCTTCTCTACAAAATATCCGAATTTCATTAAGATCGGTGATTATCACACGAGATACTTACCTCATATGTCACTGCTATCTCTTTAACCCACAGTGAGAGAATTATCTGCATGATATTAATGAATTTTTGCATAAAAATAACGAAGTTGCACTGGAACTCGTCCATTGAAACTTTTCATTAAATTAATAGGATTTTTCATAAAATATTGTAAAAAATTTTATTTCACTTATTAAAACTTTCACACACTCAATGAAAAAGTTTCATCAAAACTAGATTCATAAAATATATGAAGCTCTTTCATCATATTTATGAAATTTTTCATTTACTTTGTAAAGAAAACTTCATTACTTTACTAAAAAAATTTCATTAAACCTCGTCCAGCAAAATTCTCTCTGTGCACCGAGTAAACAAAGTTATATAGAAAATTTTATAACTTAACATGGAGTAATATGTTTATATATAGTCAAGTGCAACACTTTATCATTGCGGATAAAATTATATACAGCTTTTAATTTTTCAAAAATTTCATATATGATGGTCATATACATAGATCAGTATGAATATATATGTCCCCATATACATTTATATTTATATGCTATTGCAATTTTAATACAGTGTTATATATAATGAAAATTGGTTTTATCGGAAACATATAAAGTTTTATATACATAGCAAGTATAGCCCAATGTAAAAAAAAAATTCTTAGTTTTTTTGAGATTAGAGTGCTGCGAAAGCATTTGTTCTATAATGTGGCTTCAAACAGGAACATACTCAATCTAATGTACTAATAAAAACCAAATATTTACATCAAACATCATTATATGCGCTCTTTGTATGACTCAAACAGCATTTGTCACCTGGGATGGAAAAAAAAGCTCGAGCGAGACATCAAAAATAATTTATTTATTACACAAATCAAGAATGGAACCTAAATTACACTATATCTAACAGTATTATCAATGAGTATACATTACTGTGACAGTCTTGTATTTTCAGTCAACTCGGGCGAGCAAATGAAAACATTTTGCGCCAACAAAATGATTCTGCGAGGAGAAAACTGTGATTACATTGTTAAATTAGAATAGAAAATAACTAAAATATAACAAATCAGTTAAAAATAATCAAAAAATTTAAGGATTGGTAAGAGTTTTTAATTAAATTTTTTTCCAATTTAAAATCTGTAAGTTTTCGCTCTTTTTCCCCTTAATCTAATTAGAATTCAATTGGAATTTCTTGTTATTTTCATCTCTCAAGTAAAATGTTTTCATTTGCTTGTGCCAAATAAAAAGAATAAAAAAAGAGATGGTTGAGCGAGAGAAAAGGGAATAGATACCCTCGGGTATTATAGCCCTAAATTATGAACCTTAAAAAACATGCGTAAAAAATTGCAGAATAATGGCGGAATGCGAAAAAAGCCTTTGTGGTTCAAAAAATTAATTAAAAGACTTAATTAGCAATTTACATTCTGCCACCGAATATATCGATGCCAAAATTTTCTATCTTTTGCAAATTTGTTTGCAACTAACCACCAAATTTTTTTATGAAATGGGCATTATACTCCCTAGATTATAAATTAAAAAAAACGCACTTAAAAAATTGCAAAATAATAGCAGAACGCGTAAAAAGACTTTGTGGTAGAAAAAATAATTAAAAAACTCAATCAGCGATTTATTATATTGATGGAAAAATTTTCCTTTTTGCTATTTTTTTTTTTTTTTTGCAATCAACCATTAAACTTTATTGTACACTCATAATATTTTATCGTTAAAAACAACCTAAAATACATATTAAATTAATTGAAAATAGATTTAAAAAAAATTCTACTGATTTTTCATTATATTCAAACCATTTTGCTATTTATTTTCAAACATTGTTTAAACAATCCATAAAAGAAATAAAAATAATTGAAAAGTCTGTTAAAACAATCATCAATTTTTAACTGACAAAAATGTAAAAAAAACGATTTTGTGGTTTGTTTTTTCATATTTGAAAGTTTTTTATTTTTTTGAGTTTTCAAAACACACTACACACACACATCACACACGTTCATATTTTTATTGGCTATGTTTGTGTGTATGAGTAAAGAATTTTTTGTAATTTGAATTAAAATAATTTTGTATATGTGACGCGCAAAATAGAAAGGGACCTAAGGGTAAAAACCGGGTTTGTTCAGGAGGGCATGGGATCGGTCTCATTCGATGCTTAGATGTTGTCCACATCAAAAAAAATTGATTTTTTTACCCTTAGGTCATTTTCTCTATGCGCTGTCACGTATAAAGAAACTATTTTAACAAAAAAGAAACCCGAAAATATTTGAATTTTATGTTTTAAAAAAGAAAACAACGAAATTATTAAATTTATTTTTTCTAAAAATAGAACATTTGACTGAAATTATCAACTCCTCTATATCTTGTGGTTTGTTTTTTATTGACTAATAAAAAAAAGTTAAACAATATGTTTGAATGTATTTTAATTGATTCTTCAATTGAAAACAAACTTTACCTATGCACAAGAATGCATAGACAGACAGACGGACGGACGGACAGGCGGACATCGTTAAATCGAAATTAAAAAAATTCTGAGCCGATCGGTATACTATAAGGTGGGTCTAGGACCAATATTTTTTGGTGTTACAAACATCAGCACAAACTTATAATACCCTGACCACATAGTGGTGTAGGGTATAATGATAAACTAATTTCTCACAGTGTAGAAACACAATACATTCACATTCTCTCTTTATGCCGACCACTGTTCAAGAGCTATACAATAACCCCAACGCATTGGCTTGAACGGTGTTTTTCCCCATAAAAACAATGAGAAATGAACACACGAAATTGCTTTGAACGCATTGTTTTAAAAATCGAAAAAGAAGCGTCACTGAAACAGCTGTAACTTGTTCGCTAATGAACAAATTGTCATTTATTTTATCACTGATATCATCTGAAGGTTGGTAGTTCCAAAAAATTAAATGGTATTTTCAGTAGTGGTACCACCTATGTGTCATTCTACGGATTTTTCAGCCGATGTGCTATTTAGTTAGAATATTGTTCTATTTCAAGTTCAAGCTAATATGGTTTGTTATATTAGATTTTATTTGTTGCTTCAAACAGTTTGATGATGACTGGTTACCTCCAGCCGAAATATTACCTTAAATGAAATCAACATTACAAGAATTATCTACTTCATGTATAAAAAGCCATAATTTTACATACATATGAGAAAACCTTGTACTACATACCAAGCACATTTAAAATACTTAAACCTATAGTTTTTTAAGTACCAGTACACAGAGCCTTGAAGAATTAATTCCTTTTTGAATGAATTCACTACCAATTGAATTCAATTTTCTCTAGAATTGAATGAATTCATTTTCTTAAGTAATTCACTGAATTCGATCAACTGAACGAGTTCATCAAACAACCAATTCAAATAATTAATTCAATTGCTATAATACTTTTTATTAAATCAAATGAATTGATTCACTGGTGAACGTGTGCAATTTTATAAATCGAACGAAAAAAAGTGAATTAATTCCTTATTGAATTAATTCACCACTGAATTCTTTCAATTTCATTTTTGTTTAGTCCCGTGTAAAAAAGATTAGATCTGCTCATATCTGTATATCTAATTAGATATTATTGAATTTGTTTAGATCTGGTGCCACATCAGATCATATATGATCAGATATGGTATATGTGAAACACTTAATGGCCAGGTCTGATCAGATCTAGTGCTAGATCTGTTTATATCTAAAGTGATCTGGAAAACTGGGTGATTTTGATGGCCAGATCTAAGCAGATCTGGCCAGATTTTGTATCAGATCTGGTAACAGATCTTATCCATTTAAGCTGACACCAAAATAAAAACGTATAAACAAGTTTCGTTTGAAGAATTACTCGGTAATGACATCAGTTTATAGGTATAATTTCTTTAATTTTAGTTTAATGTGAAAATGGAATTAGATCTGAGATTATATGGTTCGCCAGATCTGCCTAGATCTGAACAGATCTAATTAGATCTGGCGCAATCAGATCAACTGAGATCTAGTCAGATCTGACCTTTTTTACACGGGGTGAATTGAAAAAAAATTAAATTACGTTCAGTGAATTAAAAAAAAAATTGCGTTCATTGAATTAAAAAAAATACGTTCACTGAATTGAAAAAAAAATAATTGCGTTCAGTGAATTAAAAAAGAAAAAAATATGTTCACTGAATTGAAAAAAAATACGTTCACTTGACAGAAACACAAAAATTACGTTCGCTGAATTCAAAGCCTGTTTTCTGCCGTTCAGTAGAAGAAAACATTGTGTTGTAAAAACGCCATAGTCAAGCATCTACATTTTAAGAAGAACCATAAGTTTTTAAAATTGATACTTATATTTATACCCTACACCACTATGTGGTCAGGGTATTATAAGTTTGTGCTGATGTTTGTAACACCAAAAAATATTGGACGTAGATCCACCTTATAGTATACCGATCGGTTCAAAATTTTTTTTTATTTCGATTTAACGATGTCCGTCTGTCCGTCCGTCCGTCCGTCCGTCTGTCTGTCTGTCCATGCAATCTTGTGCGCACTCTACAGGTCGCAACTATTAAGATATTTTGATGAAATTTGGTACGCAGACCTACGTTGGCCCAAGGACGAACAAGTTTGATTTTTTTGAACATCGGTCCATGTTTAGACCTAGTGCCCATATAAGGGTCCTACCAAAATTATACTTTTTATATGCTGCAGGTCGTAACTATTAAGATATTTTGATGAAATTTGATTCACAAACCTATATTGGCCCAATAATGCAGCCTATTGATTTTGGTGAACATCGGTCCATGTTTAGACCTAGTGCCCATATAAGGGTCCTACCAAAATTATACTGTTTATATGCTGCAGGTCGTAAATATTAAGATATTTTGATGAAATTTGGTACACAGACCTATATTGGCCCAATAATGCAGCCTATTGATTTTGGTGAACATCGGTCTATGTTTAGACCTAGTGCCCATATAAGGGTCCTACCAAATATATAATGTTTATACGCTGCAGGTCGCAAATATTAAGATATTTTGATGAAATTTGATACACAGACCTATATTGGCCCAATAATGCAGCCTATTGATTTTGGTGAACATCGGTCCATGTTTAGACCTAGTGCCCATATAAGGGTCCTACCAAATATATAATGTTTATACGCTGCAGGTCGCAAATATTAAGATATTTTGATGAAATTTGATACACAGACCTATATTGGCCCAATAACGCAGCCTATTGATTTTGGTGAACATCGGTCTATGTTTAGACCTAGTGCCCATATAAGGGTCCTACCAAAATTATACTGTTTATACGCTGCAGGTCGCAAATATTAAGATATTTTGATGAAATTTGGTACATAGACCTATGTTGGCCCAAGGACGAAGCCTATTGATTTTGGTGAACATCGGTCCATGTTTAGAACTAGTGCCCATATAAGGGTCCCCCCAAAATTGGCTTGGTTACAAACTGCAGGTCGCAAATATTAAGATATTTTAATGAAATTTGGTGCGCTGACTCACATTATAGAAAATTTTGACATAAGCCCCATTTTAACCCATTCGAATTTCGGATCCAAACAATACACCAGACTGGTGTAGGGTATTGTATAGTCGGCATGCCCGACTTTAACCTTTTTACTCGTTTTTTCTAAATTCATCTATATGTGTTAAGTTTTTATTTTTAATAGTACTACGCCACCACTTTCTAAAGAAAACTGATGAAGGGGAGCTGGAAAATCCCCGAAACGATCTTCTTTTCATTCCTGAAAGTGTAGAGGTTTTTTGAAAGCAAAAACTCTGTGAAGTATTTGTCAGGAGAGTATCCTGATAAAGAAAAATAGCAGTTTTTAAAAAAAGTACTTACTATGTTAATTCATAATAAGGAAATTGGCCTCGAACTCAGTTAATAAATTTCTAATTAATCAATTAAAAAGGTCGAAAAAACTATTTTTATTTGTTTAAATAAAAATTAAAAACCAACATGTTTAATTAAAAATTTAATTGATTTATTAGAATGTATAAGATAAATCTTCCTTTTTTGGTTTTATTTCTCAAATGTTTAAAATCGAAAGGTGCTTTAAATGTTTACGTAATGTGGGCAATAGAAAACAAAACCTTTTATTTCAAAAGATTATTGTTTCTTTTTCTTAAAAATAACATTTTCCCACTTCATATACACATCATAATAACAACAAGGAAAATACAGTAAAAGTTTTTTTCTTTAACAGAAAAGTCTCACCAGGTTGCCCCCTCGTAGACCCCAAGTACCAGCAAGTAGCAGCACACCATGCCAAACGGCTAGGTCAAAAGTCATGAAAAGTCTTTAGTATAAGTAAAATTTGTTGAATATGCCAAATAAAAACAACAAACTTTTATGTTTTCGGTTTTGTAAAACACTTTGCACCCAAAAATAACATAAAACTTTTCGAGACAACTAATAGAGCTCAACAAAGCGCCAACAACAAAAACTTTTGTTTGAGTCCCTTTTAACACACACACATACACAGATACATAAACATCTTTTTATATATAAAATATATAATTTAAACTTTTCTTTTGGTAAGAAATGCCTAAAAGGTTTCTTCACACTTTTAAGAATTTTCAAATGAAATTTTTAGCAATGGGCACTGATTTCTCGTGCCCATTTCTATAGAGATACTGACTTAATAAAAAGTTAGCAGTAGGATGTTTTTTTAAGTAAATTAGATTGGGTGTTTGGAAAACCAAACTATTTGGGATTGTATTCTATTAATAATTTAAGAATTTATTTTTATTTAACATACTTAGGTCAATAAAAAAATATTTTTCTAAAATAAACACTATTATAAAGAATTAATAGGAAACAAAAAAAATTGTGACCCAATTAAATTAGTTGGTGCCATGCACAGTGGCGCAGAATCGAAATATTTTGGAAATGATGTTGCCATTTCCTAGCGGCTTGTTTGGTTTCTAAGAAATTTCAAACAGTCATATTTAAAATGATTTAAAACTTTTGATGGACAATGGCATAGAAGGATCGGGAGTAGAGCAAATCTGTATTTTAGAGTCAAACAAGTTTTACTCTGGAGTGGAATAAAAAGAGATAGCCAAATACAAAAATGTGTTACTATGAAAGAGAAAAAACTACTACCTATGTTCCGAAAAAAGTTAACATTTCTATTGATTTTTTTGTTGCAAAATAATGTTAACATTTTACTAAGCAAAGTGTTTTTATTCAAATAAAAGAAAATAAGTTAAAATAGCAGTTCATGTGCCACTATTGTGGTAGAAAAAAATATTGTATTGTAATAAAATGTATGAACAATATTTTGACAAGCTGTTGCTAATGTCTCTTGGCTGCATTTAATAGAAATCAGTAAAAGGCCATCTCGGCGAAGACTTTCTGTACCCATACGTCGAATTTTGTAATTATTACCATCTTTGTTAAGCATTATAGATTCCATACATGTTTGTAATGTCAAAAATACGTTTCCTAATTTTTCTGAATGCTGTTAATTTTTTCACACAAAATCAAAGAATTATTTTAATTCTAATTTTCAACTTTGACATCGAATTAAAAATAAATCAAAAAAAAATTGGAAAGCTATCTATAAATTCGGAATCACTGATATATCCTAACAACTATCCAAAAAAAATAGCTTTTTTAAAAAACCTCCATAATCCCAGCAAAAATATAGGAATGTTAACCTAATTTCGGAACGGAGGTAGTACCAAGCTTACATTATATATTCATCTGGTATATGAATCATCGAACTCTAATTTTGATACATGGCAGAAAATAGTTTACATAATCGCGGTGCCCTAATTTGAAGTCCAATGGCACAGTTGCCGGTATGTCTTTGGAGTCGCCCGTCAACATTTAAAGTCAAAAGCACTTTGGCTGTAGATGTGTGAAATTTCACAGTAATCCAAATAGCCGGTAAGAAATAAAAGAATTATTTCGAAAATATTTGGATTATTCCCCACTATGTTATATTAGTTTTGTGTCGCATTTATTTAATGAACGATCCTATAAAAAGCCAGCTTAACATCGATAGAATAGTCCACAAATTCAAATTTCGGATATTCAAACTCGTTTTGGATTTTTATAAAAAAGAGGTATGTGATGAAATCAAATACAAAATTAATTAATTTGTCTAAAAAACTTTCGCTAACCTCAAACAAAAAATAAAACACTCTTATGGTTAAAATATTTTTTGTAAACTTTATGGTTAGGTTAACAACTTCCGTTTTTTGTTACCAAACAAAAAATATATACGTCACACAAACAAATTTAAATATAACAACAATAATATGGAATAATAATTTTCCAACATCAATGTTACACGCTTAAAAAAAAAGAAATAAAGTTGCATACACTAATAAGCGAATGAATGGCGGTATGGGTGGTGGGTACGGCTTTAAACTTTGTTAAATTTTTAGCAACAAAACTACACATTGTACAATAATATATTTCCGGTTTTAGAAAATCACCACACACTTCACTTTTACAGCAATTTATTCAAATACATTTCCTAAGGTTCAATGACTATTAACAATAGATATATTTATAGAGAACAAGTTTTTTTGATGATGTCTTACAACCTAGCAAGACGTGGTAGATACTGTTCATTAGAGCACCCATATGTGCAAAAGTGTTATTTTTCCAGCTCCCCGCTCACTTTCGGATAGGTTAAGAGTAATAAATAAGATATGTGCAAAAATTGGGTTTCTGCGATGTAAACCGGCCAGGCAGTTTAAATTTATGACCTAAAAATTACCCCAAAAAAGGTTCATTGTTTTATCCATCTCTAACTCTTAAACTAGAAGCTTCTGGTGATTAAGTTACATAGCTGTTGTTTACACAATGAAAAGGCAAATATTTTCTTTATACTAACTTTTAACCCTCTCGTGACCGTTAGTGGTTATTTAAGCAGTAAACATCAAAATTTGTGTCAAAACTAAATTTTGAATGCCTCTCATTTAATTTTGGAGATCTGTAAATACGTATACTCTTCATAATATAATAGGAAATTTAGCGCAGAGTAAAAGCAAAATAAGTTTTTTTAATATTTCGTCCATTCTATGACAGAAAGCCCAAAAACTGATTCTGAGTTATAGATTTTTTACATATGTGCACTAGGAAGCCATGTGAATCTTCCATTTTGGGTATAGGAAATGTAAACATTACGGTGTACATTTTTGTGGAAATATTTAACCCTCTAACTCTTCAATTAAAGGGACTTTTTTGGCCCCGTTTTTAAATGGGACAAAAAGACCCGTAAACTGAAAAGTTAGAGGGTTAAAATGTTCCACAGGAATGATCCTCATAGTGTTTTTCGTGAAATGAAAGATTCATATAGTTTCCTCCTAAAATCCAGGTTTGTGGGCATTTGAGCTCTAATTCTGTATAAGTACGAAATTAACCCCTAAACACATTTTAAGTTTTGACTTATTTCTGGCATTCAACTTCAATTTTCAATTTTGATGTCTTCAGAGACTTATAGTAGAATTTCAAGACAAATATTTTTATGCAACATTTTAACCCTCTAGCTCCTTAACTAAAGGGACTTTTTGCCCCCTTTTCATAACGGCCACAAACGACCCGTAAGTTGAAGAGTTAGAGTGTTAAAATGTTCCGCAAAAATATTTGTCATAAAATTCTACTATAAGTTTTTGAAGACATGAAAGTTTAAAATTGAAGTTCAATGCAAGAAATAAGTCGGAACTTAAAATATGTTTAAGAGTTAATTTCTTGGTAGCATTTTTCTCATACACATTTTTGATGTATCGATGACGCGTCATGGTGCTTTATGTGGTTAAAATTAAAGTGATTTGTATGATTAAACACAAATTCTGAAATCGAAAATGTGTATAATAAAAATGCTAGCCATATTATTCCCTGTAGGTATGCTTATATAATATTTTTCCGTAAAACCTTTATTTTAAGAGTTTTAGCGCAAAGAAGCTTTGAATTAATTTTAGTCCATTTTTAGGGCTAAAAGCCGTGGGTGACTGGCCTGTTTTAATATGAGAGGACCAATTTTTGCGGGGATATTATTTTTTACGTCCAATTTACTGGAAAATGCGTGGGGGTGAAAAAATAACACTTTTGCAAATTCCATATACTTCATGGGTGCTCTACTGTTCATACACTATATGTGACCTTCTCCGAGAAAAGGGACCTAGTGTGTGAAAATGAAGTTTTGAGAAGAACGCATTTAAAGTTTCATAACGCATTATCACTTTGAACACACCTTCAGTCCCAAGTTCGTTTTGTACGTTTTTATGGGTTAAATAAATTTTTATCAGAAATCTAACTCATTTCATCTTATTCTACACCCTTTTAGGTACCAGAATCCACTCTTAAGTCCAAACCCGTTTTTTGACACACTAGGTCCCTTTTCTCGGAGAAGGTCACATATCAATAAAATGGGTTTTGAAATTTTTATATGTTTATAAATAATTTTATATGATTATATAAAACCATGCACCATCAAATTCCGGATGCAAAGACATATGGTAATATATAAAATCATATTTGGTCATATATTGAACTATGCATGGAACTATATTATCATATCTGGCCATATTCTCAAAGTGAGTTTTAAAAGTTCCGATGTGCTATTTTTTTTTTTTTTGTATATAAAAATTACTGATATGAAATTTGGTGGCGACTTCAAAATCGCGCCTGAAATCGATTGGAAATTTTATCAGTATTTGTAGGGCGAAAATTGACTTTTTTAAGTTTTCTAAAAAATGTTGTTATTACGTATATCCTTTTTATATCAAATTGGTACAGAACCGTAATCTAGAATTAATTATGTTTCCGAAAAGGTACACTCAGAGATTTTCTTCACTCATTATTTGTTAGTTGTTTGAGTAGTATTTTTGTTTTTTTTTTTATTTCAAGTGCAAAAACATTTATTTGTAGAAGAAAAATAACAGAGACTAATAATTATAGAGATATGAAATCAAAACTTACACGACTCACCGATAGAAAGCGCTGAAATTTGGTATTACCTGAGCAACTATTTAGTGTCAGTTTAGTATCAGCTGAGCCTATATTCAAAAACTCAAGAACTGCTAAAAACTGCTCAAAATAAGGCAAAAACAAGCGCGGAATATACTCGTATTCAAATATTAAAATTTGAGATATCCGTTTGTTTTTTTGCTTTGTTGTTTGTTCCCTACGGGAAATTTTAACAAACTGTCACCGAACTGGTCCCTTTATATGAAATAGAGTGGTCACTTTAATATGACGTTGTCATAGAAGGGGGAAATTGACCCCTTGTGATATGTCACAAGACAAATCCTAGGACAGGTTACTGAACTCTCATAAAAAAAAAGATCAGGGACCTGTCCTGGGATTTGTCTTTTGACATGTCACAAGGGGTCAATTTCCCCCTCCTATGACAACGCCATGTAAAAGTGACCACTCTATTTCATATAATGGGGCCAGTTCGGTGACAGTTTGTTAAAATTTCCCGTAGGGTTATTATTTAAAATTAAATAAAAACAGAAAATTGTCAATCTTTTGAACAAAGTGCCATCTAGTGACAACGATATTTTCATAACTTATTTTTTTAGTGATGCCCTACGCCTAAAAAATAAAAAAATAATATTCAACAATATTTATAAGTCATTAAAAACACACGCTATATAAATTACAGACAATACGTAATATTAATTTTATTCAGTCATTTTGTTATTATAAAAAATAAAAATACACAAAACAAATGTTTTGTTCATATATTCATATAGAAAAAAATTGACTAATTGACTAACCGAATTGTAAAACTGACTGATATTACAATACATTTGTTTTTAATACAGGCACAAAAAACAAATGACTTACCAAACTGTAAAACTGCCATTAAAAAAAGTCGCCAAAAACATCTAATAAGCCAATTATGGATATGTTCACCAAAATTGGAAAAAAATCGTTAAAAAAATCTATAAAAATCGTTAAAATTGTAAAAATTAGCTTACATTGAAAAAATGGTTAAAATTAAAATCTCCAATAAACGCTTTAATTGGAAAACAAACGATTCGGGAAAATAAACGTGCCTATGTACATCAATTCCACTTGCATTTAAAGATTAGACCAAAACTTATTAACCCCACCCAGTAAAAAAATTATAGGTTTTTGGAAGCAGGATTAAACAAATGCGCTAATGTAAGTGCTTACTATTATAGCATACCGCAAAGCAACAAAACACAAGAAAATCTTTAAAATGATTTCCATATAAAAATAAGCAAAAAAAAAATTAAGTATGCAGCGTGTAAGCAGCTTACTCTAATCCCTTAAAAAAGATGCAGGTTGTTATGCAGTAAATTTGATATCGTTGATTTTAAACGACCTATATTAGTTTTTCCGAGTTATTGCCGATAGTCTTTGATATTTTTGATTATGTAGTAAAAAGTGATTAATCCCCTACGGGAAATTTTAACAAACTGTCACCGAACTGGCCCCTTTATATGAAATAGACTGGTCACTTTTACATGGCGTTGTCATAGGAGGTGGAAATTGACCCCTTGTGACATGTCACAAGACAAATCCTAGGACAGATTACCGAACTCTCAATTTCAGGGACCTGTCCTGGGATTTTTCTATTTAGCTTTCTGAAATTAATTGGAAATCGTCTACTGACATTTTTGAAATTTTTGGAAATATAAACGTATTCTAAGAATTATTACTATTTACAATAGTGTAGTTAAAGGCCTTTAATTCTTTAAGAAAAGTTGGACATGAATTTCCAAAATTATTGGAAATATTGTAGTTCAATTCTTTAATTAGCTTTCGAAATAAAATTAGCAGTTTTTGACAAAAATTTTTTAATTGCAATTGCTAACATAACTACAATATCAGTTAATTTTAAATGCAATTGTAGTGTACGCTTTTTTAACTGCAATTTCAGTTAATTTGAGTGACATAATTCCCTGAGTATGAGATAAAATATAACTAAAACTGGACATAGTTTAATTAAATTCATAAAAATGCAATTTTATAGTTCCTTAATAGTACCAGAAGTAGTGTAGTTATATTTCTTATTTAGATTTGTAGATATAATTCCAAATGTTAGAGTAAAATCTGTTAGTATAATTTTACAAAACAATTCCTATAATTGCAGAAATACTATTGGAAATATTGCATTGAAGTTTCAGGTCATATTTTCTAAGAACACAGTACTTACTTTTAATTTATTTATTTCTTTTTTTATTTATATTATTTTATTGACCGGCCGCTAGTTTTGTAGTTTTGAAAAAGCGCTATTTTTTTATTAAGCTCTTTTTAGTTTTTAAAGCGTAATCATGGCGCTCGCTTGTTTGAAAGAAGTGAGGAACCCAGTGAAGAAAATCATCACCGGATATGTGGTTAAGTAACTACATAACTGGTAATAGTAAATAATTACCCTTTTTATTATATTTGTTATAAATTTTATATGGCGATGTCGCGCAAAATAACACAGTGTAGAAGATCATTACCAGATATGTGGTTATGTAACTATAATATATATCTGGTAATGGTAACTACCCAGTCAGAAAAATACAAACGGGAAAGCGATAGCAAAGCACTTTAACAAGTAATACAAGTACTGGCAAAAAGTGCTTTTCCACTCCCAAAATGATAACATCATTAGACAAAAGGACCGGCTGTTCAAAAAGCGCCGGAAAAGCACTGGAGGAACAAAATTTTTGAACGTTGGCAAAACGCTGGCAAAAAAAATTTTAAAAAAGTTCATATGAATTTTTTTTGGTCCTGTCGTGATTTGAACCCAGGCCGTCAGATTGGCAAACGATTTCTCTACCCACTGAGCTAACGAGACATTTAATATTTGATGGCTAAACACATAAATGAGGTATAATAGCTGGATAACTACTGGCTGTGCTAAAATGCTAGCACTGGCAAACTGGAACTTATATGCCAGCGTTGGGAGAGCACAAAAAAAGTTGGTCTTAAAGGAGATTTTCCACAAACAAAAAAATTGATTTTATAGAACAAAAAAATTTTTAAATTAAAAAAAATCCAAAAAAAATTGTTTCCTTGCAACCGGATTTGAACTCGGAACCTCCTGACTACAAACCTTTTTTAACGAAGACTCAGCATTTTTATAAAATCATTGCTCTACCAGTAAATTGGTTTTTTGTACCACTGGTAGCATTGGCTAGGTAACACTGGATAACCACTGATTGCAAACCTTGGCATATCACTCTTAGACCATTCATTGCCAGTGTTTTTTTTTATACTCTCATTTTTACTTTTTAGGAATACTGAGAGTAAGCAGTAAGTAAGTAACAAAATTACCCAAAAATAAGGGTGCCAAGGGTCTGAGCGAATTGTTAGAAAGGTAATTCAGTCTAGATTACGATTCTTATGACATTTTCCGGAAATAAAATTATGTAAAGCCTCATTCATACTGAACCCATAACAAGAAGTTTTAGTTTTTTTAGTTTTCGATTTGAAATTCGTATGGGAACGGATCACAGGCTTCCATTTATTTTCGCCCACCTAAGCACTATAGTATTTAAAGTCAAATCGTTACGGAAACATTGCTTTAAATTCTTTTAAAAAAACGAGTAAAAAGGTTAAAGTTGGGCATGCCGACTATACAATACCCTACACCAGTCTGGGTAAAAGCCAACTAATGTTTGGATCCGAAATTCGAATGGGTTAAAATGGGGCTCGTGTCAAAATTTTCTATAATGTGAGTCAGCGCACCAAATTTCATTAAAATATCTTAATATTTGCGACCTGCAGTTTGTAACCAAGCCAATTTTGGGGGGACCCTTATATGGGCACTAGGTCTAAACATGGACCGATGTTCACCAAAATCAATAAGCTTCGTCCTTAGGCCAACATAGGTCTGTGTACCAAATTTCATCAAAATATCTTAATATTTGCGACCTGTAGAGTGCGCACAAGATTGCATGGACAGACAGACAGACGGACGGACGGACAGACGGACATCGTTAAATCGAAATAAAAAAAATTCTGAACCGATCGGTATACTATAAGGTGGGTCTACGACCAATATTTTTTGGTGTTACAAACATCAGCACAAACTTATAATACCCTGACCACATAGTGGTGTAGGGTATAAATAGTCAGCATATTTTAAAAAATCGGTATAAATTAAAAAAACACTTTTCCGACTTCCTAGCGTTAATCGATTACTCGAGATATTCGTTACCCGAAATTGACCATTTGCAATTATTTTAACACGTTTTTGAAAAAAAATTCATCGATTAATTGAGTAACGGTTAATTAATTAAGTAACGCGATATGTAACTAGATTTTTGTTTATTAGATAATCCCAAATTTTGTCTATTTGTAGCTTATCGCCTATAAAAGATCTAAATCTTTTTTAAAAATCATTTATTTATTTACTTGTATTATTTTACATTTTACAAATTGGCGTAATTAAATAGCAATAAAAACTTTTACTGCTATTAAATTTCTGCTGGGAACAGTTTTACGAATTTTTTCTGAACTTGTATTTTTGTTTAATTACTTTATCACCCCATTAGGTGTTACAAACACAATAACCACTGTGCCCCATGTCTGCTGTAAGGCAATACAAATTAAAAGATTGCCGACATATATGTGGACTAATTAAGAGACATATTTTTGGATTTAAAGTATAATCGCACACAAGTCTTTAAAATGAAAATTTAAGTAAAAATCTATCATTCGTAAATGCTTACGTACACATATGAAAATTTAATGTTCTTTAATAATCCCTTATAATGAGGGGCCAGTATGTAAATATATTTTTTTTCTTTTTTATGTTGATGATTGTTTGTATGTTGAGATTGATTTCATAGTTTAAGGACACAGCAAAAAAACGGACAAAAGCCGCGGGTGGTATATCCTTCATAGTATGAAGAAGAAAAAAAAGGACACAAGAAAATAACTACAGATTCGACTTTAGCTACCACCCCGATAAGCATAAAACTGTGTAAGCGTGTGCTTGTTTGTGAGAATGTGTTGTAAATTTGATGTGTAAGTAACATGTTTTTTTTTTTTTGCTTTGAAAGAAAGTTTGAAATGTTCGGTATTGATATGATGGTTTATGTCCAAAAAAATATGATGAATTTCCATCCTTTCACGGTTGAACTGTAAACTGGTATTGCTTAATACAGTTAGTTGTTTTTCTGTTGCTGTGATTGTTGGCTCGCTGCTATCAAACACTTCTCTTTTTTGTTGTACACAGAATTAGAGGAGATACGGACGGTGGTTGCTGCTCCCTGTTGCATATGATACCAACAAATAAACAAAAGCCGAATAAACGACACTTTGAACCTCATACATAGAATACATGTAACAAACATAAACCAAAAGTGTCACGCTCAGTGAACAACAAGCAACAGCATGCCAAAACAAAATAAAACAATATCAAACCTATTTCGTTTTTTTTTATATTACGTTTTCATGCTGCTACTCGGCTGCAACAGCTTCATATACAGAGATAACCCGAATACCAAAAAAAAAAGTATGACGTTGTAGAAGGGTGGTAAAATTGGGTTGCGCAAACCTTACCAACCCCTTTGTTAGCCTTTCTTGGTGTGTAATGTGTTGCCAGATTATGGGATTCATTTGAAATACTGGAATTTGAAGTTTTTGTTTTCTACTACATGGAAATATTCGCATGTGGTAGAATTATGGAATCATCATATTAGGTCTTAGATTTATGAAAGGAAATACAATTTTGTGATTTTATACTTCTGCACTTTTAGAGGGTGACACAAAAACATTGCACTTAAAGCAGATGATATTTATAAAAATTTTAGTGTATGCCATTCCAAATCTGGATTCACAATTTCTTACAATAAGAAAATGTTTCGTAATCGTATCCCCTGGAAGAAAAGCTTTATTGCGGCAATAATGATATTCTTATTGCGGAAGATCTAACTTACGGAAATAAATGTCCTCTCTATAGCGATACTCACAATCAATACGAAAACGATACTTCTAAATTATAAACCGGCGATATCGCTAGACAATCGTATATCGTTAATTTATCACCTGGAAGATAAAAAGGTTACATCGCTAGATTTACTCCTCGGAAGAAACTAAACGATTTATATTTTTCACTATTAAATTTAGCTGTGAAAAAGAATATCTGCAAACATAATCCGAATTTGTTTCCCAATTTCTTATAATTTTTCTTTGTACAAATTTCGTAATATTTTTTTCCAACATTTTCAAAAATGTTACACCCTCCGAAAAATTCGGTTGGAAAGAGGTTGTCTCAACCGAAACGAGGTTGTCTCAACAGAAAAGAGGTTGTTGCAACCGAAATGAGGTTGTTGTAATAGAAAAGAGGTTGTGGTAACCGAATTCGGTTGCAACAACGAAATTTAGTTGTAGCAACCGAATTAGCAGGGTTGCAGCAACCGAATTAAAAGAAAAAAGGTTACTACAACCGAATTCGGTTGTCATGACTGAATATTTTGTTTACAAGGTTGATGCAACCGAATTTCTTTAACATAGGGTTGTAGCAACCGAATCAAGTTTTAATTCGGCTACCCCAACCGAATTGCGAGTTTAAAAAACTTTTATTTTGAAATATTGTCAATCGATAAGACTTCAAAATAAAAAACAAAATAAAAGAATTTTATAACTAACAAACGGGAAAAAGAACATTTTGCGAGTATTTGAAGGTTTGTATAGATATATTTTAAAGTTTGCACATCTTAATTAAATAATTTTATATTATAGCAAAGAGAAACGCAGTCTAGAAATACACCAGAAGTGATGAATGTAAAGTCGTCCAAAAAATCTTTACATAAAACCCTTCTAACAAATGTCTCCTCCAGCAAGGTTAGTACTATATTCAGTTCCATTAAAATTATTTTAATGATTTGATGTTATTGCAGATAATCTAAAATATGTGTACAGAAAACGCTTAATAAAAATGAATTATAGTCCATCTCTACCTCATATGGACTACATATAGTCTTTCTTCGAAGAAGTTTTTCATGGTATATGCTTCCGATTCATATCTTGAAGAATAATAGAAAAATGTTGCATTTTTTAAATTCTTTAAAGGAAAGTTTATGTAAAGATGCACATTTCGAAAGTATTATATTATTATAGTATCATTTTGCAAGAAAACGCTTTCCAAATGTGCGATGGAAAAGACTGGCTTCAGCTCAAAAATTCATATTTTTTAGCCAATACATAATAATTCCGCTTTCGTCGGCTTACCTGCAAGTAGTGTTTTAACAGGTTTTCAGACATTTTATTGACATCATATGCCTTAATAACGATTTTAGTTAAGGAGGTCGTGAATCATTAAGGCATATAATGTAAATTAAATATCTTAAAAGGATATTACAAATCAGTTTTTCGCTCTCCTGAAAACATGTTAAAAAACACATAGCATTACTTGCAGGCAAGCCGACCATATAGTATATATATTTCGCAAATATTGGGAAACATTTTTCTTACAAAATGAGTCTATTAGTATTCTTTTGAAGGAAATATTATTTAGGATTTAAAAAGTACCTTTCATTTAAATGGTATTAAATTTTTTTAAAGGAATTTTTAAAGAGAACCCTCCTTTTTAAATAATATTTATGTCTAAAAGTATTCATTTTTTAAAGATTATATGAAGTATCGCGTTTTTAATGGATTGTTTTCTTTTTAAAAAATCTACTACAAAAGACAATTCGGTAAATTTTTAGTTTTTGCCCTTAGCATTTTTCTTAGAAGAAACATTTATTACATTTTCTTAAAAAACACACTAATGGAAGACCAGGTTTTTAAAATCTCTTAAGTTTATTTTTTAAAGCAAAAGTACTGAAAGCAGTGCTTTTTCTTTCAAAGGAAGATTCCGAAAAGAGGTAGTCTTGGTTTTAAAAAAAGAGTACAATTTTCTTTAGCAAAAAGAGTGCTTTTGAAAAAGTAAAAAAATAACGCTAAAAGAGTATCCCTCCTTTGAAAGAAGTGATATTAATTTTGTAGATTTTATTGCAACAACGCGTACTTCTTTTAGCAATTCTTTTGTATATTTTTTTTAAGAAAAGGTACACCCAGAAAAGAGATTCGGTGCTGATGTTTATTCAATAGAATCGTTCAGTTGCGTCAAATGAATTTTTCGATTGCGACTACCGAATTATTTTTGATACAAATTCCGCTGTAACGGTCAAATTAGTCCCGTCTCAATTGGTTTTCTGTTGATACAACTGAAAAACCGAACGCTTCGATTGGCTACAAATGTGTTAATTATCGTCATGTTTAGTACTCTTTATTTAACCTTAAAAAATAAATAACGTGAAGTGATTTTTAATAGTGATACTAAAAGAACTATTATGGTTTTAAAGGGGCAGCTTTTAAGCTTACTTTAAAAGAAGAGCTATCGTTCCTTGAAATGAGCTCTTAAAGAGTGCACCTGTTATTAATATATTTAACTTTTATTTTTTTTAAAAATGGAAACTTAGTTAATTTGTCGTCTTTAAAGAAAAAGGTATCTCTTTTAAGTACTCTTTCTTTGAAAGAAAGCGTATTTCTTTTAGTACTCGTTTTTTAGTAGTACTTCTTTTCTTCTCTCTTTTAGTATTCCCTTTTTAAAAGAGGGGGTACCTATATCAGCATCCTAAAAATAGTTCATGGAAAATATAGTCCATTTATAACAATATTTTTAAAAAGGGAGTAGTTATTTATACATGCTTGTATGATGCTTGTTTCAATAAGTAATAGTAAAATAAATACCATTTCTTGAATATAAAAGTATTAACAGAAGTACCCTTTTTTTTAGAAAATAGTGCTTAAATAAATACAAGTAAGAGAAAAACTAAGAATACTTTTTTAAAAGAAAGAGTCCCCTTCTTTACCATAAAGAGTACTAAAAAGTTGGTTTTCTTTGAAAGAAAGAGTGCTAAAAAAGCACAATTTTCTCACGAAAGAGTTCTAATCGAAATACCCTTTCTTTGAAAAAAAAAAATACCAAAGGGATAAAGAAGGAATATTAAAACAAATACTTTTGTTACTCGTATTATAGAAATAAATGTTATTTGTATTTTAAGTAAGTTAATGTAGTATCTGCAATGTATTTATTTAATGTTTTTATTTCCCAGGTGAAAATGTTCATATATGGCCATATATGGCAACATATATGGGTTCATATATGGGTTCGGATCCGAAATTTGAGGGTATATGGTCATATATGGAGATATATGAATGTTCATATAAATTTTTTTTTTTTTTATAAAAATATTGCTTTTTTATTCAAATTAAATGTAAATATTAAAATTCTATTCATACGTTACTAATGAATTTGTACATTTGAATGAAATTGAGAAATTATGAAATTTTTAATGGACATAAACATTTTACTTTAAGTTTAGAAAATATTTATGACTGTTTTTGATTATTTAATGATTGTTTATACACTAATAGAAAAAAGTGTGTAAAAATTTTAGTTAAAGCTACTAAAAATTAGTTCAAAATGAAAAACTGCTGAATTATCAGAGTGTTTTTGCTAAATATAAATAAGATAGGAACATCAAAAATAAAACTGTTTAATATATTAATAAAATTTGAGTTATAATCAGTGTTGCCACCAGTAAATGAAAAAATTACACAGCTGTAGGTCAAAAATTATTCAAAACCGTATGAAATTACACAAAAAATTATAATTTCTTATATAATTTAAAAATAAACTCTCCTGAGCACAGTGGGGAAGAATAAAATTATTTTGAAAAAAATTTCGCCATTTCTTAGCAAAGTTTTGAATTTTTTCTTTTTATACACCGATTTTTAAAGACTTAGCTTTTTGTCATCTTCAATGTGCAAAAGTTATTTGCATTTTAAAACTAAAATTTTGCATTGGTCTGAGTTTTTGCCTTCTGCAAAAGCAAATCCAAGCCAATTTCCCTGAAAAATATAACAAATTAGTCTATTAACTAAAAGAAATTTCAGTTCAATATCTTTTTCAGGCTTAAAACGGCGTGCTTTTAAATTTGAATATTAATAAAATGATATTTTATCCACATTAAAAGCTTCTTTCAGAAAAAAGTATTTATGTTTTTTCGGATAGGGTACTTCATTCAGATGCGTTGCATGTAAAAGTATTACCTACTTGCTAATTATTCTCTCCCATACCCCTCAAATTTTAAACATAAATAAAAATATAACAATTTCGAAAAAAATTACCGATATTTTTTTCAAAAATTTGATACGATTCTGTTGAAATCTGCAACATGTTGGATTTACCGAATTCTGAAATATTTTGATTCTGCTCCACCTTGCTGCGTTCACAAAATTTTCGTCTGGTCAAGGCACAGTGTCATGTTAACTACAGCCAAAAAATTTTAATAGATTTGAAAGCAACAATCATAACAAACACAAATTTTTCCACTCTTTCGCTGTGTTTTTATATGGTCTTGCAGACCAAGAGAATTTTTTAAAGAAGCTTTATAATTATTTTCGCAAAAAGTAAACAAAAGACGGAGCTTTAAACAAAACAAAAAAATACAAAGCACGATTTTTGCTTTCTTCTAAACTCGGTTTAGTGTTGAAAAAATTTACAAAATCATTCACCAGAAACTGGAGATTTGTGATAAATGGTTTACAGACAATCTCGTTTCGTCTATATATCGACTAATTTTTATTAACTTTCAAAAATTTACGAAAATTTTAAAAATTTTCGGAAATTTCTGCAAAAAGTGAAATTACACAAAAACTACACAAAAAAGTCATTATTCAAAAATTATCCAACGAATGTGTAAACAGTCCCGTTTTTGAATAATTATTCAAAAAGTGGCAACACTGGTTATAATTGAGCTAAATTTCAATGATTAGAAAATAAAATTAAATTGTAGTAGTAGACAAAAAAACATCAGAAATTATCAATTGTTTTTCAGATTTATCAATTGTATTGTAGAAGTTATGAATTGTTTTTCAGATTTACCAATTGTATTTCAGAAATAATCAATTTATTTTCAGTTTTATAATTGCTTTTCAGAAATTATCAATTGATTTTCATATTTATCAATTGTATATCAGAAACTGAAAATTGTATTTCTGAAATTTATTAATTGTATTTCAGAAATTCGCAATTTCATTTCAGAAATTATCAATTGTATTTCAGAAACTGGGAATTGTATTTTAGAAATTGCCAATTGTATTTAAGAAATTATCAAATGTATTGTATTTCCATATTTTTTGAATCCGCTCACGTAATTACCCCCATGACAAAAAAAAAACTAAAACATTATTCATATATGGATTAATATATGAATTCATATATGAAGATATATGGAATATATGAACCAATAAATGCAGTATATTATCATATATGGATTCATACATTTGAATGTATTTACCCATATATGCTTCCATACATAACATATATGTTCATATATGATCATACATTAAACCATATATGCTCATACATGAAACCATATATGACAATATATGAACATATATGAACATTTTCACCTGGGTTATGTAAAATTCTTATTTAACTTTCAATATGTTTGTAAAATTCATTAAACTTTCGTAATAAAATATGTTTAAAAATAAATTGCAAAAAAATATTTTATTATTTCAGAAGAAATAACAGAAAATATCGGTTGATACAACCTCGTTCAATAATAGATTCTGTTGCCACAACCCCACAATTCGGTTGCCCCAACTGAATTCGGTTGTCGCAACCTCGAAATTCGGTTGTTACAGCCGAATTCGGTTACCACAACTTCAAAATTCGGTTACAGTAACCGAATTCGGTTGCCACAACCTCTAAATTCGGCTGCCATAACCGAATTCGGTTGCCACAACCTCAAAATTCGGTTGCGACAACTTCAATATTGAGGTTGCTGCAACCCCGTAAATTCGGTTGGAACCTAATTCGGTTGGGACAACAAAGTTTTTATCTGGGTGTATACGAACCCATCAAGCATGGCAATACGAAGAAGATTCCCCGATCATATTGCCAAGAAGAAAATATTTATTGCCGGCAATATCAATTTCGTATTGCGGAAGTTTCCTCCGTCGGGAACAACTGTTTCCCGAAAGCAATACTTCCAGGCAGTACGAAAATAATACCCCAGGAAGGTAAATCGGCAATATCGCTAATTTATCACCTGGAAGATGAAAAGATGATATCGCCAAACAAATTCCCTGGTACAAAATAAATGATTTGTTTTATCATTATTAAATTTAAGCCTGAAAAAGAATATCTGCATACATAATCCATTGACCAATACATTCATTATCTTGATTTCATCGCAGCCGATTTTTTCCGCGAATCAAATCTTGACTTTTTCGAGGAATTTGATTCCTATGTATCTGTTGGTTGTTTTTATATAAATTTTCTTTTATTGTTTTCCAAAACGACAAAAAATTCAAACAAATTTTCTTTATCTTGCGGATGATAAAAAGGTAAAATTGCCGCAATATTATCATAAAAAACTATGACAAAAAATTCAATTTTTGAATTATTTTTTCCAAATATCACCGATATATCTTCGAAATGATAACAGGAAGACAATTTCAAAATACTACTTGATTAATTTCATTCAAATGAAAAAAAAAAGAAATCGCTTTAATATCTTCTTGGAAGATATCTTAAAAATGCTTACAGGGAATTGTCATTATCTTCCAGATGATAAAAAGGTGATATTGCCGTAATATTATCATAAAACGAGTAAAAAGGCTAAAGTCGGGCATGCCGACTATACAATACCCTAAACCAGTCTGGTTTAAAGCCAACTACTGTTTGGATCCGAAATTTGAATGGGTTAAAATGGGACTTGTGTCAAAATTTTCTATAATGTGAGTCAGCGCACCAAATTTCATTAAAATATCTTAATATTTGCGACCTGCAGTTTGTAACCAAGCCAATTTTGGGGGGATGCTTATATGGGCACTAGGTCTAAACATGGACCGATGTTCACCAAAATCAATAGGCTTCGTCCTTGGGCCAACATAGGTCTGTGTACCAAATTTCATCAAAATATATAAATATTTGCGACCTGCTGCGTATAAACAATATAATTTTGGGGGGACCCTTATATGGGCACTAGGTCTAAACATGGACCGGTGTTAACCGAAATCAATAGGCTTCGTCTTTGGGCTGATATAGGTCGGTGTACCAAATTTCATCTAAATATCTTAATATTTGCGACCTGCAGCGTATAAACAATATAATTTTGGGAGGACCCTTATATGGGCACTAGGTCTAAACAAGGACCGATTTTAACCAAAATCAACAGGCTTCGTCCTTGGGCCGACATAGGTCCGCGTACCAAATTTCATCAAAATATCTTAATATTTGCGACCTGCAGCGTATAAACAATATAATTTTGGGAGGACCCTTATATGGGCACTAGGTCTAAACAAGGACCGATTTTAACCCAAATCAACAGGCTTCGTCCTTGGGCCGACATAAGTCGGTGTACCAAGTTTCATCAAAATATCTTAATATTTGCGACCTGTAGAGAGCGCACAAGAATGCATGGACAGACACACAGACAGACGGACGGACAGACGGACATCGTTAAATCGAAATTAAAAAAAATTCTGAGCCGATCAGTATACTATAAGGTGGGTCTAGGACCAATATTTTTTGATATTAAACATCACCACAAACTTATAATACCCTGACCACATAGTGGTGTAGGGTATAAAAATATGTCAGAAAGCACAATTTTTATATTGTTTTTTCCAAATATCTCCAAAATATCTTCCAAATGATAAAAGGAAGAAAATTTCAAAAAAATACTTAATTATTTTCATTCAAATAAAAAATAAAAGATATCGCTGTATTATCTTTTTGGAACATATCTTCCAAATGTTTGCAGGGTGTGTTCTTTTCTTCTACACATATGTATATTTTTTGTATTATGCCATATCAATATAAGTATGTGCAGCGTCGAGAATTCCAGCTTTGTGAATTAAACTTAATTTGAAGAAATAGTAACAATTGGAGCTTTAATATTTTAACCATTTTAATTTTTAGACAAATACGAATGTACGTATTTGGGAAATTTCCATTACCACTGAAACTTCCTTACCACCCAGCAAAAAATTTTTAGTATTTTGGAAGCAGTAAAAATACAAAGCGCTTAAAAACGCGCTACAAATTCTGCTTTACAGAGTTGCGCCACTTTATGCGTATACAATACACAAAAAATTTTGCAATTTGATTTTATACCCTGCAAAACTGCCTTAAGCGAAGCAAATCGTAAGCAAGTTATTTAAAAAATTATAGTGCTACGCTATTCCCTTACGACGAAGCAGGTTGTAAGGGAGTAAAATAAAATGTATCAATCGTGTTTTACCTTTCTTTAGTAGAGTTTAATGTATAGACGCAATTATTTTCACAAGAAGTCGAGTTTAAATGCGCTCAATGAAAATCATGAATTTACTGCATCTTTTCAGCAGCAAAAAAGCACTTTTTTCAAAAAAAGTGCATGAATTTATTTGCGGTTAAATGCACTTATGAAAAACATGAATTTACTGCAATTTTTCAGCAGCGAATAATGCGCTTTTTCTCACAAAATAACGTGCTTCCAAGCGGACCCTTTGTATGGAAAAATAATGCCGTAAGCAGCTTTGTAAGGGATTAATTTTATTTATTCCCTTACAAAGCAGCATCCAGCGAAGCAGGTTTTTTGCTGGGCACACAAAGAGAGCAGATTCGTTGTGTGAACCGAATTATTTACCAACCAAATTTTGATAGTTACAGATACACCCAAAAAAGTTTAAATCTACTAAGAATTACAGTTAAAACTATGGTATATGCAGTTACTTTTAACTGTTGAAAAATAACTAACACATGTTTTAAAAATATCTAACAATGTCGTAAACTTAACTGACATATATTTACTACAAAAATTTTAAAACAACTGCAAAAGAGGCAAAAGCTACTGTTTTAAAAATTAATTTCTTTGTACTATAAAAGTATATTTCAGTAAAAAAACATTTTTTTTATTTCGACAACAAAAAAGGTAATTAATTCATCATACTCGAAATCTTGAAGCAAACCGTTCTTCAGTTATTACATTTTTATGCATTGGATATACAATTCAAACTTCTGATTTTTATTTGCAAACTAAGAATATATCAACAACAACAAATATAAACTAAACAAGAATTTTAAAAAGTCAATGAAATTTTCTAATTTTTAAATAACTAACAAAAGTAACTGTTTACTGTAAAAATACTGCTTTGGTAGTTATTTATTATGATACTAAAAATAACTGATACAGCGAAAAAATATTTAACCTAAAATATCGAATTAAACATATGATAAAAATAAAAATTGTTTTTAATATTTTAATCGTTTCAATTTATAGTGAACAATTTTTAGTAATTAATAGTATCATTTAAGTGATACATAGGTGTAAAATCAATTAAAATTTTAATTAATATAATCAATTTCGTAATTAAAACTTATTTTTAGATGTTTCTGTGTATAAACAAGTGTTACGAAATTACAGTACTTTTCGTTAGTTGTTTCCTATAATAATTTAAATACAAAAACTACTGATTACTGCACAATAGGATGGACCTTATTTTTCAACTTGCGATTTAAGGCCATCTCCCTCCCCCCCGCCCCCCTCTATAAATGTTTGCTTATGTATAAAAATACATTATGTAAAAAATTAAGGTGATCGTATAACAGGAACACGTGGCGGATCGGCCCTGAAGTTTGAAATACCATTTACAAGGGAAAAATTGATTAACTATATTTCTCGAAAATCTAGAAATTGATAAAAATCTAAAATCGGTTGGAAAATATTTAAGCAATTTCAATTACCAGACTATTGTAGGGTTAAAATGAGATAAATTATGAAAATCATAAAAAAAATAAAATATTTTTTCAAAAACTTGCAATGTTATACTCCAGTTTCATTTCCCAGATCTACAAACAATCAGATGTAAATTTCTGTCTCTCTCGGAGACCCTTATTTTGAATTTTTTTTAAATTTTCTTCAACAAAATATAAAAAAAGTGATCAACGCATAAAGTTTCTTTCAATACACCTCAGAGTATAAAATTGCACATATGTATGCTTCTTTTAACTTTGCAGTAACGGCGTTTTAAATTTGAATTTTTCCTATCTTCAGATTCTAACGGCTTTTTCCTATAGAAAAACTTTGAGACTCTGAGGACTTTTCTCTATAGAAAAACACTTAGATTCTGCGAACTTCTTTCTATAGAAAACCTTTAGATTCTTACGATTTTTTCCTATAAAAATTATGACATTCTAAGGACTTTATCAAATAAAAAACTCTCTCAGATTTTGAGAACTATGTATTTCCTATAGGAAAGCCCTTAGATTTTGAAGACTTTTTCCTACAGAAAATCACTCTAAAGACCCCTTCGTACTGAAAAACGATTTGATTTTGAGAACATCTTGAGAAATACATTCTAGCGGAAAACACTCAGATCCTGAGCTCTCTTTTCTGTAGAAAAATCTTCAGATTCTGAGAAAATCCCTTAGATTCTGATAACTTTTTCCTATAGAAACACATTACTATTATGAGAGCGTTTTTCTACAGAAAAGTTATTAGTAACTCATTATTAAATATTTTAAAACAGCGCAGAAAGTAAGTCGGCGTAATTACTGGTAGTCCAAAAAACAATGATATGGCATTATAGTTTATACAGTGGGCAGATATTTAGTTACATAACCACATAGGTGAAAAAATTTTCTACACTGGGTAGTTACAATTTTAAGATAATGAATTACAATTTTATTACAATATAATAAAATTAAATATAACTACCCAGTGTAGAAACGGTAATGACATATCATTATTTTTTGGAGTACCAGTAATGACACCCACTTACCTTCTGCATTATTTTAAAACATATAATAATGAGTTACTGATAATGACTTATTTTTATCATTATTTCTAAAAGAAAATAATTTTTAAGATTTTTTTTTAAATTTTTTGAAATCTATTTTTAGACTCAATATTTTTTAAACATTGGTATGGATATATGTAACCACATATTCTTTGATTTTTTGTATGTTGGCGAGTAAGCTTACTTGTGTGCAGCAGGTCAATTATGTTTTTATCTATTAAATATTAGATGTCGATATAGCTCAGATGGTAGAGCTATTGACTGGCAATCTGTAGACCCAGGTTCGATTCCCGCACCAGAAAATTTTATTTAAAAAAAAAAGACAATAAAAAATATTTTTTTTTATTTATTTATTTTTTTGTAAATCTATTTTTAGACTCATTATTTTTGTCAGTACTGGTAAGCACATAGGTAACAATATATTTTTTGATTTTTCGTATGCTGGTGTGTAACGACAACTCATTATTTTACGCGACATCGCCATATAAAGGTAATAAGAAATGTAATAACAAAAGTAACTAGTTACCATTACCAAGTATGTAGTTACATAACCACATATCTGGTAATGATTTTCTACACTGGGTAAGTATATTTCAGTTATTTATAATTATATGTAATTGAGTAAACGTACACACAGGGAAAATATCAGTTGGAAAATTGTTGAAATTATAATGTTTTTACAAGTACAACACAATTTTGGCTAACACTATACAATATTAGTAGTACTACAAAAATAGTTTACGTTAAGGAAAAAAATTTTTAATTTTTGATCACATATGATCAGATATGGCATATGTGGTACACTTTATGGCCAGATCTGAAGAGATCTTGTGCCAGATCTATTCATATCTAAAGTGATCTGGAAAACTGGGTGATTTTCATGACCAGATGTGAGCGGATCTGGCCACAATTGGTACCAGATCTGGTATCAGATCTTATCATTTGTAGCTGCCAGCAAAATAAAAATGTACAAACAAATTTTGGTTGAAGAATAACTCGGTAAGATCAATTTATAGGTATAAGTTTTTTAATTATACCCTACACCACTATGTGGTCATTATACCCTACACCACTATGTGGTCAGGGTATTATAAGTTTGTGCTGATGTTTGTAACACCAAAAAATATTGGTCGTAGACCCACCTTATAGTATACCGATCGGTTCAGAATTTTTTTTTATTTCGATTTAACGATGTCCGTCTGTCCGTCCGTCCGTCCGTCCGTCCGTCTGTCTGTCTGTCCATGCAATCTTGTACGCACTCTACAGGTCGCACCTATTAAGATATTTCGATGAAATTTGGTACATAGACCTATGTTGGCCCAAGGACGAACAAGTTTGATTTTTTTGAACATCGGTCCATGTTTAGACCTAGTGCCCATATAAGGGTCCTACCAAAATTATACTGTTTATACGCTGCAGGTCGTAAATATTAAGATATTTTGATGAAATTTGGTACACAGACCTATATTGGCCCAATAACGCAGCCTATTGATTTTGGTGAACATCGGTCCATGTTTAGACCTAGTGCCCATATAAGGGTCCTACCAAAATTATACTGTTTATACGCTGCAGGTCGTAAATATTAAGATATTTTGATGAAATTTGGTACACAGACCTATATTGGCCCAATAACGCAGCCTATTGATTTTGGTGAACATCGGTCCATGTTTAGACCTAGTGCCCATATAAGGGTCCTACCAAAATTATACTGTTTATACGCTGCAGGTCGTAAATATTAAGATATTTTGATAAAATTTGGTATACAGACCTACATTGGCCCAGTAACGCAGCCTATTGATTTTGGTGAACATCGGTCCATGTTTAGACCTAGTGCCCATATAAGGGTCCTACTAAAATTATATGGTTTATACGCTGCAGGTCGCAAATATTAAGATATTTTGATAAAATTTGGTACACAGACCTACGTTGGCCCAAGGACAAAGCCTATTGATTTTGGTGAACATCGGTCCATGTTTAGACCTAGTGCCCATATAAGGGTCCTACCAAAATTATATTGTTTATACGCTGCAGGTCGCAAATATTAAGATATTTTGATGAAATTTGGTACACCGACTTATGGCAGCCGAAGGACGAAGCCTATTGATTTTGGTGAACATCGGTCTATGTTTAGACCTAGTGCCCATATAAGGGTCCCCCCAAAATTATATTGTTTATACGATGCACGTCGTAAATATTAAGATATTTTGACGAAATTTGGTACACAGACCTATTTTGGCCCACGGACGAAGCCTATTGATTTTGATGAACATCGGTCCATGTTTAGACCTAGTGCCCATATAAGGGTCCTACCAAAATTATACTGTTTATACGCTGCAGGTCGCAAATATTAAGATATTTTGATGAAATTTGGTACACAGACCTATATTGGCCCAATAACGCAGCCTATTGATTTTGGTGACATTAGTTGGCTTTTACCCAGACTGGTGTAGGGTATTCTATAGTCGGCATGCCCGACTTTAACCTTTTTACTCGTTTTAGTTTAAAGTCAAAATCAAATTGAATCTGCTTATATATGGTTAGCCAGATCTGTTTGGTAATAGATCTGGTCAGATCTGATCTTTTTTACACGGGTTGTTTTTCATATTTCAAAGTTTTTGCTTTGCTTGTTCCCATAGCACTTAACCCCACCGAAGTAACATACAAAAACAACACAGGACTATGAACTGAAAAGGCTTCAAAAAGTTCGCCACTTTTCCATCAGAAGGCGCGCATCAGCTGTTCAAAAATTTAACATATCGCGCATTTACGATGTTTCCGAATTTGAAGCCCCTCATATTTCAGTACCATTTATCTCTCTGCTATCCCCTTTTCAAAGAATGCAACACATTAATTAATAGGAAGAATTTCCTGAGTGCTGCTTCGCTTTAGAAAAAAATAATGAACACCTTTTTGACTAAAAGTGCTTCAAGCTCCCACAAGGATTAGATAAAATAAGCATAATACCTTATACTGCTTTAGCGTAGGTTGTAATTTATGTTCTCCAACCCGTTCTTTTTGAACGGAATTTGTCCTAATGGCAATAAGTTCTTTATCCAAATTATAATAGATTGCCAGTTCTATAACTAATTCTAAAACCGGTTCTGTGACAGTGAAACATTTCATTTTAACTGCCAGGAATTAGTTCTAGAACCTGTTCCACGGAACCTGTTCTAAAACAGATTCAGAATTCTAAAACATTTTGCTTATTGAATTATTTAAAACGGTTTCGGGAGCTTTCGTGAATACTTAAAATTAACACGCAAACGCTCCGGGAAAAATTTTAACACAATAAAAACTGGCCCTGGAAATTTCACTTTTGAAAATGTGAACAAATATCAATTAATTTGGCAGCACTAGTTATAATGATAAATATGTGAATAAATGAATGAATGGGCCAAAACCAAAATTAAGATGAATAATTCTAATACAAAATAAAACTGTTGGCACGAGTTAAGTTCACAGATTTTAACGACTGCAATACATCGCTAACAACAACAAAAATAACGGCAATAGCAACAGGCAATATAATAATATTACTACATTTACGCACAGCATACGCAGGACAATATTTTTTTTTTTAACCGAACTAAATAAAACAGCGTTCGTGTTTTTATTGTCGTATAAACTATTCGGAGTTTTTGTTTTTTAATTTTCTTTTTCACAAAATTTTTCTCGTTTTCTCTATCTCTCTCTATGTCTGCTGGTTTGTTTATCCAAAAGGGGGTTGAATAATGTTTGATGGAAAATCTTGTATGAATTGAAAGTTTTTTTGCATCGTTGTTTTCGTTGTAAATGAAAAACAGTTGTTGTATCATTCGTTACGGAACTCTCAAGGCGGAAGTATCTGTTCGTGTCAAATAAACAAAACAATAAAAAAAAAGAAACAGAACTAAAAATGTGTTTTTAAATAACGGTTAAACATATTGTAGTCATCGGTTATTACGTAGTAAATAACGATAAATAAACAATATAAAATAAAAAAAAAATATTGTTACATGAAAACAAAAGTGACAAAATATATTAAAACTGCAAAGTTATTGAAAAAACTAACTAAATTTTAAAAGCAAATATATTTCAAACCAAAATTCAATTAAAATATTTGTTATTATAACAATATGTTTAATAAAATAATTGCGACAAAATACTAAAATTATAAAAATTAACAGACTTTATGAACTAAAATGTAAATCATATTCTTCAGATTAACAAAACTGTTTTTTTTTTATTATTTTAATTTAAAAAAAAAATAGATAAAGATTTTTCGACAAAATTTCGGTAGTTAAATTGTCAGCTAACTAAGCCAACTTAACTGCCGACATATGTTGTTAAAAAGTAAGAGAAATTGGAAATTTTGCTCAAAAATTCTATGAATACCTAAGTATTAGAATTTAATTCAAAACTACTTATAAAATTATAATTTTTTTATTTTAAAAAGTATTTGAAAATAGCTTAATTGAAACTCTATTGTAATTTGTTCTGTTCTAAAAAACATTTTATATAAATTTATCGTGTTTAGTTGTACAATTATCACAATCATCCATAACAATCTGTTTTTTTTTTTTATTTTATTTTTTCTAAACGTCATCATTATCGTTATTATGTATTCCTCAATATGTGGAAAAACATGATGTAATATAAAAATTTGTTTTAAACGGTCAGTTAAATTTAACGAACAAATGTTATATTCACATTTCAAATTAACTTAAATGCTCGATCGTGTATGACTTTGATTTAATTATTTGTTTTAATGTTATTTTGAAATAAATGTTGAGCGGGATATATTGCATTTTTATAACACAATTGTTAAAACGAGTAAGTTAATAAGTATTTAATTCTGTTTGAATTTACTATTAGTTAATTTTTTATACAATTCATTTAGCGAAATCTGCGATCTTCATAATCTTAAATTTATGAAATTTCAATAACCATTGCAATTTCTATAAAGCTGCAACCATAATTTTATTAAAACAATGTACAATTTAAGTAACTACTTTAAAATATACCGTTATTAGTGTTTAGTATTCGGGGTTACTAGAATTTAAGCATCCTGGGGAAATGCTACTTAATTCCACGGAAAACGGGAGATAGCAAAACTACGTATTTTATTTATTTATTTTTTTTATAAACAAAATATACTTTTTGCATTAAAGTACCCAGGCCGAAAAATTCGATCGGCGCAATGTTGGCAAACCATTGGTGCGTGGGATTAACGGCCTTAACATTATTATCCTTCCGAGTAAAAAAAAAATATATATATTATCATATGTAGCACATATTACAGTATATAATTATACATGTCGTTATGAATACCCATATATAATTATCTGTGATGTTTTTTTTTTATATTTTATTTCTTCTAAAATTTCATTTAGTGATATATCGGCCTTTATAATAATAGATATGGTATATATGAGTATATATTATTACTGATCTTACTGTATATATAGTTATATATAAAGCCATATATTAATAAAGGGTGGTCCAACCGAAATTCACGATGTTAATTGTAAATAAAGCAAAAAGTTTTCAAAGAATTATCGTAATATTTTTTATTGCGATAGAAGGATCTATGGCAATTATGTGTGAAACAATATATCGGCCAAATGCTCGCCGCGGCTTCGATGGCATACTTTTATCCGATGGGCCATATTTTCAATGAATCTGAGACATAAGTGAGGTTCAATGTCATTAATGTGCCGAATTGTCTCATCCTTTAGCTCTCGAAATGTTCTTGGCTTATTGGCGTACACATTTTCTTTTAAATATCTTCAAAGAAAGAAGTCCAACGGTGTCAAATTACATGATCGTGGCAGCCAATTGACATCGCCACGACGTGAGATAACACGGCCATTGAATTTCTCGCGCAAAAGAGCCATTGTTTCGTTGGCTGTGGGGCAAGTGGCACCATCCTGTTGGAAGCACATATCGTCCAGGTCCATATCCTCAATTTCTGGCCACAATAAGTCCGTTATCATCTCGCGATAGCGAACACCGACGACGAATCAAAGTTGACGGCTCTTCTGCCACACTATCGCGAACAACAACAATGTTTTTCGCAGAACGAACTGGACGAGCTTGCCCAGGTGTTTTCACATTTCCTACAGAACCGGTTTGCTGAAATTTGCGCGAAATTCTCGCGTTTGTGAACACATTTGGTCGATTATGCTGACCAAAGAATTTCACGAAATGTATTTTGATTTTAACGACCATTTTCATAAAAGGCTTCAACAATCTTAACGCACAGCTCAATTGTGTAGCTCTCCATGGTTGAATTTGTCAAACACTGAAACAAAGAAATGTCAAATTAAGTTGGGCAAAAAACTTGACGTTAAGGTGTGACTCACAATTAACATCGTGCATTATGGTTGGACCACCCTTTACATGTGGTCCCACTACAGCAATATGTAAAAATTTTTTTTTACTCAGGCTGTTACCCGATTGATAACAGCGATCAACCGTTGGTTGGCGCTAACTTGCCAACGCTTCCACAAGGTTGCCAAAATCAAGAAATAGGTTGTCTTAAACAGATTTTCAGAAAATTGTTTTTAAGAAATTTAAGAAAAATTATTTTTAGTACTTCTTTAAACATAGTTTTGGTAGGAATCAAAGCCAGTTTGTGAGCAGAGACCTCTACACACTAAGATAACAAAACTTGTAATATTTGATTAATACAAATTTAATCAGTGATAACAGCTTTCAGAGCTAACTTATAAGCGTCGACAAAAAGTTGGTTGACACTAAGTTACCAACACTGGCATGATGTAGGAAAAGTCCAACAATCGATAGTCTAAAAAATTTTTTAAAAAATTTTATTTCCGAAAAAAATATATTTAGCCAAGATATAGAAGGACAAAAAAAAAAAAATTAACATAAAAAAATTAATGTTCTTTAGTTTGACTCTAGATCATAAATTAATATTACTTTCTGATTAAATTATTTTCAAATCAAAGAAAGATAATACAATTTTTACAAGTAAATTACAAAAATATTAAAAAAAAACAATTAAATTTAACAAAACATTTTAATTATTATAATTTTTGCATTAAAAAATACAAAAATTGTTTTTTCGGACCTTCTATATTATCATATATTTAGTTAGAATATTGTTCTACCTCAAGTCCAAATTCTAATATTATATTGTCATATTCTTCCACCTCAAGTCCAAATTCTAATATGATATTGTCATATTAGATTTTTATTTGTTGTTTCAAATAGGGGTTGATCATTTTCATGATAGACAATACAACTGAAGAGTAGAGTGATGTCTACGAAACAATTGTATTGTCTATCATGAAAATGATCAACCCCTATTTGAAACAACAAATAAAAATGTAATATGACAATATCATATTAGAATTTGGACTTGAGGTGGAAGAATATTCTAACTAAATATATAAAAATATAGAAAGTCCGAAAAAACAATTTTTGTATTTTTTAATGCAAAAATTAAAATAATTGTTGAAAATAAGCACACCACGGCTTAAATCTCATTCAAATATTTATTTTGTTTTGAGTTTAAAATTAGTTGTTTTTACAAAATGTATTGACAACAGACATACATATAAATAGTACCCAAAGTGTACTTTTATGTAATTGTTGCTTTCAAAAAGGAGTTGATTTATAGCTGGTTTTACCAAATCAGACAATTCATATACGAAAGTACAAAATTCTCGTCCCGTTGATTTTTTGTACCTTATGTAATGTCTCGGTTTGAGTAAGAAAGTTATCATTTTCTTATTGCGGACAACTGAAGAGTAGAGTGATGTCTACGAAACAATTGTATTGTCTATCATGAAAATGATCAACCCCTATTTGAAACAACAAATAAAAATCTAATATGACAATATCATATTAGAATTTGGACTTGAGGTGGAAGAATATTCTAACTAAATATATGAAAATATAGAAAGTCCGAAAAAACAATTTTTGTATTTTTTAATGCAAAAATTAAAATAATTGTTTATTATATTGTCATATTAGATTTTATTTCCGTCTGGCGAATTATGCGTGCTAAAATCCCAAAATTTCTTTAATAAATTTTGAAAATAATCTGTTGAAGTTATCCAGATTTCATTCTTGCCTAAGGAAATCGTTAGTCGACAACGTTTTTAGAATTTCCAGAAATACTGATTTTTGTTGTTGTTTTTTCTTTGATATTTTAAATATTGAGAACAAGAAATTCTTTTCACACCCATTAACTATAAACAAATAACTTAAAGTTAACACAAACTAAACGTTAAAAACTTCAAATTTGTATGGAATTTGACATATGTAACTGTAAGTTTGCTCAAACTTTAGGTTAATTTTTTATTATTGTTAATGGCCCTGAGTTTGCAATGTAACCTAATTGTTAACTTTATAAATTTTTTAAATCGAATGAAAAAATTCGAATGTCATTCTCAAATTGCTCAATCAAATGACACAAAATTGATTAAGTGATGGGGAATTCAATTGAATGAGTAAGAAATTGAATGAATTCCCAACGATTGAATTCAAAGATTGACAAAATCGAATGAGATAAATTGATTGAATTCCTAAAAATTGAATTCGATCGAATGAATTCCAAAGAATGAAGTACCTGCGAATGGTTAAAAATGAATTCAATAGATTTAGAAAGAAATCGAATGGTATTTTTAGGGACTTCATTCAAAATAGAATTCATTCGTCGAAGCTCTGACTATATGTTATATTAAACAAAAATTTACATATTTTATAGTAGTGAACTTACAAAAACTTTTTAGAATGTACTTTAGACCGTAGCTCAAAAAACAAGTTCGCCGTACACTCTCCAATATGAAGTATTTTTGCAAGGAGGTTTCAAAACAAATTTTTTTTTTCAATTTTTCGTTAAAGCTTTGACATTTAAAGTCGGATTTCAAAGTGTGATATATCGATTTTTTTGCCTCGAAGAGACCGGTGTTTTGCTGTAAAGGAAAAATCCAATAAAAAAAAATTAAAAAGTCGACCCCTACGTTCGGCATAACTGAAGCTATGTTTATTGTGAATGAAAATATGTTGATTGTGAATTAAAATTCAATTATTTTGCATTTTTTCAACTAACCGCTAATACATATTTTCCATGCTTTGGTCAATAAAAAAATCGATAGATTCGTCAGCAGCAAATTGGCAACATGCGAAGAACAACCCAAAATTAATAAGAGCAAAGTATATAAATATTTTTGTAAGTTTTGGATTTCATATAGACTTTGTTTTCATGAGTGGATCGATCAAATTTTCTTGCATACACTGAGAGATTTATCCACATAATTTTACTGTTTTTTTCTTTTTGCAGAAAATCAATGAATTTTGACGAAACTTGTCTATTTTATTATATTTGATAAAAACTACTATTTGATTTATTAAAAGTGTCATACATTTAATACAGAAATTTTATAAAAAAACTAGTTTCATATTACTATTACATTTTTCATTTAATTTTTGAAAGGTTTCATTCAATTTGTGAAAAAATTCATTATTTTACTGAAAAATTTCATAAAACCTCGTGCAATGAAATTTTCTATATTGGAGCAGCTTTCGAAAAAGCTTTTTATCACTTAACTCAAAACTAATACCCCATTCATATAAACGAGGTTTCAGTTATCTTGAAGATTTTTGCATTATCTCATGTATTAACTCGAGATTTTCCATACAAATATTCTGTTAATAATCACTGCAATTTGATGAGGTAATTAATAAACTCTGTCAATTATCCCGTCAAAATCAGGGCTTGAAACTATTTCTCTTGTGTGCAGAGTTGATTTTTCCATTTTTGCTTGCAGTGAACATACTCCGTAATAGGGTAAATGTAAACAAAAAAATCTAAATGGCAATTAATTTTAATTTCTAATAAAAAGTTAGAAAACTAAAAGGTAGATCAATTAAAATGTGGTTTTCAATACAATTATGTTAACTGTAACACCATTTTTACTTCCAGCGAAGAAATTTTATGCAGATCTTCAAAAGCTAACTTCACCAAAAAATTTAATCTTTAAATTGTTCTTCCCGTTTTCAACATCTGTAATAACATTGTAGCTTAGCAAAAGTTATTAAATATTGTGTTCCGGCCATAAAGAATATACTTTTTGAAATATTTTGTTAAATTTTTGGTTAGAATATAAGTGTTTTTTTGTTTACAAATACATATAACTAAACAGCTGTTAATGCGATAATGAAAACCCCTTCAACCTTATTTGAACAGTTTTGATTAATTTCCAAATCTAATTGCTAAATCGCGTACAAAACCTGCTTGTGAACGGGATGTAAAAATTCCGAGATAGTTTGATTTCTGTAATATGAAAAATAGTATCATAATATTAAACATTTGACTCTCATGTATGCACATAAACACACTCAAACAATATTTTAGTCATCAACATCATCATACTCATATTGAGTTTATAAACCAGTGCTTGCAAAACTATGACACGCGTGTCAGTAGTGGCACACGATTGGATTTTAGGTGGCATGCAAAGTTTTGTTGGATGTTTTCAAAAAACTTAAACATTTAGAAGACTAGCAAAAGATTCAGTTAAATGTTAAAAATTTTAAAATTTACAAAAATGTGTGATTTAATTCCATAATGGTGAAATTTTTCAAAGAGCTTGTAAATCGTCTTTTAAAATTATTAAAACTCTGTATTGCCAACATTTTTTGTTTAAAGAAATATGGTTAATACAGAGCTCGCAAATTCGATTATCAGAAAATTCTGGGAAAATTTCTAAAATTCTAGATTGAAAGAAGTTTAAATGTTTCGATAAGAAAATACATCATAATCGGAGAAATAAAAGGTACCAGAAAACTGCACAAAAATGGAAAACAACTTGTAATAATATTAGATCTAAAAAATTAAGTTTTTTTTAAGGGAAAATATGTGCTACGAAATAACCTTCAATAAAATAAAGGCTGCAAATAAGTTTCATAATGAAATAACTCCCTTTGTTAGAATTTTGAAATTGGGATTTCATCATGTTTCGTAGAGCCATTTCATCTGAAATAGAAATTTATATGTTCAAACCCATAATATTCGCTTTTTATTCATTATTATGATGATAAAACTCCCACAATTTATTTAAACCAAATCAAAGTTTTGGCAGAAGCACAGTTTTCAACTAGTTTCTTACGTTGTTATTTAATTTTTCCCTTTGGGGGTTATTTCATGGGGGTTATCCGTAACGCTGATAAATATGTACATCTGCGATGATATTTTTAAGAGAAATTTTCCAAATTTTAAAAATTTTCAAAAAATTACTTTTAAACAGTATTGCCACCAGTAAAACAAAAAATTACACAGCTGTAGGTCAAAAATTATCCAAAACCGTATGAAATTACACAAAAAATTATAATTTTTTATATTATTTCAAAATAAACTCTCCTGAGCACAGTGGGGAAGAATAAAAATATTTTGGACTTATATGAAATTGCACACTGTAAATTTCGACTCCATAATTTTGCAACTTTTCTATTTATGAACTGATTTTTAAACACAGCATTTTTGACACCTGCAATGTGCAAAAGTTATTTGCATTTTAGAACTAAAATTTTGCATTTTTGCAATAACCTTGTCCGGGTTTTTGCCTTCTACAAAAACAAATCCAGGCCAATTTTTCTGAAAAATATTATAACAAATTATTCTCTAACTAAAGGGAATTTCCACGTAATAACTTTTTTAAGGCTTAAAATGGCGTGTTTTAAAATTCGAATATTACAAAAAATGGTAGTATTTATCTTTTTCAGAAAGGATACTTCAGTGAGATGGGTTGCATGCAAAAATATTACCTACTTGATAATTATTCTCTCCCATACCCCTCAAACTTTAACCATTTTTATTCAAATTTAACCAATTTTTCTCTGCCCAAGGCGTTCCTAATTTGATGACATAAGTCCTATTAAATCCTATCCATATTTGTGAAATTTTGCTTGTTTTCTTTAATTTTTAAATTACTGATAGCAAGGCATGACATTTCTTTGCAGTAAGTACATCAACAAATTTTCTTTTGGAAAATAAAAATATAACATTTTCACAAAAAATTCCCGATATTTTTTTTTTTAATTTTATAATATTCTGTTGAAATCTTGAACATGTTGGATTTACAGAATTCTAAAATATTTTGATTCTGCTCCAACTTGCTGCGTTAATAAAATTTTTGTCTGGTCAAAGCCAAGTATCATGTTAACTACAGCAAAAAAAATCAGAGATTAGAAAGTAACAATTATAACAAACTCAAATTTTCCCACTCTGCATTTTTAAATGGTCTTGCAAACCAAGAGAATTTTCAAAGGAAGCTTGACAATTATTTTCGCAAAAAATAAACAAAAGACGGTGTTTTAAACAAACCAAAAACTGGAGATTTGTGACAAATGTTGCACAGACAAACTCGTTTCGTCAACTATCGACTAATTTTTATTAACTTTTAAAAATTTACGGAAATTTCAGTTTAAAGTGAAATTACACAAAAATGTCATTATTCAAAAATTATCCAACGAATGTGTCAACAGTCCCGTTTTTGAATAATTATTCAAAAAGTGGCAACACTGCTTTTATAAGACAGCTAAAATTAGGGTGCACACGAGAAACTTTTACAAAAATAATTTGTACGTTTCTGGCACGCAGCGAAAAAAGTCTTGGCACCCCTGTTATTTATAAACGAACATAAAACAATAATGATGAGCTTGAACCCATTTAATCATGTGCGGTGATGCGATATCGAATTCCAACTGCAATAGACCGTAACAACATGACAAAATACATTATACAAAATACGAAGTATGAAAATATATAAAACAATGAATACGAGTATAAACTTAACTTACAAAACAAAATACTAAAGAGTATAATTATACTAACGCAAACACACACACTCACAGTTGCTTCAAATGGCGTTTAATTGTGCAGCAACGATAATGTTCAACTGGTAGTAACAACAAAAATTAAACACCTCCACATCAACATATGTACATGCAGAGAGCGAACAAAACACTTTTTAGAATGTTACGGTTGAGTAGTTCGATTCGATTTAGTTTCAACTTTAAACAAATGATGATGTTTTATATGATGACTATTTTAAACAAAAACGTTAATAAACTCATTTCGATTGAACATAAAATTACAGAAATACTTTGCGATTTTTTTTTTTATTTTATACAAAAGCCAACACGCCCTTTTAATTTAAAGAATTAGACAATTTATTGTCAGAAACGTAGTAAATGTTAAACGAAATAAAAAATCAACTTAGCGAAATATATGTACCGATTGCGGTATGTTAATTGAAATTGCCCCTAATTTAAAAGTGACATTGTGGTTTTAAAATAAAATAATTTGCTTTTATTAAAATTAGCGACACAAATTTTTTGAGAGCACCTAATATTGAATTTTAGAGTTCTGGAGATACAATCGCACATCGGACAGAAAATTATGAGCTTGTTAAACAACGCCATAATATTCTCTGACAATTCTGATAACGCCATAAGTTTCTGTCCGATGGGCGATCCGATAGCATTTGTATCTCCTAGTTATATGTATGTATATGCTTTTTGCTAATAACTCAAGCCGTGTGTCACCTTTTGCACAATACGTGTTCCATCAGCAACACAACGCGTGTCTCAGTATTTACTTTACCCGTTCGTCTTTGGTTACACAGCTCATTAGCCATTGTTACACAATCGGTATGACCAATTTACCAATCCAGTGTAGAAAATTGTGGTACTTTTATTATTACTTTTGTACAGCGATGTCGCGCAAAATAATGAATTATGCCACACGAAAAATCTAAAAATATGTCGTTATTTATATTGAAAAAAATAATGAGTCCAAAAGTAGTTTTAGAAAATATATATTTTATAAAAAAAATAATATTTTTGCTAAATTGTTTTAATAAAATTTGTTCGTGCCAGTAATCAAAACTGGGACTCCAGATTGCCAGTCGTCAGCTCTCCTACCAAGTGCAAAAAATTACTACCAGATATTTGGTTATGTAACTACTAGGGTATTCATTTAATCGGCCTTTTATTTTAATCTATTAATCGTAAAAATAATTATTCGGGTTTTTTTCTTAACCGGTTAATCGAACAAAATTTTAAAATTAATCGATTAATGTAAAAAAAATTCTGTAAAATAATATACATACACTTGTTGTGTTTTTAATAATTTTACTTAAAAAAGGAACAAAAATAACTTCAGTAACTCTTATGAAATTCATAAAAATAAAAAATGTAATAATTGAGATCAGATTTTGTCATTATTTTTATTTTTTCTGTCCCTTCTTTCACATATTAAAATTTTATCCAAATCGGGGAGATTCACACCCGAAGGAAGAATATAAGACCCCGTAGATTAATTTGTATCTCTTTCGTATGCATTGAATACATAAAAAACGTAAATGTAGTGAGGAATTCTGTTGAGAATTGATTTTCCCTCTATGTTTCTGTATCTCCATCCCTTTATTTTATTTTGTTAATTCAGAGTGCTCAATAAACAAGCTTTATTACATTGAGCATTAATTATAATTAATAATTCTAATAATCATTAATTACAATAATTACACTGTGAGACAAATGGTAGGGGTCAGTGATCGGGAAGGGTTCAAACTACCGGGGAAAGTTATATCGGTAAAAAAGAAGTTATACGTGTCCCGGCATTTCGCTGGGTCACCCCTAGAATCGAGATATATCGATTTGACCTTTGGTGGTCTTTTTTTTGACATAACTCGAGAACCACTAGTCCGATTTTGCTCAAACAATTTTAAAAAAATTTAAAATTACAATTCCTTTAATCTGTTCATTTAACGTTTTTCTATATACTCAACAGTTTTGCCGGTAAAAATAAATGTATGAAGAAAAAAATATTTTTTGCCTAAAATATTAAAAAAAAAGTAATAAACAAAAGGTTATTGATTTTTATGGTAGCGGTAACAAACATTTATTTTTACCGGCAAAACTGTTGAGTATATAGAAAAACGTTATATGAACAGATTAAAGGAATTGTAATTTTTAATTTTTTTTAAATTGTTTGAGCAAAATCGGACTAGTGGTTCTCGAGTTATGTCAAAAAAAAGATATATCTCGATTCCTAGGGGTGACCCAGCGAAACGCCGGGACACGTATAACTCGTTTTTGACCGATATAACATTTCCCGTTGGTTTCATCCCATCCCGATTTTGACAGTCGCATAGTGTTATTAATGCTTTCATTTAATGTCAACGTTTAAAAGGTCGTAAAAAATAATTAAAAATTTATTATACGTAAATAGATACCACTACTTTATTAGATAAGTCACAACAACAGGGTAGTAATTTGGAAGAGGACAAATCAAACTGTGATAATTTTCTGTGGTTTTTGTTTTTTCTTTGGGATTTAAGATGTCTCTTGACGCTCCTACTTAAAACATGAAATTCTCATAGAGTTCAAGCTAACAAATATTTCTAGAAATTCTAAAAGGTCGTCCCTTAAATATTTTCTTATGCCAGAATGAAATTCGGGTAGGTACAAGCTTAGAGCAAATTATTTACCACAATTTTTTAAAAGAATTTTGAGTTTTTAACACATTTCTTTTAATAAAAAATTTATATTTTTTTAACATTTCTGAAATTTTCTACCAATTTCGATTAATCTTTTAATCGTAAGAAATTATTCGAATTATCCGTTATTCGAAATTTGGATATTTTGAATTATTCGAACAATTTTTGAGAAAAATTGTTCGATTAATTGATTGAATACCCTAGTAACTACATATTAGTAATATATTTATTATTACACATCTTATTACTCGCGTATGGCGATGTCGCACAAACTAGTGAGTTATGCTTACACACCAGCATACGAAACACCAAAAAATATATCTTTGCCATTAGGCAACCAGTATTGACAAAAATAATGAGTCTAAAAATAGATATTTAAAAAAATAAATTTTATAGAAAAAAATATATTTTTATTGTAAAATTTATTTAAGATAAAATTTTTGCGTGCGGGAATGGAATCTGGGACTAAAGATTGCCAGTCCATAGCGTGATACGAAAATTTATTTAATTGCAAGTATGAACGCTATTTTTTACAACATTTTAAAATAATGAAATATGGCTTTAATTCGTTATATTGTGCGTGTTGACATCTGGGATATGTTACTTATACGTGTATTTAAATTTGAAATTTCTCTTTTTCCACTTTTTAATTTTCTGTTTTTCCGCTTACTTAATTTTTTTTTTTAATGGGAAGCCACACTCAGAAAATTCTTTCTATTAATTAACGTGTTGCTTCCTTTGGAAAGGTGATAGAGAAGAAGTGAAAGGTGGTGAAGGGTTTCAAATATGGCAACACTGTAATAGCGCGAGATGTTGAATCTCAGACCGTTGTTGCGCGCCATCTGATGAAGAGTTGGCGAACTTTTTTTAATCTTTTTAGTTCGTAGCCCTGTTATAATATTTTACTTCGGTGGGGTTAAGTGTTATGGGAACACCGAAGGAGGACGCTGCTATATGTATGAGGGATAGAAAAATCTCATACATATTATTATTTCTCATAAATTGATGTTGCCTTGGCTGGGGATCGAACCCGCAACCTTATGTGTTTCAGTCCAATCATTACAACACAGCGCCCACAAATGTGGATTAAATTCCTCAAATGCTTGGATCTAAAATTTAAATGGGTCAAAATGGTCTTGTCACCAAAAATGGTTAATAATTCGGACCAATATTAAACAAAATTTAATTTGTTTGTGATTTCGATTTAAAAATTTTCTTGTCGCTTAATTGTGCATGGTTCTTATAAAATGTGAACAAAAAATGAAAGGGAATGTTAAAATTCACAATCTCCTCCCCCCACTTTTCACACGATTCTGCTTGTACAATTTTAGTTTTATCGAATTTATTTATCATGACATGAAAACTAATAAGTCATTGAACAAAATTAAGTTCAAGTTAATCGATGTATAAACAAACCATCATCAATTTATGTGAATTTCAATGTTTTTTTTTTATTTTTTTGACTGTGACAAACAATGACAACAAGAACAAGATGTTTTAAACTATTTTCAGAACATGTTTTTAATTTCTTGTTGTACTTTTCGTCTATTGTGCTGGATGTAGTTTTTTATTAACATTAAGTTTACCCTTGCTAAGTTTGCGCGTATGTGTGTGTGTGCGTGCATATGTTCAAACGTTAGGGTGTACTGATAAAACAAATTGTTGGTAGTAAAAAAATAGTAAAGAAAAAATACGAAATCTTAAATTTTATACTAATGTTTAAGGTTGGCGATATTGATATACATATATACTCGTATAAATATATGTTTATAAGTGAACCCTTTTCCACATTTGTGGGAAATTTTAAGGAAGTATCTAGATATGTGTCAGAGTTCTAAGTGAAAGCGCGGTCCTAAATGGCATCTATTTATCGAAATGTCAAATTTCGATAAGTGTACACTATGGTTATGACTCATTTTTAACAAAAAGTTTACATATCATCACGTAATAGGCAATACTAAATTAATAATAAAAATCGTGTTTGCGGGTCATTTCGGCAAAAAAAAACCTTCCGCACCAAATGCAATTTCTAAAAATATTTTTTGCTCGGGGATTTTGTTTAATTTATATAACGAATTATTACAAAAATTATTGTAAATGACAAAAAATGTATCCAAAAGTCCCTCCAAAAAAGTTTCCTAATTTTTACCGTAAATAGCTTTGAATTAAGCATCGTTGGAGTCTCATTTGTTTAAAACTTCGGATAAATATTTTAATTAAACTAAAACCATATAGACCAAATTTCAACCCTTTTGGTGCGGGAACTTTTTCGACAGCAGCGAAAAAGTAAGATTGAGTTTCTTAATATTTTTTAGGGCCTTTTTGGCTAGGACATGTAAAATTTGATATTTGCAAAAAAAAGTCACAAAATCATAACCCTAGTGGCACCATGTTTGTTTAAATTTGATCTCAAAAGTACTTAAGTAGAATTTGAGCCGAATCGGACTACTTTTACCCGCTGCACATGGCGATCAAAATTTAAGATTATCCGAAGAAATTGAAAAAAAAAATTTTTGAATTATATGTTTATCATACGAGGGGTACTATTTATGTTTCGGGAATAGCAAATAATAACAAACATTTTCAAATAAAAATGGCTTTATTGTTTTTCAAAATATTCCCCTTGATGACCAATATACTTTTGCATTCGTTCAAACCATTTGTGATAGCAGTTTTTGCATTCCTCTTGAGACACTTCCAAAACATGGTTTCTGAACGCCGCAACTGCTTCTTCGGTGCTCGTAAATCGTTTACCACACAATTTACCTTTAATATTTGGGAACAAGAAGAAATCACTGGGTGCCAAGTCAGGATTGTACGTAGGATGAGTCATCAATTCGATGTTTTGACTGCTCAAAAATTCACCTGTTTGACGAGATGTGTGAAAGCACGCCTTGTTATGATGGAGAATCATTGGGGGTTAGTTTTACGAATTTCTCCGAAGACTTCCGGCAAACAAATGGTCGTGTACCACTCAGAATTGACCGTCCGACGTTACTCCAGCGGAACAGTGGCCACATGACCCATTCGGCCGAAGAAATAGGCGACCATTTGCTTCGCTGTGCTTCTTCCACGAACAACTTTCGTTGGATTCTGCTCGTCTTGGAATTCCCACACGGTCGATTGCTGTTTTGTTTCCAACTCATACGCATATATATCCCTGATTCGTCATCAGTCACGATTTTATACACGTCTTTTGAAGCACCACGGTCGAATTTTTTAATCATTCCCTTACACAAATCGACGCGAGCGTTTTTTTGAGCCATTGATAAATTATGGGATTTCCCACGACAGCAAATTTTTTTTACAACTAAGTGTTCATGCAAAATCGAATGTGTTGAAGTGCAAGGATGCCTCTATCTCACGATATGTCACATGACGATCTTGCATTATCAGTTCACGCGCTGCATCGATGTTTTGTGGCATAACAACCGATTTTGGACGACCTTCACGGAATTCGGCGGCGTCCGAACTACGACCATGATTGAATTGACTATACCAGCGATATACTGTCGTTTTTGATGCTGCTTTATCGCCAACAAAGAACTGAGTTCATTGACACATTCTTGTTGAGATAATCCACTTCGAAAGTTGTGAAAGATAATCCAACGAAAACCTTTTCTTGAAATTTCCATTTTTTGGCCAAATTGAATTTCTTAACTCACTGTAAACAAATAGCACTTGTACATCAAAACATTGCGAGTGCGATTATGCTAAAAAATCTAAAATTTTATTATGGTGTGGCCAGATTTTAGGTATTGAAATTAGTGTTGCCAGTTCCCAAAATATAAATAGTACCCCTCGTATACTTCTTTTTATACGTTAGACCAACACTCAGGGGATGCCCCCGACTAATGCAGTACATTGTGTTGATATTAGGAAAATAGGTTATTGGGAGAAGGAAAGAGGGTGTAGTGTTTGTGAATATTTGATTTAAATTTCTCTACATTGTAAGTAATAGGCACATATGGTTGGTGCGATTGATGAGCGAATCCTCACTGTAATGCGTTGTACGATCTATTGGACAAACGGATGTGATCTACTTGAAAAGAGAGTATTACGATAAGAGACTCGGGCTCTATAAAAAAAGTTAACTTATCTCATCAGAACATTTTCGATGGAAATATCGATAGGACAAAGTTACACAACCCACATTCGCACGATGCTCCAATGAGTCAATAGAGCTGGACATCCTATTGTCATTAATAAGCACCAACAACCTCCTTCGCACATGCTCCAGAAGCTCCAACATAGACTTCAAAGCTCCTGCCCATATATGTATTCCATCTTCCGTCGGATATAGGTGGTGTAAATAGTGAGTAAACCGGATGTAGTGAATTACTTCTTGCATCGAAGTAGAAAACCTAGACACTTGCATGCTTCTTTCAACACCTGACAAACATGCTTATTTCAACGTATATCACACTGAATTTTCATGCCGAGAACATCAAGAGTATCCGATTCCTTAATATCGATATCACCCACATGTACAGATGGCAGTGTTGATATCACAGCCCTTCGTTTAACATGCAACATTAGATCTTGCGAGCATTAAAATCGACTACATTCCCCAGACACCACTCAGAGATTGTATAAAGTTCCCGATTGTGTCATTTATAATCTGCCTTTTGCTCCCAATCTCCTCAAGGCTTGTCAAATATTGTTGTCATCTGCGAAAAATGGATTTAAAAGCTTGACCAAGATGGGTTTAAAAGTTTGACCAAGGAGGTCATTGAGGAAGATAATTAATAGGAATGGAGAAAGAACTGAACCCTGCGGTACGCCTGAATTCAGCAGAAATTCGTCGCATGAGACCCCATCTATAACAACACCAATAGTGCGGTCTCTGAGAAAGCTCGAAATAAAACGATCAAAGTCATTACCCACACCAAAAGCAATAAGCTTTCCCACAAAGTTACTCGTGCCATTCACGACCAAATGCCTTAGAAATATCCAATGCAACCACTTTGCTCTCACCAAAACGGTGGATGGACCGACTCCAACGCTCCGAGAGGAACGCTAAAAGGTCCCCCGTAGAACGACTTCTACGGAAGTCATACTGTCGATAATTAAGAAGTGAGTTAGACTCTAGATATTTTGTAAGATGGTAATTAATCATACTCTCTATCACCTTCGAGAGCGCAGAGCATTTTGCAATCGGACATTAATTTTCAGGGTTTTTAGCCGTACTCTTTTTGTGGATTGGCTGGACATTGGCAACCTTATAGTACGAGGGGAAAAGTGCAGCATGGTAGGAAGTGCTAAAAAGGTTATCCAATGAACGAGCTAGGGCCATGTTGACTTATTTACGGCCCTGATGACCTTTTAGCTTCACGAGCTCGAAAGAATATCTTAGGCATAGTACAAGATAATCTTTCAAGCTCGGACAGTGGATGCATTACCTGCAAACATCTCAGCTAATAGGTTGGCGTTAGCAACCTGATTATTGAATATTTGGTCATCCTTTATAAGAGTTGGGATAGCTGAACTACCATTACCCTTTACACTTTTAACGAATCACCAAAAGCTCTTATTACCTCTAGGAGCAGAAAGAACTTTAGTACGAAGACGTTTTTCGTAAAGATACTTTTCACGAATAAGTACTTTGGAACACTCGTATCTCGCCCTTTTACGAAGCACATCGGTATTGGATATTGGATCTGACTGCGTTTCGCAAGCCTGGTTAAACCAACATTTATCTTTCGATTTAGCCGAAATCTTTTTCATCCCAAGTAATTTAATACGTTGAACCATTTTCGTCGTGGCATCGACGTTGTCGTCGAGGATACAGAGCTTCCAATTAAATTGCCGAAAAAAAATCGTTGACCTCAGCCCAACGTGATTTTTTACGTAATTTTTTTTACTTAATACTTGTCCGGAGTGAAGTAAGGAAAAGGTCGAGGATGTTCTGGTGTTCACCTTCAACGCACGGAATATGCGTTAACTCACTAATTGCGCCAGGTGGTTGTGTGCGGCAAAGACCTCAACATAAAGGCCCTCAAGGGTTGTGGGTAGGGTATTCAGTCGATTAATCGTTATGCGATTAATCGAACAATTTTTCTCAAAAATTGTTCGAATAATTTAAAATACCCAAATTTCGAATAACGAATAATTCGAATAATGTCATACGATTAATCGAAATTGGTAGAAAATGACAGAAATGCCCGAGTAAAAAAAATTGATCTCGCGCAATATCTAATCATATCCAATTTGATATTGTTTAAGATCTGCTGTAATATCTAGCTGATCCAATTAGATCTCAAAATTGGGTGTATCCAATGATATCGTATTAGATCCCACTGTATATATGGGGATAAACTAAGATCAAGTTATATCTCAAAATTGGGAGGTCCAATGATATCTTTAGGGATAAACCTAGATCTAATTTGATCCGAAAAATGGCGCATCGAATTAGATAGAGCTATATATTTGTGGATAAACTTAGATCTAATTTGATCTCAATTTTGGAAGATCGAATTAGATCTAGCAATATATTTGTGGATAAACTTAGATCTAATTTGATCCGAAAAAGTGGCAGATCGAATTAGATCCAGCAATATATTTGGGGATAAACTTAGATCTAAATTGATCCGAAAAATGGCAGATCGAATTAGATCCAGCAATATATTTGGGGATTAAGTAAGATCTAAATTTATCCAAAAAATGGCAGATCAAATTAGATTAAGTAATATATTTCGGAATTGCGTAAGATCTTAACTTTTCCGATAAATTGCAGATCGAATTAAATCCAGTGATATATTTGGGGATTTGGTAGGATCTTAATTTATGCCATAAATTGCAGATCGAATTAGATCCAGCAATTTATTTCGGTATTAAAATGGCAGATCGAATTAGAAACAGCAATATATTTGGGGATTGACATCTAAAACTATCCAGAAAGATGACAGATAAAATTAGATCCCTCATTATATTTGGCTACTACGTAAGATCTCCATTTATTTGGGATTAAATAAGATCCCAGACAGATATTGACAACAGTTCAAAAAATAATACACTGGCAGAGCACTGATTTAATAAAAATTACCGATATAAAAATTATTCGATACCGTTCACGGCTATGCATTTTTTTTTATAAAAAGAATTTCTTTTTATAAAATTATAATTTTATTTTCTATAAATGTTTTTATAAAATTATATTTTTTTTATTAAATTTTTAAAAAAAATAATTCGATTTACATCTTTTTAACGCTCTACATCATTTCCAATTGTATCAATTGTTTTTATGCTTTATCAATTGTATTTCAGAACTTATCAATTATTTTTCAGATTTATGAATTGTATTTCAGAACTAGTTAATTGAATTTCAGTTTTATCAATTGTATTTCAGAAATTATTAATTGTATTTCCGAAATTCACAACTGTATTTCAGAAATTATCAAACTGTATTTCAGAAATTATCAATTGTATTTCAGAAATTATGAATTGTTATTCAGGAATTTTTCTCTATTAACTATGATAAACAATCAACAAGTTCTGAAATAGATTTGATTATTTCTGAAATACAATTAATAAATTTCTGAAACACACTCCATAATTTCTGAAATACATTTAAAATTTCTGAAATACAATTAATAGCTTCTGAAATACAGTTAATATTGTAGTTGCTGATGAGTTACCATATACGACCATATATTGTTTAAATGGCACCATATGTGACAATATATTGTTTAAATGGCACCATATATGGTATGTTCCCTATTAAAAAAAATAATATGGAGCTTTATATGGTAATATATAACTTAGAGTGATCCATGTACCAGTTGATCCGAAAAATGGCCCGATAAAATTGTATCAGTTGTTTATCAGTTTTTATCTAATTGTATCAGTTTAGATCTGACCTGATTAATTTATGTGTTAATCAGATGAAATTGTATCAGATTTTTGACCTGATACAATTTTATTGGTTTATATCACATGGTATCCGTTTAGGTCCAAATAGATATATTTGTATACAAAATTATGTAGTTATATCCCAATTTTGACCTGATATCAGTTTAAAACTTTGATACAATTGTATAAGGTAAATGTCGGATACAATTATATTTTATTTATATAAAATTGAACCAATTACGATCAAACCGATAAAATTGTATCAGGTCAAAAATAAGATGAAACTGTATATTGATTAGGGTTTTTCTTTTCCCGGACTTTTCCATTTCCCGGGACAGCGGGATTTTTTTCGGAAGTTCCCGGGATCCCGGGAATTCCCGGGAATTCCCGCTCGTTAGAAAATATATAAATTCGACATATAATGTACTTGAAAAACTACTTTTTGGTTAAACACCGTTCGACAAAATTTCTCTTTTGGTTGTATCCATGAGAAAATGTTCTGAAAGGAGGGATAAATATCCATGTCTTCCACTTTTTCCAGGTCAATTCTTTTAGCAATTTAAATCGTGAATTAGTATTTATGTAATATATTTATATGGAAGGCCGTCCTAATTAAAAAAAACTCTTAGTTATATATTAACTAAATATTAATTTCGTGGTTTAAGCTGTTAAACGAATTGATATAGAAAAGTGAAAGACACGGTTATATTATTTTGATCGCTTTTTTCAGGATATATTGGAATTGTTAATGGGTGCAAACTAAAATCAATTTTTTGCTTAAAAATTTCTTATACATGAAATCCAAAAATTTCTATTTCTAGATATTTTGTTTTTTTCTATCCAGATTTTCAGAAGTATCCGTCTAGAATTAGTTTTATAAAAAAGTTTAAAAGTGAGCGTTTTTCACATAAATTTTTAGGCAAATTCGCCTAAATTGTTTTATAAAAGTAGACACTAAAATATTAAATAGTTTCATAACTTTAATTAGTTTTCTTGAATAGAAATTTTTTATGCCACAACTCCTTAAAAAGAAATTTTTTAATTTTCATATTTAGTTGCATTTTAAATTAGCATATAAAAAATTCAAAATAATTTGGAAATGCATCTGATGTATTTATTATTTTAAAAATTAATAATATTTAAAAAATATATTTAAAATAAAGGAATAGCAATTGAACTTTAAATGAACTTATTTGAAGTAAAAGAAACTCGAAATACTTATGTTAATTGAAAATACGAAAAAATTACTATTTTTTAACTTTAATCCCTAGTTTATTGGAGGTATTTGGAACTGAAATAATGATGTTGAAATGTTGTATAAGGCTGGTTTGCACTATAAGATTTTCGGTACGATTTTACTTCAGTACACGTGCAAAACATATAGGCAATGTTGCAAAATCTTTCCGAGAATCTTGTAGTTTAAAAAAGCCTATATAAATATTGCTTTATTTGAACTAATATCATCATCTTAAAGAAGAAAAAATTCCCGAAGGACAAGTATTTTAGTTTGTAAATTTGGTAATTGCTAATATAATATTTTTCGGTTTAACTAAACCAAATTCAATTGGCATCCAAAAACAATTTGGCTTAATTCAGTTTAATAAATTTTAAACCGTATTTTTAATTTAGATATTCTTTATTAAAATTAATTTAAAAAAATCAATGCTTTAAATTTAAATAAAGCTTCTAAAATTGCAATGAAACTAGCTAAAACTACTGCAAAAGACTAAAAAAAAAAACCCGGGAAATCCCGCATAAAATTCCCGGGATTGCGGGATTCAAAAAAGGGCGGGATTCCCGGGAATCCCGTCCCGGGAATTCCCGGGACATAAACCCTAATATTGATACAGATATAACTTAATCACATATATATCAAAGTATATGGTACTATATATGGTAACATATATTATCATATCTAGAACTGTATTAAAAATGTTATTCATAAGGTACCATATATGAGCATATATTGTTGAAATGGCACCATATATGATAATATATGGTTTAAATAGCACCATATATAGTAATATACTACTTAAATAACACCATATATAAATATATATGGCACTATATATAGAATCATATATTATCATATCTGGAACTGTATTAAAGATTTTGTTCATGAGGTACCATATATGACCATATATTGTTTAAATGCCACCATATATGATAATATATAGTTTAACTGGCACCATATATAGTTATATATTGTTTAAATGATACCATATATAATTATATATTCTTAAAATGCCGCCATATATATTAAGATATAGCTCTATATACAAATATATATGCAATAAGATCAGCCATGCTATGTAATATATAATCATATATACCATATCTAATATTATAAAGGCCGATATCTAATTAGATGAAATTATATATGGCATAATATATGTAAAAATTTTGGAAAAAGACGTCATATATATAATTATATATGGATATACATAACGACATGTCTAATTATATATTGTAATATATGCCACATATGATTATATATAATTTTTTTTTACTCGGGTGTTTAAAAATATAAATTTTTTATTAATATAAATGTGCTAAAATCTCATAATTTTTTTTTTAATTGTAATAAATAATTTGCTGTAGGCTTGTACATATCCGGATTTCATTCTGGCCTAAGAAAATAATTAAGGGACGACCTTTTAGAATTTCTAGAAATATTTGTTATCTTCAACTCAATGAAAATTTCATGTTTTCAAGCAGGAGCGTTAATAAATATCTTAAATCCCAAAGAAAAAACAAAAACAGCATAAAATTATCACAGTTTGCTTTGTCATCTTCCAAATCACTACTCTGTTGTTGTTACTTATCTAGTAAAGTAGTGGTATCTATTTACGTATAATAAATTTTTAATTATTTTTTACGACTTTTTAAACGTTGATATTAAAAGAAAGCAATAATAATTGTTGTAATTAATGATAATTACACTATACGACAGTCAAAATCGGGATGGGATGAAACCAACGGGAAATGTTATATCGGTCAAAAACAAGTTATACGTGTCCCGGCGTTTGGCGGGGTCACCCCTAGGAATCGAGATATATCTTTTTTTTGACATAACTCGAGAACCACTAGTCCGATTTTGCTCAAACAATTTTAAAAAATTAAAAATTACAATTCCTTTAATCTGTTCGTATAACGTTTTTCTATATACTCAACAGTTTTGCCGGTAAAAATAAATGTTTGTTACCGCTACCATAAAAATCAATAACCTTTTGTTTATTACTTTTTTTTAATATTTTAGGCAAAAAATATTTTTTTCTTCATACATTTATTTTTACCGGCAAAACTGTTGAGTGTATAGAAAAACGTTATATGAACAGATTAAAGGAATTGTAATTTATAATTTTTTTAAAATTGTTTGAACAAAATCGAACTAGTGGTTCTCGAGTTATGTCAAAAAAAATACCACCAAAGGTCAAATCGATATATCTCGATTCCGGGACACGTATAACTTCTTTTTTACCGATATAACTTTCCCCGGTAGTTTGAACCCTTCCGGATCACTGACCCCTACCATTTGTCTCACAGTTTTATTATTAATTATAATTAATACTCAATGTAATAAAGCTTGTTTAGTGGGCACTCTAAATTAATAAAATAAAATAAAATAAAATAAAGGGATGGAGGTACGGAAACGTAGAGGAAAAATCAATTCTCATGAGAATTCCTTTCTAAATTTACGTTTTTATGTATTCAATGTATACGAAAGAGATACAAATTAATGTACGGGGTCTTATATTCTTCTTTAACTCTCTAACTCATTGCGGTGTGGTTCTCCCCGATTTGGATAAAATTTTAATATGTGAAAGAGGAGACAGAAAAAATAAAAATAATGACAAAATCTGATCTCATTTATTAAATTTTTTTATTTTTATGAATTTCAGAAGAGTTACTGAATTTATTTTTGTTCTTTTTTTAAATAAAATAATTAAAAACACAACAAGTGTATGTATATTATTTTACAGAAATTTTTTTCGATTAATCGATTAATTTTAAAATTTTTTTCGATTAACCGGTTAAGAAAAAAACCCGAATAATTATTTGCACGATTAATCGATTAAAATAAAAAGCCGATTAATTGAATACCCTAGTTGTGTGGCTCGAATGGTGAAACCAGGTAGAGTTGTGAGTATTGAAATATCCAGCAACGACGATTTCACTATTCGGGCAACTCTCCAGAATTCTAGAAATGCAATCGGAGAGGACGTTGAAGCCGTTAAGGGGATTCGCCCTTTCCATTTTCAATTGATTTTAGCGCGATAAATACAAATACGAAACTACAATATGAAAAAAAAGTTAGAAATGGCATATAACTAAAAACTAACTCAAAATCGGATATGAATTAAAATATATGAATTACAATTAATGCGCCTCAAAAAATTATTTCGTATTCAACATCACCATCAATGGAAAAGATAAAAAATTATTGTTATTATTTGTTCGGAGAATCTGAAATATAATTGGCTCTGCCTTAGAAACAAATTGAGATACCACCTTAAAACTTTTCATGATATAATATTTAGTAAACTAAAAGGTCCTGGCTTCCAAAATTTGTATATTGAGTTCTTGTATTGCACTACAGTTGTGGAGAATTTTATTTCAATCGGAGAAAGTAAATTGGAAAGGTGTGTTGAGTTGATATTGACTCACCTTAATGCTTTTTTAATGATTGCTTTTGATTTATTTTTTTTAAGTTTGAAAGGCATATTTTAATTGAAATTCTTCTGCCGAGCATTCAACTATAATGGGCTTATCTACACGCAATCCAAGATCCACAAATAAAAAGTTGCAGCTTAGAAATAGAATGGTTAACTAAAGTTACACCATAAACATTTTTTAGATATTGGTTTTTGATACCAATTTTACAAAAAAAAAAAAAAAATGTTAGGGAACTAAGGATCCACCCAAAAAAAAATCTGCTAATTTTGCACTTATTCAGTTTATAAAGAAGCATCGGTCTGGTGCTATTACGTTAATCAATTCACAATGAAAACGATGATCGGGATACCCTATTTTATATGCATTTATATGTATGTATTTTGTTAAGCTTCTAAAGATAAATGGTCGCTTGGGAAGTCAATAGGAAAGAGAAATAAGAACAACAACTTAAGTGAACAATTTTTGTTAAACCATATACAGGGAATTCTCCGAAAAATTGACAACATATGGCCATAAGGATTTTTTAACATGTTTTGTTGTACTCCCGAATAAAAACTTGTTTTACACTCAACTTTTATATAAATCCCATTTTGTCCACTTAATAAAGATTTTTCTGTATAACTCTGTCTTTACGAACTCTCTAGTATACTGACAATATAATGATGGTTCTTTGCCATTTCATTTACTAAAACGATTTATTCGTATCGTATTGTGTGCCGTCTCTATTCATCCATGCTGTTTTAAATACTTCTGGGAATTTCGATAATGGAAATTAAGCTTTGATGCTTTACAAATTGGGTGCTTTAACGGTAATTTTCTTAAAATTGTATAACTTTTCTTTTCAAATACTTAATGAATTAAGAAGGAGATTTTTTTTAGTTAAAGTGAAAATTTTTATAGTTTATAGCAATCAAATTTTTAAAAACTAATATAAATAGAAATGTCTAAAAGCAACATCTGTATACAATTTTGTTTGCGTTTTACGTCCTAAACAAATTTAATAAAAATCTTACAAAATACAACTAAAATTACTTTTAACAAATTCAGTTTTTATATCAAATTCAATTAAAAACACTTACATTTCTATTAAAAAAAAAACAACATCTTAATTAACTCTTCGACAAAAACAACTCCAAAACATCACAACTCTTAATAATGAAAATAATACATACAAAGTATTTGTATGATTAAATTACATAAAACAAAAGTGTCTGGTAAAATGAAATGACAACTAAAGGCAATGATGTGAAAAAGAATTAATAAAAACATGCATAAGTTGAAGAGGCAGAAGTAGTAAAGGAAGCAGAAAAGTCAACATAACTCTATAAACAAAAAAATATATATGGTATATTAAAAAATATGGTTAAAAACAACAAGATTGAACAATAATAAATAAACAAAAGTTATGATAGACACAATGACGATAGACACCGAGACACAATACAGATACAGAACATGATGGTGTTTGTAATGTGTAAATTGTAAAAGACAAATACAACGGCTTTGAAAAATAAACGACATGCATACAGTTATTGATACAGATAAAAATGACAAAACATACTACATATAACGAAAGGAAGTATAGGTAACGCATACATGTATAATATTATTAAAAAAAAAATAAAACCAAGCGAGTGAATGTGTGAATTTGACACGTTTTTTTGCACATATTAACAAGGAAACTTCACAGTTAAGTAAACAGGAACACTATAAGTTAAGGAGTGACCATCCGAGTCGGATCGAGCATTGGACTGAACAATGATACCGCTATTAGATAGTCGAACGAAAAAGTTGTGGAAAATTTTCAGAAAATAAAAATGACATTGAATCGAAAGCAATATATCATCGATGCGCCTAAGAAAAAAAACTGTTTGTTTTTTTCCAACTTTACTGGAGAGCAAAAAAAACTGTTTAATTTTGTAATTTCGCGATATTTTGTTAATGTTATATTTTTTACTTTTACTACTTTCCAATAAATATACCACAAACAAAATCCAGCTTTTTAAGGAACATAGGCACTATTAAACAGTTTTCCTAAAAACTACACATATGTATGTAGCTATTTTTACATTGCTTTTTGGTGTACCTTAAGTTTGCTTTTTATACAAATAGCTATTTTTATTTATAAAGGATCTTTTAAAATGCTGAGTTCTTACAAAGTAATTATACACTCACAATATTTTATCATTAAAAATAACCTAAAATACCTAATAAATTAATTGAAAACACAATTAAAAAAAGGACTACGGATTTTCAATTATTATTATTTTTAAATCCATAAAAAAAATAAAAATAATTGAAAAGTCTGTTAACACAATCTTCAATTTTTAACTGACAAAACTTTAGAAAAGAACGATTTTGTGGTTTGTTTTTTCATATCTGAAAGTTTTTTTTTTAATTTTCAAAACACTACACACACAACACACACGTTCATATTTTTTATTGGCTATGTTTGTCTATATAAGTAAAGAATTTCTTATTTGTATATAAACAAAATATTTTAACAAAAAAAGGAAATCGAAAATATTTGAATTTTTTGTTTTAAAACAGAAAACAACGAAATTATTTAAATTATTTTTTCTAAAAATAGAAAACTAAATATAGAACATTTGATTTAAAATATCAACTCCTACAGACGATACGTATTTTTGTAGTTTGTTTTTTTATTGACTTATACAAAAAGTTAAACAATACACTCACAATATTTTATCCTTAAAAACAACTGAAAATACATATTAAATTAATTGAAAACACAATTAAAAAAAGGACCACTGATTTTTCATTATATTCAAACCATTTTGTTCTTTATTTTCAAACATTGTTGAAACAATCCCCAAAAGAAATAAAAAGAATTGAAAAGTCTTCAATTTTTAACTGACAAAACGTTAGAAAAGTACGATTTTGTGGTTCGATTTTTCATATCTGAAAGTTTTTTTTTAATTTTCAAAACACTACACATACGTTCATATTTTTTATTGGCTATGTTTGTGTGTATAAGTAAAGAATTTCTTGTAATTTGAATTGAAATAATTTTGTATATAAACAAACTATTTTAACAAAAAAGAAAATCGAAAATATTTGAATTTTTTGTTTTAAAACAGAAAACAACGAAATTATTTCAATTATTTTTTTTTTTAAATAGAACATTTGACTGAAAATATCAACTCCAACAGACGATACGTATTTTTTTGTAGTTTGTTTTTTATTGACTTATACAAAAAGTTAAACAGTATGTTTCCATGTATTTTAATTGATTCTTCAATTGAAAACAAACTATACCTATCACTTTTCAAATAAACCTGAATCGGTTATGGAATATATATTGTGAGTGTATGTTTGTGTGTTCGTTGTCAATAACATTTGTAAAACCAACGAGATTTATCCCAAACAAAATAAGTATTTTGCATGACACTTAGCCGTGGCACGCTTTGTTTAACAATTATTTTAAATTTTGCATTAGTTGTTGTTTTCAATCTCGATTTGAATAATTTTTTATTGCGGACAACTGATCATGAAAATCATCAAACTTTTTAAAACAACAAATAAAATCTAATATGAAAATATATTACAATTTGGACTTGAGGTAGAACAATATTTTAACTAAATATATGAAAATATAAAAAGTCTGAAAAAACAATTTTTGTATTTTTAATACAAAAATTAAAATAATTGTTGAACAAAGCGTGCCACGGCTAAGTGTCATGCAAAATATTAAAATACCGTTACCGAATTAACCGAAATACCGTTATCCTTAAAATATCCGTTAGAGAAATAACGGAAATACCATTACCTTAAAATACCGATAACGAAATAAATTAATTATCGGTACCATTGAAATGACATTACCATTATTTTTAATTTTCTGCTTGTGGTAATTGCACGTGATTGATTATTGAGTATTTCACATACATGTAATTGATAAATTTGTTTTGTTTTTATTTTCATTTGTTTCGTTACCGAATAACTGAAATACTATAAAACTTAAAATACCCATACCGAAATAAATGAAATACCTTAACCCGTTACCAAACTAAACTAAAATGGCGTTACTTTTACCGATAACCGCATCATTTCAGTTACCATCTATGTTCATATACACTCAAAAAAATAAGTTAGTAGAAAAATTAGTAAAACGTCTTGTATATCAACCCAGTGTAGAAAATCATTACCAGATATGTGGTTATGTAACTACATACTTGGTAATGGTAACTAGTTACTTTTGTTATTACATTTCTTATTACCTTTATATGGCGATGTCGCGAAAAATAATGAGTTGTCCTTACACACCAGCATACGAAAAATCAAAAAATATGTCGCTACCAATGTGCTTACCAGTACTGACAAAAATAATGAGTCTAAAAATAGATTTTCTAAAAAATAAATTATATAAAAAAAAATATTTTTTATTGTATTTTTTTTTTTTTTAATAAAATTTGCTGGTGCGGGAATCGAACCTGGGTCTACAGATTGCCAGTCAACAGCTCTACCATCTGAGCTATATCGACATGTAATATTTAATAGATAAAAACACAATTGACCTGCTGCACACAAGTAAGCTTACTCGCCAACATACAAAAAATCAAAAAATATGTGGTTACATATATTCTTACCAGTGTTTAAAAAATATTGAGTCTAAAAATAGATTTCAAAAAATTTTCAAAAAAATCTAAAAAATTATTTTCTCTTTGAAATAATGATAAAAATAAGTTTTTATCAGTAACTAATTATTATATGTTTTAAAATAATGCAGAAGGTAAGTGGGTATCATTACTGGTAGTCCAAAAAATAATGATATGTCATTACCGTTTCTACACTGGGAAGTGTACTACTGAAATTCCGTTTTCAGCAAAAGTTTTAGTTATATTTTTTTTAGCACTAAACTAATTTTGAACTAATGTTTTACTAATTTATTTTGCCACAAAAATTGTGCTGATAACCGCATTTATAGCGTGGACAACAACCAGATAGACAAGATGTAGATGTCGCAGCTTGTCTGGATGTAGTACAGACAACGGAAATGAGAAAAAAGAAAAATAAGTCTACACAATTTCTATATTTAAATTTTCAGGAAATAAATTAACTAAAGTTAAATTTCGCTAAAAGTTTTTTGAGTTTTTTTCAGTCTACTAATATTCATCAAAAAGTTTAGTGATTTTAGCAAGGATTTTTTTCATTTGCTATCGACTAAGCGTTAGCAAAACTTTTGCTGAAGATTACTATTTTTTTGGCAGAAATCAGCTCGCTGATTTTCAGCAAACATTTTGCTGAAATTACCAACTTTTTTGAAGCACGCTCCTGACTAAAAATTTGCTGACACAGCAACACTGACTATTTTTGAGTGCACGATAACTGCATATATTTTTGTTCATCCTTTCGATGGAGACAAGGCTCTGTTTAATGTGATGCCATGTAACTTCTACGAATGAAAAAAGTTATACCCTTTCTCTGGTGTTCTGTTTTTTCGACAGAAATTGACAGGTTATGCTGATCGATATGGCGGTTATATAAAATTCGACACACTATAACCTCCCAGTCAGAAAAATACAAACGGGAAAGCGGTGGCAAAGCACTTTAGCAGGTGGTACAAGTACTGGAAAAAAGTGCTTTCCCATTCCCAAAATGATAACATCATTAGACAAAAGGACCGGCTGTTCAAAAAGCGCCGGAAAAGCACTGGAGGAACAAAATAGGATTAAGAGAGGAAACATTCTAATTGAAAAATAAAATTGCTCAAGTATTAGTTAATTCTGGCTCTTCTAATTACAAAACATACATTGTATACGCTGTGATTGAAAAAAACGTCAATTAGCCACACTCAGCGCTATGCCGACCGTGGTGTAACTTGTTAAGAGGTGATGCTACGAGTCATAGCCTGTGCAGAGGGCTGCCGGTTCAATCCCCGGTCATGGCAATACACAAAAAGTTTTTCATATAGAGACAAATTAACAATTAAAAATTACTTTGATCAGTTGACACATAAACTAACCACTGACGAGTCTTTGGGTGAGACGAATCTGCGGCAGTCTGGTGATTCCCTTGTGTCTGTTAAATTTTTCAATAAAAATGTTTTCTTCTTCTTCTTCCTAGAAATCAACTCTAAAAAAATTCTTTAGTAATTAATTCTAATATTAATTACGATTGTCCTATGCGACGGTTACAAACACTTAACTAAAAAATTTTTAAACGTTGGCAAAACGCTGGCAAAACCAATAAATAAGTGGTCTGGAAATATATTTTTCAAACTAAAATTTAAAAAAAGTTCATATGTATTTTTTTTGATCCTGCCGTGATTTGAACCCAGGCCCTCAGATTGGCAGACGATTGCTCTACCCACTGAGCTAACGAGACATGTAATATTTGATGGCTAAACACATAAATAATTGATAATAGCTGAACAACTAATGGCTGTGACAAAATGCTAGTACTGGCAAAAAATTTTTTGTAACTAGTATGCCAGTGTTGGGAGGGCAAAAAAAAGAGTTGTTCTTGAAGGATCTTTCCCATAAACAAAAAAATTTATTTTATTAAACAAAAAAAATTTTAAATTAAAAAAAAAACCAAATAAAAATGTTTGCTTGCAACCGGATTTGAACTCGGAACCTTCCGACTACAAACATTTTTTTACGAAGCGTCAGCATTTTTATAAAATCATTGGTCTACCAGTGAATTGATTTTTGTACGCCTGGTAGCATTGCCTAGGTAGCACTGGATAACCACTGGTTGCAAACTTTGGCATATCACTCTAAGCCAATTCTTTGCCAGTGGTTTTTTTTATAAACCACCGAAATTTTTGTAAAACAAATACTGGTAAAACGCTTTTTTCAAACGCTGGCAAAGCGTCCCAAATGAGTGATCTGCCAGTCATTTATTTTTAACACCATGGTTACCCAGTGGTATGCCAGTGCTTGATTTTTTGTACCACTGGTGATTTCTGACTGGGTTGTTTTAATAAAAGAACTCTTTTTCAATTTCTGATGTTTGTTCATTTTTATTTCGCCATAGATCTGTCTGTCTGATTGTTTTGACTAGAAGTGTCATAAAACTTTATCTATTGTTTTATGAATGTTTGCATTTACAAAGTCGCATGTTTTTTTAAGTATTCATTTATTGCATTTATATGTTAACACATGTACCCTTGAGTATAAACTTTAATAAAACCACATAAATTTGTGTGGGTATTGTACCCAGCAAAAAAAGAGATTAATCATAATTGAGTATATGTCAGGAAAGCAGATTTTTTATTTTTATGTCTAATGACTTAACTAAATAATTTATATTCCTTTAGAAAAACGTATAAGTCCACACAATATAATCGATTGCGTGTAATTCACATTGTGTGTACTTATACGTTTTTATACACAAGTATCCCATCTTGTGTATAAAAATTGTACGGGTATATGAATCTTAAAATATTTGAATTTTTCAAAAATTTTGTCTAACTTATATGCCGTTATACTTGTTTGTACTTAGGAAGTATATATGTATATTGGCTTGTGGGCCATTACAATGCGGCCATACCCTGGTTAAAGTACGCCAGCTCGTGTGTAGGGTTTGAAAGTACTCGGAGATTCTTGTGCGTACTTACAGACTACTTAGAATATGGCTACCACAGTATCAAAAGATACACTGCGTGACGCTAATTTTTAAAATGCCACTTAACTAACACAGAAAAAGCTAAAATCGAGTTTCCATTAAAATAAATATTTTTTTGAAGAGAAGAAACACTCAGGAAATTCTTCCTATTAATTAACGTGTTGATTCCTTTGGAAATGGGATATAGAAGAAGTGAAAGGTGGTGAAAGATGAAGTGCTTCAAATATGGCAACACTGTAATTGTGAGAGATATTGAATCTTAGAACAGTTGTTGCGCGCCATCTGATGTTGAGTTGGCGAACTTTGTTGAAGATTTCTAGTTCATATTAGAGATGAGCGATCCGGTGATTTTTGAATAACGCTGCTACCAGTGATCGTGATTTTCATATCACCGTTCTCTTAAACAGTGACCGTGATCACGGGTTTGTAATAGAGATGGGCGATCTGGCGCTTTTTCAGTAACATCCCTACGGGAAATTTTAACAAACTGTCACCGAACTGGCCCCTTTATATGAAAGAGACTGGTCACTTTTACATGGCGTTGTCATAGGAGGGGCAAATTGACCCCTTGTGACATGTCACAAGACAAATCCCAGGACAAGTCCCTGAACTTTGTTTTTTATGAGAGTCCAGGGCCAGTTCGGTGACAGTTTGTTAAAATTTCCCGTATGGATTGTTATCAGTGAATGTGATTTGCAAATCGTTGTTCTTTTAAACTGTGATCGTGATCACGGTTTTTCTATGGAAAATACTGCGATTTTCTGATAAATAAACGAAATAATATTTATGGCGAGTTTTTAAGATGTCAGTTAAACTTGATTTAGTTAAACCGAAGAAGAATAGGTGCGGCCGGTAACAAAGACACGATAGAAGGAGACATTTTATTCAGAAGAGTGTGAAAGCAAGTCACTGTTATTAAAAAAAAAGTTTGCAAGAAAGAATAGTACAAAATATTAAAATACGACATTCCGAGTAACTGTGACTTGAAATATTTGATCACTGCCGTTACCAGTGATTTATCAATAACTGTGATTAAATCACCGGTATGAAAATATCGCTCATCTCTAGTTCATATCCCTGTTATATTATTTTACTTCGGTGGGGTAAAGTGCTACGGGAACACCGAAGGAGGACGCTGCGATATGTATGAGGGATAGAAAAAACTCATACATATTATTATTTTTCATAAATTTCTGTTGCCTTGGTTGGGGATCGAACCTTCAACCTAACGTGTAATAGTCCAACGCGCTAACCATTACACCACAGCGCCCACAAATATAAATACAAATATAAATTCCTATGAATGTAATTGAATTCAGAAAATTAAGAAAATCGTTATATCAATTAAAAATTTAATCAAAAATCGTCAAAATTTTCAGTTAAAAATTTAATCAAAAATCAATAAAATATTAACCTAAAGTTTTAATTACATCAATTAAAACTGTTTGTTAGGTTTTCACCTTTTAAAAAAGTTGGTTTATTTCCTTTAAATAAACCGGGTTCTTTTCTATTGCAATCAAAATAAACAATCCCACCTCTGTCACAAATTTGTACGTTTCAGCTTAAAAAACGTTCTTAACTCCTTTAGATAAACCGGTTTGGTGCTCTTTGATTTAAATAACACACACACTTTTGTTTGAATAATATTCCTGCAAGCATTTGAAAGATATCTTCCAAGAAGGAATAAAGAGATATCTTCTATTTTTCATTTGAATGAAAATAATCAAGTAGTATTTCGAAATTGTTTTCCTTTTATCAGTTGTAAGATATTTTGGCGATATTTGGAAAAAATAATTCAAAAATGTGTTTTTTGTCATAATTTTCTATGATAATATTGCGGCAATATCACCTTCTTATTATCTGGAAGATAAATATATTTCGTTTAAAATTTTTAAAAATGTTGTAAAAAAAGAATACAAAATTTATACAAAAAATTGCGATAGGAAATGTGAAAAATAAATTCGTGAAAGAATTATGATCTAGTGCGTGTTAAAAACGGGGTATGATGACAACAAATTGATTACATGTTTTTGGTAATGGATTATGTATACAGATATTCCCCTTTCAGAGTTAAATTTAAATGAAAAATCTAAGTCATTTAGTTTCTACTGAGGAGTTAATTTAGCAATATAAACTTTTTATCTTCCAGATGATAAATTATCGCTATACGATTATTTAGCGATATCGCCAATTTATCACTCAGACGTATCGCTTTCGTATTGCGATTATCGCTATGGAGCGGACCATTTAATTCCGAAAGGGGGATCGTCCGCAATAAGAATATATTTATTGCCGCAATAAAGTTTTTCTTCCAAGCGATATGATTTCGAAATATTTTCGTATTGCAATGTTTGCAGGATAAGCTTATACACTTATTTATTAAACACTTTATTACTTTGCAACTGTTTAACACACACACAATTTTACCAACGATTTACTAAAGTCCGACTTAATTACACAATCTCTAAAAGTCAACTGACCAACTACACGACATATGGCAACCTTATATAGTTTTGCTTCCGTGGTGATAGAGAATTCCGGAAATACCTAGAGTACTAACATTATACATAAATGTAGTGCCGCCAGATTGACGATTTTAGTAAATTCCGTTTTTCGGAATATTTTCTTATAGAAAATTACAGAGTTTTCGATACTAGACTAATCACATTTCGTAACAATATAAAATAAGTTATGATGCTTTTATTAAAACTTGTAAAATTAAAGTATTATAAACATATATTTATTAATTTTCTTATGTTTTTTAGTGAATTTTGACACACTTTTGTTATTTTTATATCTGCAATAAAAGCCAAAATGTGAATAATACAAAATATTATGATTTTATGCAAAGCATATTAAGCGTTTTTTTTACTATGTTGTCAATGGTACTTATGGCGAAATAAATATTTTTTTCAGCACTATCATATCACTATCATTTTCTATATTTTCTTTCTGGTGTGGTTTTTGTTTTTGAAATTTTTTTGTTAACAAAAATTTCAGAATTTCATAAAAAAAATATTCAACTCGAAAATTTTGCAGCTGAAGCACCGAAATTGGACTTGGTACTCTGCACCATATATGTATGTGACATCCCACAGTGTGTTGTCACTAACACATATAAATGGCAAACGCAACTCTGTTTCAAGAACAATTGGTGGACTGCGGTAGAGTCTGATAGTCTTAGTAATCTGAGTTCAAACATCAGCCAAGACATAATAGTTTTTATTAATCATTTTTTTATTTAAATTAAAAGACAGATTTTTTTTGTTGTCGATATAATTTTATTTATAAACAAAATATTCATATTTCCAAACTGAAAAAATTCAAATTTAAAATTTGACTAAAACAAATTTAAATCAAGTTTAGCCTAGAGGAAAAGTTATGGTCGCCGGTTCTATCCCAGTTCGCGGTATAAACAATTTTTAAATACATTTTTTGGAACATGTTCTATTTATAAAATTTATAATCCATAAACATTAAAGAAATCAATGAATACAACAAAAGTTAAAAAATTGTAAATAATTTTGCAATCAAATATTCGAGCTCGAGGACCTCGACCTAAAAAGGTCGAATAAAAATAATTATAATTATAATTGTAAATAAACTTCGGTAAATAAAACAGTATTAAAAATAAATACTTAAATAAAGCTAATAGTACCTGGAACTACTGAAATTTGGTTGGCAAAAAATTCGATTGGAAATACAAATCTGTTTTCTGTGTGTGCTTTTAATAAAATTATTAAAAATACAACAAAAGTTTTATATTATTTTACATATAATTTTGTTCGATTAATTAATTTTAAGAAAACAACCCAAGTAATTGAATAAAATAAAAAGTTGATTGGTGGAATATCCCAGTTCGCATACACTATTAAATGTTCAATACAATTATGGACTTATCTCAACGCGTTTTAGTACTTAGATTGCAATAAGATTTTGAGTTTTAAATTGAAATCTCTTTAAAGTTTTTTAAATTCTGACAGAGAGTATTCAAAAAATTTCAACCGTTTCCACGCGAAAATAATGTATTGTAAACTTAAGTCATAAATGCAGAACAAAATTATATTATTTTAAATATTATACAGGAAGAAGAAGAATAAAATATTTTTATTGAAAATTTTAAAGACACAAGGGAATCGCCAGATTGCCGCAAAGTCGTCTATTCATTAAAGAATTATTTAATTGTTAAATTCTGTTTATATGAAAAGTTTTGATAATATTATTTTGTTTTAAAAATCTTTGCAAATTTACTTTGGTTCCGAAATTTGCAAAAAAAAAAAAAAAAAAAAAAAAGGTATTACGGCAGCCTTTGTAAATTGTGTAACATAAGCCTCCATCTTAAATTCTACTAGTTTTATCTCTACAAAGAATTAAGAAATTGTAAAAATTTCCCCATTAGAAATGTTTGTGTTTCAAGAAACTAAATATCAATTATCCCTCTTTTTGCTGGGTATACATTAGGGTGTCCCTTAAAAATAGATTTGTCATTACACCCCCCAGTTTTATTGGAAATGGTCCCAAATGGAAGAAATCGATTTTTTTTTTTTGAAAACTTTAAACCGTGCCGAAAATGATGATAGTGCTTGGTAGCACTTGAAAATGCATTAATTGTCAACCATTGGTTCTAAAAAAGTTTTTTTCAAAAGTTTTTTCCCCTTTTTGTTATAAAATAAATTGTGAATTATATTTCAAAAACTGTTACAAAGTTCTATCCCTAATCCTATCCTAACATTGTTCATATTAACATGTAGCCGTGTATATTTGTACTTGTCGGTTACTTCCTTTCGAATTGTATCTGGATATCTCTTTCTGTGTGAGTGTTGTTGGTATTGCAAGTGTATATGATAGATTGTTTAAACAATGCATAACTTTTTTGCATCCACTGTTGTTTCCATACAACACATGTAACAACAATTGTAATAATATGCATATTTATGTGTGTGAATTTGTGTGTAAATATGTAAGTGTGTTACAGGTATTACACACTTGAGGCGTTGTCTTATTGTTTTTTAATGTTGAAATACGATTGATATATCCGTTTGATAATATTCACAGACATGCAGTAGATGTTTTGTATGAACAAAAGTTATGATAACCATGAATGTATTTAGAATTCTTTTCATGTTTTCATGAAAACTTTTGTTTTCTATGCAGTTTGATATTTTAATGTCACAGTCAGTTTCATTGTCAATGCATTTTAAATATAGATAGCCTTGAATTTTGTTACAATCTAAAGAGCCTTAAAATATACTAAAAAAATTTATAAAGAATAAAGAATACACGTTCAATATTAATAATAAAAAGTGATCAGGCTTGTAAAAAAGCAACAAATTAGAATATTTTGTTTCTAAATATTTACGTTATTTTGATTGGTTGATTTTAAAAATATTGATCAATAATATTGATCTTTTTGACTTAAAGCCAAAACTCCACGTTCAATATTATTGATCAACTTCTCAAAAATTAACCAATCAAAACATTTTTAACAACTGGATCGTGTTATGAGTCCGCTGATTCCATTATTCGGAGTGGTGAAATCTCCCATAAATCCTAACCTCACCTGCTTCTAATTGCTAGACTTTAAAAAGATTGATAAATATTATTGGACGTGTGCTCTTGCCTAAAAAGGAATTATTCCTTCAACAGAGTTTTTAAATTTTTTGTGACTTATATTTATAAATACCCGTGACAAACTTAATTCCATTAAACAAAAAGTAAAAAAGTTAAAGTCGGACATGTCGTCGATATAAATTCCTACACCACAGTACGATTTGGGCCATATTCTGGGAAGCGGATAAAAATGCAGGAATGGACTTTCAAATAATAGTGCAAACACACAAAAGTTATAATAATATATAAAAAAAATGGATCTGTTTCGAGTATTTTTATCGCAATAAATATACTTACTAAGGTTAGTATCGTACTAAACAACCCTACGGGAAATTTTAACAAACTGTCACCGAACTGGCCCCTTTATATGAAATAGACTGGTCACCTCATAAAGGTATTCTATCAAATAATCGAAGAAGTTTGCTTTAGTAATTTGAATAATTAAATACGATTAATCGAAATCGGAAAAAAAACCAGATCTTTAAGAGAGTCGGTCGTGTTTTTGTTTTGCTCCTACTAAACTTTAAATTATTCTTTAAATGCAAATTAAAAAAATTTTTTTTGTATAACTAAAATACAATTAATACATATGTACTTGATGGTGCATTGAAATAAACATCCACGACATTAAAGTACAAAAATAAAATAAAATTTAAACAAAACAAAAATTTAATTTAACTAACCATCTTTAAAACATCTACAATAAAGAAAACGAAAAAAACATACCAACAACTATAATATATAACAATAAGTATAACTCTCTTACTGTTCTTAAACAAAAGAAACCAAAATTAAACAAAACCAACTACAACATAAAAAAAAAAAACATTTGTGAAGTGTTGCTAATTGAGTGTTGAAAAATCGCCAATAATTCTATTATAAACATAAATAAACCAATTCATTATTAAGATCAAAAATGGAAACAAGAAGTGAATCGTCAGCTAAGAGATCTAGAGAACAACAATATTCTACTCAAGACTCTTCGGCTGAAAATTACCCAAAAGTGCCGCGTTTATCAAATCACGATAAAGTTTTCTTCAAAGAGCTAATAAGAGAGAGTGAATACATTACGGGTGAAGTAATTAAAAACTCTATAAAGGAAAGTGAAGTAAAACATTTTGACTTTATAAAGAACTTATTAAAAGAATGTGAGGAAAGAATACTTTCTGTTATTGAAGAGAAAATAAATAATGTAAGAACTGAAATACTCTGTGTTATTGAAAAAAAAATAGATAACGTAAAAACTCAAATTACAACAATTACTGAAAGAGTAAATAAGTTGGAAATGAAGAGCTCTGACAATGTGAAAATGAAGGAAGAGATAATAGAATTAAAGCGAAAAATATTAAAACAAGAAAATGCTGTTGTGTCCGGTGGTATACGAATTACTGGTGTACCCTACTATGAAAATGAAAATCTATGTACTATTATTGAAAATATCTGTAATAGTTTAAAAATAAAAACACCTAAAATAGAAAATATATATAGACTGAAAAAAATCTATAAGAACAATAAGCCTTATAACCCTACGGATGAAGTTATTGTTGCAAAATTTCATTCTCCGTTTGAAAAGAACTATCTTCTAAAATCATTAGCCAAATACCGTCGTGAGAATCGAACAGCGTTGTGTTTACGCCAAGCTGGTTTTGAAAGTGATGAACCCATTTATGTTAATGAGAATCTAACACCTCATAACCACACAATATTTAAAGAAGCGCTTCTCTTAAGGAAAAACAAAAAAATTAAATCAGCGTTTACCTTACGTGGACTTGTATACGTTCGAAAATTTGAATGTGATGAACCTGTCCTGATCGAATTTTTTGAAGACTTTAATAAGCTTTTTCGTGAATGATGGATGGAAGCTTATGCACAATCCTAATACATTGTCACCTTTTTATATGTTCCATCAACCACAGTACCTTATTTTTTTACATATTTTTAAAAGATCTCACATAAAATATTTATTCTTATACTGTCGATATAACATAAAATGTCATATAAGTCATATAAATTATTTATTTTATTATTTAAATTTCAAATTTTTAATTTTTTTATTATGTTCCTCAAAATCTTATTGCGTTGCGATATATTATAAAGATGACAAATTTATCGCTTGATCAACTTGGTTCTAGAGATGGAAATTTTAACATGATTCGTATTTTAGCTAAACAGCAACAGGGTTTTAATATTTGTCATATAAATGCACAAAGTTTATTGCCAAAAATTGATGAATTTCGTTTTCTGCTGGAATTTTCTGGTATTGATGTAATATGCGTTTCGGAAACATGGTTTATACCAGAAATATGTGACAACATTTACAAACTAGATGGTTATCGTATCTTTCGATCTGATAGAGTTAACAATGCTGGAGGTGTTGCAATATATATAAGAAATAATATTTCATGTAAACTAGTTTGTTCGTATAATGAACCTAATGATATTGAGTGTGTCTTTATTGATATAAATTATCACGGTGATAAAATGCTGCTTGGGTGTGTTTATAGGCCAAATAGAAATATAAAATTTGATGCTCTCATTGAGAAATTGGAACTTTTTTCAGTAACATACTCTGAAGTAGTTATTACTGGAGATTTTAATTGTAACCTACTCGTAAATGAAAATCTTACCAATATAATGTCGGCTTTTAACTTATCTGCTGTCAATACTTCACGTCCTACACATTTTTCATCCGCAAATAGCACATTACTTGATTTATTTTTTGTAAGCAATGGGCAAAAAGTGTTACATTATGAACAGTTAGCTATTCCTTCGTTCTCCAAACATGATTTAATTTTTATTTCTTATAATTTTGCAGTAACAAATCATGTTGAAACGTACAGTTTTCGTGACTTCAATAATATTAATACTTTTGATTTGACGCGAGATCTTGAGAACATCATGTGGAATCAAATCTTTAACTTACCAACGGTTGATGAGCAACTCAATTTTTTAAATACTTCAATATTGGAAACTTATAACAATCATGTTCCAATTAAAAATAGGACAATTAGAAAGAGGGCAAAGCCATGGTTTACGGATGCAACTAAACTTTTAATAGAATACCGAGATAGGATGTACCATAGGTGGAAACGTTATAGAACACCGGAATTAGAAAATGAATATCGTATGGCTAGGAAGTCTGTTGTTTCGAAAATTAAACACGATAAATCAGCTTATTATTTTGATAAATTTAATGCAGCAGTTGACAGTAAGAAAACTTGGAAGCAAGTACGTGATATTGGTATTGGTAAGACAGTTGGTCAAGCAATGGTTGATAATGTCGATTTGCTTAATAAGAATTTTATCAATATTTCTATGCCAACGGTTCACCCTGAGTTTTACGACCATCTTTCACCTTGTGACACTACTGAATTTAATTTCCACTGCCTAAATGTAGTTGATGTTGTTGAAGGATTTATGGCAGTGAAATCAGATGCAATAGGCCTCGATGACATAAACCCCAAATTTGTCAAAATGATCTTACCATGGATAATTCGATTTGTTACATATCTTTTTAACTCAATAATTACGACCAATATTTTTCCAATGCAGTGGAAACATGCCAAAATTGTTCCGGTGCCAAAGGCAGGAAATGAATATCGTCCGATCGCAATTCTTCCTTATTTTTCTAAAGTTTTTGAACATTTATTGCACAGGCAAATATATAAGTATGTTAATGAAAACAATCTACTAACTGATCGTCAGTCAGGATTTAGACCGCAACGTAGTTGTATTACAGCACTAACTGACGTAATAGAGGATATTCGAAGTAACTTGGATGAGAATAGATTATCGTTTTTGGTATTATTGGACCACTCTAAGGCTTTTGATACAGTGCACCATTCGATCTTGTGCCTGAAACTATCAAAATGTTTCAATTTTTCTTCGTTAGCTGTTAAGTTGATGTCCTCGTACCTTTCAAATAGATCTCAATCTGTTATTTGTGGCAAATCTATTTCACGTCCCTTAGAAGTATCAAGAGGTGTTCCGCAGGGTTCCATCCTCGGACCGCTGTTGTACTCTTTATATTCTAATGATCTTCCACAACAACTTAATTATTCAAATATACAAATGTATGCTGATGACGTTCAGCTTTATCTTAGTTGCTCCAAGGAGTTGATAACTTCAAAAACCCAAGAATTAAATCATGATCTGGGAAAAATATTTACATGGGCTTCAGCAAATGGATTGCGTCTCAATCCAAATAAATCAAAATGCTTAATAATAAAGAAAAAACACTTACAAATTGATGGTGAAATAAATATTTTTCTTGGTGGTTCAAAAATTAATATTGTAGACACGGCTAAAAATTTAGGAGTTACATTTAATAACACGTTAACATGGTCAGATCATATTAACCAGGCCAGTGGTAGAACATATAGTATGCTGCGAAATCTATGGGCCACTCAACACTTTACCCCCTTGAAAGTTAGAATATTGCTTGCAAAAACATATGTTCTACCAACACTCTTATATTCATCGGAAATTTTCACTGGTTGCAACTCCAATGATATGAGAAAACTTACCATAACCTACAATAACATAATCCGTTACATTTATAGTTTAAAAAGATTTGATCATATATCCCAGTATTCCACCCGTTTATTCAATATGTCTTTTTTCGACTATCTTAAGTTCAGAAACGTTATTTTCATTCATAAAATCATTATTACAAAGGAGCCAAAATATCTTTACGATCGTTTACAATTCTTTATATCTCCAAGAGGCAAGGGCATAACTCAATTTCGTCATCGTGACCATGCTTCCGAATGTCAGTTCTTTATATTCACCATACATCTCTGGAACCAACTTCCAAATAATTTGCAGACCACAGTCAACGCAATAAGATTTCGAAAATTACTTGTCGAATATTTTTCATAAACCTTTTTTTTTTTTTATTTCATTTCATTTGATTTTCATTTTCATTTCTTGTATTATTATTATGTAAATCAATTTTTTTATTTAATAACTGTTTTTTATTTTTATTATTTTTTTTTTTATACATACATTTTTATATTTATTTTTATTTTATATTTTTTTAAATTTTTTTTTATTTTTATTTTTTATTCTTTTAATCACAATCTAATTTATTATTACTGTATAACTTGTCTGATTCTAATGCTGTCATTTATAAGATATTATGTCTTGTTGTATTAGAAAGCCAAAATAAATAAATACAAATACAAATACAAATACTTTTACATGGCGTTGATATAAGAGGGGGAAATTGACCCCTTGTGACATGTCACATGACAAATCCTAGGACAGGTCCCTGAACTTTGTTATTTATGAGAGTTCAGTAACCTGTCCTAGGATTTGTCTTGTGACATGTCACAAGGGATCAATTTACCCCTCTTATGACAACGCCATGTAAAAGTGACCAGTCTATTTCATATAAAGGGGCCAGTTCGGTGACAGTTTGTTAAAATTTCTCGTATGGAAATTATAATTATTTTAGTAAAACTAAACAAAATTTGTAGCATATTTTTGGGATCAAATAATAAACATAAATGTTAACAATTTACGTAGGGTGTTAATTTTAATTTTAAATCCCTAAGTATACTATACTATTGCAATAACTTTTGCAAATGGAAACTTTTTGGTTTTAAATTTAGCAAGAACAGTTTTTAGAAGTACCCCAAATTATACTTAAAGTTAGACTTTGGGGATACCATGGAAAGCTATGTTGCCATATATAATTTTTGAAACGTATAGGATTTTAACTATAGGTCGCTATATATATATGAATATATTTTTTTGTTGAAATATTTTCCTTTTAATCGCTTCATAATATTTATCAAGGTCGATTTTTAATCAATTGGTTAAAACCATAAAAAACTATAAAAATTCACACAAATCGCGAACAGTGGTTTCAACATTAAGTTTTATTCATCAAATGTTAATTCTAAATATGGCTAGAGGTCCTGTGCCTACATCACAAAAAATTTATATTGACTGCATTTGAAAATTTTTGTATATAAACACCTGAATGTAAAACCGCTATACTTTAAAGCCATTTCGCGAAAGTACGCCATGGTAAATAATCAGCAAGTCCGAAATATATAGAATTAATGGTCAGAATTCTACTAATTTTTAAAAGTTAAGATTTTGTTATCCTGTGTAGCGGAAGAATTACGAATATGAAGTCTAAATTTTAAAGAGAGGAACGGTTTCCGCGATATCGCTGATTAAAAATTTTCCAATGGGAATATTTTTTTTCAGAATTTTTTCAGTTTAGTTTCTAGTATTGTGGAACATACTTGAGAATTTTACATTGGCATTGAAATTTAATCTCAATGCCAATGCCAAAATATTATTACCATTCAATGCCAATGAAATTTTTTTCAATTGGCATTGATTGAAACAATGGTAATGAAATGTTAAAATTAAGACAAGAATTAAAAATTTCAGAGCTATAAACATTATAAATATTCACTATTTTATCAAGTTGTATTACGCATACTTCTGTTCACTCTTCTTTAACACTGGTCAGTCTATATGGATCAGCCCCTAGTAATGTAAACTTGACGAAATAGCGAATATAAGATAAGAAATACGCGAATTTTGAATTTTTTTTCTTAATTTGTTCTTTCATCTAAATATGAAAAAAAATGTTTTTTTGTCAATTACACTGTGAGACAAATGGTAGGGGTCAGTGATCGGGAAGGGTTCAAACTACCGGGAAAAGTTATATCGGTAAAAAAGAAGTTATACGTGTCCCGGCGTTTCGCTGGGTCAACCCTAGGAATCGAGATATATCGATTTGACCTTTGGTGGTCTTTTTTTTGACATAACTCGAGAACCACTAGTCCGATTGTGCTCAAACAATTTTAAAATTAAAAATTACAATTCCTTTAATCTGTTCATATAACGTTTTTCTATATACTCAACAGTTTTGCCGGTAAAAATAAATGTATGAAGAAAAAAATATTTTTTGCCTAAAATATTAAAAAAAAGTAATAAACAAAAGGTTATTGATTTTTATGGTAGCGGTAACAAACATTTATTTTTACCGGCAAAACTGTTGAGTATATAGAAAAACGTTATATGAACAGATTAAAGGAATTGTAATTTTTAATTTTTTTAAAATTGTTTGAGTAAAATCGGACTAGTGGTTCTCGAGTTATGTCAAAAAAAAAATATATATCTCGATTCCTAGGGGTGACCCAGCGAAACGCCGGGACACGTATAACTTGTTTTTGACCGATATAACATTTCCCGTTGGTTTCATCCCATCCCGATTTTTACTGTCGCATAGTGTTATAATTGGGCATTTAGGCGTTGAACAATACCAATTGAAAAAACTTTCATAGGCATTGATCAATTGTAATGCCAAAAAATTTCATTGGCATTGGTCAATTGTAATGCCAATGAAATCATCAATTAATTGGTCCATTCAATAACCTAGTCCCAAGTGTGTTATGGATCTATTTTACTGGGGAATTTTTATTGTCCCAAAAATCATTATCTATATGAATTCTAGTTTTTAATAAAATTCTAACTTAAAAAATTTGATCAGTATCTTAAAAATTATTAAACAAAATGCAAAAAAGTCATATTTTATGAAAAGTGCAATGGTGTTCTAATTAATTTTGAATTATAGCATTAAGAAAGACAATTAAATTAATATATTCAAATATTTTTTTTCGTGCAAACTGATTTAAAAAATCACACGAAGTGATCAACACAAACACACTGAATCATTCCATTTTTAGATTTTTGTTTATCTTCGTTGTCTTGTCTCGAAATAATAAAAACGCGAATACCACGAAAACAGTTGAAAATTTTATAGATTTTATTTCATATTCCTAAAGTATATAAAATTGAGATTCAACATAATCTTAACTGATAACAAAATTACTTAAATTTTTTTTTTTTTTTTTTAATTTATATGTCAAATTCCATACAAATGTTTAGAAAAATCTGCAATATTTAGCTACCTCTAAACGTGATCCAATTTTGCTAAAATATGGTACAGATGTTGCCGTATTATATTCGACACGATCCGGCCTTGAGGAGCAAAAACTGGACTACGTGCAGTTTTGCAATACGATTTTGAAGCCTAGTCTAGACACTAGACCGTACCGCAAAAAAAAAAGTTCGCCGTACACCCTCCAGTATGAAGTATTTTTGCATGGCAATTTCAAAAAATATTTTTTTTTTTTGCTTTTTTTAATTTTTCGTTATAGTTTAGGCATTTAAAGTTAGATTTTAAAGTGTGATATATCGATTTGTTGCCTCGAGGAGACCAGTGTTTTGCTATAAAGGAAAAATTCAATGAAAATTTAAAAAGGCGAGCCCTACGTTCTGCAACCAATATATAAAAAAAATTCTACTGGGTGTATCGAAAAACTTTCTTAGCAAAAGTTTAATAGTTTTTTGCGAGCTTTAATTTTCTGACATTAGGGTGGTAGCAACTGAGATCTGGTGGGTAACTACTAGAACGGGATACTTGAGATTAATGGCCCTTAGAGCAAAACATTGGTCTCCTCGAGAGAAAAACATCGATGTATCATACTTTAAGATCCGACTGTAAATGCCGAAGTTATATCTTAAAAATATAAAATGGCGACCCCTACGTTCGGGAAAAAAAAATTTTTTTGAACTCTCCTTGCAGAAATACTTCATATTGGAGGGTGTACGGCGCACTTTTTTTCCTGTAAGGTGGTACGCTCTAGTAGACACGTTATTTACATATTGTTATTTTTTGGTCTACACTGAGAGAATTATCATCACTTCAGTAATGATTTCTTCATAGTTTCATTGAAAATTATCACTGGAACTCGTCCATTGAAACTTTTTATAGAATCTATGAAACAGATTTCCTTAAAGTCAATATTTATGAAAACTTCATAAAATTAATGATAATTAAAATTAAATGAATAGTACACTCCTACAATGAATAAATCATTCAGCCATTGAAGAGCTTCATAAAATCTATGAAGCAATTTTATTTATTATTATCTATTATAGTTGGTTGTTGTCATTGATAAGCTGGAGTGGATAAATAAAAAGAATTTAGCAAATGCAAAAAGCGTAATAAAATTGTAGCATATTTTACGGATGTACAAAATATATCCAATGAAAGAATTCATTAAATTAAAAAGTTTCATAAAATTTTATAATAAGCTTAATTCAATTAATGAAATTCCTTATAAATGTTTCGAAAAAATTAATATGATTTAAAAAATGTTCATAGTTCAAAATTAGTAATAAAAAATTAATTTAAAAAAATAAAAATTATAAAAGATAATTTTCACAGTATGGAAATTAATGCACATCATTAAAAATTACCCTTATGGTTACATAAAACTATTGTATTTGAGAATTAAAGCTGGGTGCGAACTGGCTAAATAAAATCTGAACTTAATTCAGGTATTCAAATTTTTATGAAATTTCACTCAATTTGTATTTAGTTTAGAATATATTTAGCCACCTCGCACAGGGCCTAAATGTTTAATATAAAATTCTAATTGTATGAAAATTTTTAAAAATTAATAAAATTACAATATTTTATAAAAAAATTTAAAAAAGGTAAATACTATTGAACAATTTCATATATATAAAAAACATTTTCATTAAATTTATGAAGATCTAATTTATGAAATTCAATGAATTTTTTTAATGAAATTAGAAAATTCTATGAAAGGAAAGTTATGAAAATTTTCATAATATTAATTAAATAATTTATGCATAATGAAATTCTTCATTGATCCTACGAAGAAAATTCTATGAAATTATATCATTGATATCATGAAGGATAATTCTGTCAGTGTAGCAATGACACCGACTTAGTTTCTGCATTATTCTAAAACATATATAAAACTAGTACAGATGATACAGCTATTGATTGGCAATCTGGAGTCCCAGGTTCGATTTCCGGTACGAGCAAATTTTCTTCACAAAAATTCTACATTAAAAAAATATTTGTTTTTATAAAACTGTTTTTTTGAAAATTTGAAAAAGTCTGTTTGTATACATGATAGTTTTTATTAATTTTACTAGTTTTGTCTCATAAATTCGTTTTCACCGTGAAATGTGTAAATTTTTTAACTCAGGTCTATTTACTGTTTTTGGTAATTTTTTTTTTTCATTTCATTTGAAAAGAAAATCAGTTTTGGTAATTCTTTGACACTTTCTAAGTATACTAGTTTTTACTAGAAATGTCAACAAACAGACCTAAAATAAAATTAAATGTAGAAAAATAGTTACTAAATTCAACTACAAAAAATAGAAAGAAAAAATGTTATATGTCATAAAATGTCTATTTTAACTTAAAATTTGTTAGGAACTTACAAAGGTGGATTACTAACCGTTTTACTAGTTTTTCTGATAATTTTTGTATTGTGTATTTTGAGGCGTTTTATTGACAAGGAAAGAATCTCATGGGATAATCTCCGATCTTAATTAAATTCAGATATTTTGTAGAGAAAAAAATTCTAAGGTTGGGGTGTCTGAGATTAACGGACATTTTGGGGTCTAAAACTGCGGTAAAAAATTAACTATTTATTGTTTTTTACAAGCTCCGCGTCAGGAGCACTCCCTTATATTTAGATGGTGACTATAACACAGTCAGTATCTTGGTTTACACAGTATATTCAAAAGCATTTTTTTTGAGCAAATAATATTTCAGGCCACAATTCTTAACCGATTTTCAAAATTCTTTTTTTTTTTATTTGAGCTCACAAATCTGTCACGGCCGATTTGGGAATTCCAGTTTCTAAATATTTTTTTTTTTGTTAATGACGACAAAACCTAATTTTTTAAAATTTTTCTGGTTTCCAATAAGAATTAGGAGTGTTTAAATAAAATGTATCTTTTCTTAAAGGTACTTTAATCCTCTATCGGTACCCCGAACAAAAAATGTTTTTTTTTTTATTTCTGCCTACTTAATCATTTTAATTTCCAAAAATAGGCATTCTATTTTGCTTTTACCTTCCTTATTTTTACTATATTCCTATATGGGTGAAATCAAAAAATGTGATACATTTTTGGGCTAAATTTGTGAGAAGCAAAAAGTGTTAATATTTCTGTTTTTTCTTAATGGAATCAGTAAGTTTAGTCATTGGGTGCGTTCGGCAGATACAATTTAATAGTCAACAATTCTACAACAGTTGTACAACTATCTGCTGAACGACCTGATCACTAACCGCTCTGTCTGAGCGCTCAGGTAGCGCTGTCATATTTTGGTAGCGTAAAAAATATTTGCTACTTTTGATCAATAAGTGATACATTTGTTGTTGTTCATTTACAATAAAATTTTTTTTTGTAAGAATGACAAATAAAAACATACAAATATAATTCGAAAACAAAAATTTAAAAAAAATAAAAGGAAACTATAGAAAAAGTGTATTAAAAACAAAACAAAGAAAACGTCGTTCAGCAGAGTAAGTAATCACAAATCGCTACAAGTCACCTGTATCAGTTTAAGGTTTCTCTGCCGAATGCTACCATTATAAACCTAATTGCAAAAAATCTCTTCTACAAGTTGTCGCAATAACTTTTTTTGCACAATTTTAATTTTTTTTGTGGTAACGGAGTTTACATTTCTGCAAGCAAAGATATAACAAAAAAATTGCGTACGAATTTTCTTCAATTTACTAGTTTTTCGTATTTGAGTTTTCAACTTGCTTTCCAATGATATATAATTTGTGTTTATCAAATTGGCAGTTTCGCGAATAAAAATACAATTCATTCCGCGAAAAAAAAATTTTTTTTTTTTTAATTTTGTATTTTTGGTCCTTTTAAATGCTTTTCAAAAATATAAAATTTTTTAAAATCCAAACAGCGGTTGCGCAGTTACAAAATAATATGTTAAAAATATAACATTTCGCGATCAAAAAATTCTTAAATTGTGTGAAACAAATTTAATTTGTCAAACTAATGTCAGTAATGACTCGAAATATCGATTCAAAACCAATGAAATGCAAAATCAATCGTTTTTCGCTCCAACAGGTTATGGTAAAAAGCTGATAACTTTTTTTGATTTGACGCAAAATTATTAGTTGAATCTTCTTTTGACGCATAAATATTAGTTGAATCACCTCTGTTTATGGTTATTTCAAAATATTTTAAACATTTATCTACATTTATTTGAATGAAACCTGATGCAAACAATTGTGGTTACGGAGTTTACAGTTACGGAGTTTACATTTGGTTACTTTTTTCGTTTTCGTTTAGAAACGCTTTGTCAGAATTTTTTTTCCGAAACAAAATCGCATGATGCCTACAAGGTGAATCCAAATATGACATTGTTTTTCTTACTCGTTAAATAGTTTGGTGTAAAAATTAGGAACGGAGTTTACAACATTTTTTCAAATCTTATTAAAGACATCCTTTTTCATTACTTACAGTCCAACGATCATTTGAGTATAATAACATTATACGTTTCGCAATATAAATAATAGATAACTCCAAAATTCTGGTATATGCATTTTTATCAAAAATTATGACAAAAAATCGTTACAGAGTTGAAGTCGTGATAGCTAAGATATACGAAAAAGTTTGTAAAATGTATTAATTTTTATTAAAAACGGCACTTTTCCTCTTCATAAAAATTCTTACAGTTAGTGTTTAGCTTTATTGGTTATTAAAATATAAGCTTTTAAAGTTAAAAAACCTTATGAGTTACTTGTTACGGCCTATAAAATCGGCCACAAATTTTATGTATTAACCAAAAATTGGTCAGATTGTTATAAATTTTGTAAAACAGGTGACAATACGCTGATATATATTGAAATATATAACTTAAATGTAATCCATGCATTAGAAATTCGGTGGTTACACGGTTTTTATCACATTTTTTGATATCACCCATATACTATATTATGAGACAAATACTATTTCCTTATTAAACGCCATATTGTCCAGCACTTTAAATATTTTTTATTGTCATATAAAAAAAGATCGAGTACACATAGAGGATTAAAATACCTTTAATTAAAGGTACATATTATTTAAGTCCCCCTAATTTATATTGGTTTTTCTGATAAAAAATTTTTTTAAAAAATTTGCTTTTTTGGAAACTCATAAAAAACTAAAAATATTTAGAAACTGAAATTCAAAAATCGGCCGTGACAGATTTGTTTGAAATTTTGTAAAATCAAATACAAAAAAAGGAGTTTGAAAATCGGTTAAAATTGTGCCCTGAAATGTTATTTCTTCCAAAAAAGTGCTTTTGGACATATTGTGGTTTAGTGCATTCTTAAGAACATAAAAATTCAAAAATTTTAATTGAATTTGATTTTATTTTTAACCAAAACTTTCCACTTAATACTTTAGATTAATTTAAAACTTAACTAAAACCTCTACAACAAATTCAGTGTAATTAAAAGTCTATAAAAAACTGTATTAAAACTAAAACCTAGATAAAAGACAACAAAGTTTAAATATGTCTAAAACTTTTTCTCTCAGTCTCTAAAAACCATAACAAAACCCTGTTAAATACCTGACTGACCATAAAATCCTGACAAATGCATTGCATCATACAAACAATTTACATGATGTGTCACAAGCACTGCTACTGCAATAAATAGAACCAACAACACACAACACCATGGTTGCATTTTAATGCAATTACTTTGAAAATTAAAGAGGGAAACAGTGAAGGTAAAGTTTTTCTTATAAAGGGGGACCAGGCTATTGTATATTTTTTTCAAACTATTTTTGTCGTATTACACCAGACCAAGCCAACCCATTTTGGAGTCATTAATCTGCTTTTCGAATAAAATCTAGTTTTCTCAACCAATAGTTTCCCATTATGTTGTCCAATCCTGTTTAAAAAAATTTTTTTATACAAATTTTTATATCAAAAGCCCATAAAAAGCTCAATTATATAGTAAAGTAGTATTTACACATAGACAAAAACACTCCTACAAAAACACAATTAGATTAGTGGCATAAACATACAGCTTGGTTATTTTGTGGCAAATTTAATTTGAGTCTATACACTATATAAAGTGTGTGTTTCAAAATCTAAGCATAGTTGACAAAATTTTTTATTTTTTTCTTTTTTTAAACAACGTTGTTTTTGCTAAACCAATTTTGTGGCAAATTTTAACAAACATTTTTATTTTTGCCATTGACAAAATGTTGTAAGTAGAATTTGATTACTCGTGTCACTTCTATGAAATATGTATCAAAATTCAATTGAGCCTTGTTGGGTTGTTTTTTGAAATGTAAGCCTTTTTAATTGAATTTTTAAACTACAAAAAATATTAACAAACTTTTTGCCATGCATAAATAGACAAACACTTATCTATTATATTGTCAACAATATTTTTTTTTTACCGACAACATATTTGAAAAGATTTCACTATGCACGGGGTAGTATGGTTAAACCGAACTGAAAACGACATATTTTTTATAAGAGTTTACTATAAATAGGTCTCCCTGAAATATGGCTGTATAGATTTTTTTTTTTAAATTTTACACACTTAAATAAAAGTGAGGTAAAACCTCTTTCGGATATGAAAAACAAGTTTAGTGCAAAAAATTTGGAAATTTAGTTTTATTACTCACATCTTACATATGTATACCGAATCAGAGTTTGAAAAAGATAATTCTTTTTTAAATCAATTCGCATAAAAATTTATTCATTTTATTTATCAATGAATAATTTATAATAACTTTGATTTGATATTGACTAAAGTGAGATAATGATTTGGTCTACCTCATGTTGTTTCAGTTTTGATTGCATTGAATTAAAATTTGTTTTATGAGATAATTCGCGAAGTACAAATCACAACAGAGCTTTGAGGGATTATTAAAAAAGAATTATTTTCAAAATATAATATCGCGAAAACAATGCAAAAATTAACACTGGACAACAAAAAACAATTTTTGGATGTAACATCAAAACTTTTGTCTACCCATGTGAAAATCGAAATATATATGAACATACATGATCATACATTGACTAGTAGTATATAATCATACATGATCATATACGTCTATACATAGTTCAGTGTATGACCATATATGATCTCATATATTTGCATATATCTTCGGATCAGAAATTTGAGGGTATATGGAGGTATATGGCCATATATGATCATATATAAGCATACATGAATCATATGTGAGCATATATGGTAATATATGAATATGTACGGTCATATATCCTCAAATTTCGGATCGGAAGATATATCGAAATATATGAGATCATATATGGTCATACATTGAACTATGCATGGACGTATATGATCATGTATGCCCATGTATGATCATGTACGTTCATATATATTTCGATTTTCACATGGGTAGTTACGTTTAGAGAAGGATAAGGCTAATAGAAATATAATTCCAATGTTCCAAATATGAATAGTTTTTTGAATTTCATTTTGATTTAAATTTTTTCTTTCAGAAAAATTCAGATTTATCAGAAAGAATAAGTTATTTTTTTATATTGCAATATTAATATCAATGTGACTTTATGACTTTCTTCTATATTTTGCTATGGTAATATTCAATAGTAATCCGCCATCAAACGTGAACTCGTATTTCTATCGGAGAAATGTCTTGGTGGAATCTTTCACCATGTTCATCGCTGACAGCGCCCAAATTTTTAGGAAAGAAGTCTAAGTGTAAAAGTAAAAATGAATTTTCAACGATATATTACAGCCCAAAGGCTTATAAGTAGGTAACAGCTCGACGACAATACTTTTGTAGTCAGTTGATCAGTAATTTCAAGTAAATTTAAAGTCACTTTCATGAAAGATTCACAAGCTGATTTTTCCAAAACACTAACATAAGCTTTTCTTTAAATATTTCATCTTTCATCAATTGCCTTTCTTTCATCAACAAATATGACCTCTTTAATTTTTGCATCACTCAATTTAGGAAATTTTTCTATCAAATATAAAAAGCCATAACCACTCCTATCCATAGCTTTCATGAAGTCTTTCACTAGCCCAAGTTCTATGTGTAAAGACGGTAAAAAATATATTATCAAGGTCAACTAATGGAGGATTTTTAATGTTTTTTGTCCTGGAGTAAGAGATTCCCTTTTGGGCCGGTCTTTCCTAACAAAATGATTTTTTCGGTCTCTGTTGTCCCACTTCGAAATAAAACAATGGTATTTTGTATACCCTAGTGGTAATTCTAAAATTAGAGCCATAACCTTCAAACCCACACAAGCTTTCCAGTTGTTAGTTATATTGAATTTTTTCCAAGATAAATTTAATAGTTTCATAAGTTTCTTTCATGTTAGAAGCCTCACCTGATGGTATACAGGGAAGTTCATTGCCGATATGTTAAAGAACAGATTTTAAACTTATTTTGAGCGATCGATAAATAGACGTCTATCTTCTGATTTCCATTCTATACTCAAGACCGTCATTACGCCACAGACATTATCACAAAATACCAGCCCTTTTAGATCTTCATCTCAATTGCGAAAATAACATCCCAGTCAGAAAAATACAAACGGGAAAGCGGTGGCAAAGCACTTTAACAGGTGGTACAAGTATTGGCAAAAAGTGCTTTCCCATTCCCAAAATGATAACATCATTAGACAAAAGGACCGGCTGTTCAAAAAGCGCCAGAAAAGCACTGGAGGAACAAAATTTTTATACGTTGGCAAAACGCTGGCAAAACCAACAAATAGGTGGTCTGGAAATATATTTTCCAAAATAAAATTAAAAAAAGTTCATATGTATTTTTTTGACCCTGCCGTGATTTGAACCCAGGCTGTCAGATTGGCAGACGATTGCCCTACCCACTGAGCTAACGAGACATATAATATTTAATGGCTAAACACATAAATGAGTGATAATATCTGGACAACTACTGGCTGTGCCAAAATGTAGTACTGGCAAACAATTTTTAGTAACTAGTATGCCAGTGTTTGGAGGGCAAAAAAAAAGTTGGTCTTGAAGGAGCTTTCCCACAAACAAAAAAATTGATTTTATAAAACAAAAAAATTTTTAAATTAAAAAAAAATCCCAAAAAATTTTTTTGCTTGCAACCGGATTTGAACTCGGAACCTTCCGACTACATACATTTTTTAACGAAGCGTCAGCATTTTTATAAAATCATTGGTTTTCCAGTGAATTGATTTTTGTACGCCTGGTAGCATTGGCTAGGTAGCACTGGATAACCACTGGTTGCAAACCTTGGCATGTCACTCTAAGCCAATTCTTTGCCAGTGGTTTTTTTTATAAACCACCGAAATTTTTGTAAAAAAAATACTGGTAAAACGCATTTTGCAAACGCTGGCAAAGCGTCCCAAATGAGTGTCCTGCCAGTCATTTATTTTTAATACCATGGTTACCCAGTGGTATGCCAGTGCTTGATTTTTTGTACCACTGGCGATTTCTGACTGGGATACTTTTCCAGTCAGAAATTGCCAGTGGTACAAAAAATCAACCACGGGCATACACTGGATAAACGCAGTGTTAAAAATAACTGACTGTCAGAACACTTATTTGGGACGCTTTGCCAGCGTTCGCACAAAGCGCTTTACCTGTACTTGTTTTTCAAAAATTTTAGTGGTTTATAAAGAAACCACTGGCAAAGAATGAGCTTAGAGTGCCGTGCCAATGTTTCCAACCAGTGTTATCCAGTGCTATCTAGTCAGAAACTGCCAGCAAAATAAAAATTAATTAACCAGTAGAGCAATGATTTTATAAAAATTAAGAATCTTCGTTAAAAAAGGTCGAAAGATTCCGAGTTCAAACCCCATTGCAAGCAAAAATTTTTTTTTTTTAATTTTTTTTTTCTTAAATATTTTTTTCATTGAACTTTTTTTTTTAATTTATTTAATTTTTTAATTTTTCCAACGTGCTTTTCCGGACCTTTTTAAACAGCCGGTCTTATGATTTTATAATTTTGGGAATGGCAATTTTGAATACGGATGAATTGAAAGAAGTTACTTTCAATTTTATCAGCATTACTTTTCGAGAAAAATGTTTAACCGTTTCCTAATATTCGCTTAAGAAATGAGACGATATCTCTTTGCTGGTAAAATAAGTTCTGCTAATCATGGGTTTTTTCTTAAAATACATTTGGTTATTATTACTAATTATGGGTTTTTCCCTTATGTGATAAGACTTAAAAATACATTTGGTTATTTATAACTAGTACAGTTTGTCAAGATACTTAATATAATTATTCAAAAGGGAGTTTCCGCTAATTCGTAGAGTGAGTTGATATAACATGGGAAAGCACTTTTTGCCAGTACTTTTCCGTTTGTATTTTTCTCACTGGGTACGTACTGTGTGACCTGTTAAAATGCCTTGCTATCGATTTCCCGTTTTTAGTTTTTTGACTGGGTTTGTTTTTGTTTGAAATAGATTCCATCCCTTTAATCGAGAGCACAAAAGTTCTGCCTTTTGTTTGGAAAAATTTAAGTCACATACCAAATCATTGAGATAGAAGATGTGGCTCATTAGATGTGGAAGCTTCTTGAAAGTCAGGATTTAGTGTTTCTTTTTCGATTGCTTCTGCTTCTGTTCACTAGATCAGAACTTTGAGGTGGTTCGAGTATAGGTAGTTCTTCACTACTTATGCGGGATTAGTCTTTTAGCAGATGCTAGGTCGGGATCCTTAATTTTACTTTCTGTTTTTAGTACAAAATAACAATCAGATGATTAGTTCGTTCTTTCCGTCAAAATTATAGAAATTGCAAAGAACATAGATAGAGATTTTTAAGGGATACGTATATAATACTGTTATGTAAAATACTGTTTAGACAAAATACTGGTCAAAAAAATTTTAAAAATCCTGCTTTTCATAATACTGTTTTGCAAAATACTGGATTTCACAATACTGTTTTGCAAAATTCTGTGAAGTAAAAATGCTGGTTTACAAAATTTATTTTATTAAAAATAACTTCAACAAAAGTATATAATTTTCAAAAATTAACAAAAACATTTAACAAAAAATTAATTTCAATGCATTTTATAAACTTAAATTAGTACAAGATTTTTTTGCAATTCGCTTTAGGTAGCCTGTATGGCTTAATTCACACCTTTTTCTTATAACTCTTTTAATGTTTGTGTACGCTTTTCTTTTCTTTAAATTTATGTAACGTCTTTCTCCATTCGCACGTTTTGAAATGGAATTTACAGCTACCACGACTTCATTACCCAACTGCCTGATAAGGTGGCATAATCCTGACTTTCTGCGCCCAACAACAGCTTTCAGTCTTCTATGCCAAGCTTCCACACTATTTTGAGTTCTTGGGTAGGATTTCTTACTGTCATCGTAAACCGACCAAAAGGTTCCAGGATACTTTTGGTGATATGTGCCCTTGACGTAGTTTTTTTCAAACCACTCGCACAGTTTAAGCAAATCTTCATCTTCATATTATCGCCGCCCAGTAAAACAGGATTTTGCAAAACAGTATTGTGTTGTACAGTATTTTGTAAAACAGTATTACGAAAAGCAGGATTTTGAAAACAGGATTTTGGAAACAGGATTTTTTTATACACAGGATTTCGACCCGAACCCGATTTTTCACCCATTCATGTAACACAACAGATGTGTGGAACTCACGCTTTGTCTTGCTGTCCGATGGCAAAGCCAAAATGCTGTTCATATAACATAGTTATTAGTGGCGTCAAATTTCTTCACTGCGTTTTAAAAATAATGTCGCCACAAATGTATCAAAAATTATCAAAATATGTTTTATACTTTCTTGAGATTATTTAGGAATCACTTACTTCGGAAAACAGAAAAAAGGAGACCTGACCAAATCAAAATAAATATGGTGTTAGAATGTGGGTACGTACACCCAAAGAAAAAACATAGTTGGGATGATCATATTCGAAGAGCATCATATATTTTTGGGTTTATGATTACGACAATCATATTATGAAATACCTTTTTCTATCATAATATGATCCCTTAATTACTAGATTATGATACCAAACTGATCCCAATATTATCATATTATTGTTCTGTATGTCATACTATGAGCCCTATAGTTTTTTCCCAGCATTCTCTTGAATGTGAGTGAAAAAACTCTTCACGATTTGTTTTAATCAAAATAGTACATTTATTTATTCAATGACTAATTTACAACCTAAAATAATTTGAATTAATTTTAATTATCACTTATAACTTAAAATAAATTACGGAAACATCTGATGGCAGCGCGTAGACAAATATTGTTAAAAATACAATTTTACAATGCATCCGAAATGATAATAGCATGTTCTCAGTGATCATATTATATTCCTAATGAGCATAATATATTCATCATGATCATATAATGGTAATGAAGAAAATTATGTGATCATTTGGGATCATATTATGATCATCAGGAACATAATATTATCAGTACGAAAATATTATGAACATTTCTATGTGCACTTACATTTTTTTTTTTTAAATTTTGCACTTTTTTTCATTTTTGTTTTCGTACAAAACTAAAATCTATCACACTTCTTATTATAGACGCTCTGAAACAATCTTTTTGCTACGTGAGTACAAAAAATTAAAAAAACTAATTACTTTTTTCACTAAATTCATAGCACTAAACACTTTACTGCATAATAAACAATAATTTTATTTGAGGATTCCTTGACAATCTATATCTCTGTAGACTTCTTGGGTAGAACAAGTTCTTTCTTCCAAAAACAATGTCGCTATTGAAATGAATACCAATAAGATATTTTTCTATCCTTTAAGTATTTTTTTTAATACATATATATTATATTATTTATTTTAGTGCTTCTTACAACTTCTCTTCACAAAATCTTATACTTATACTGATCATCTCATTATTGTCGAAACTATACCAATGATTGTGAATATGATCTCTCTCAACTCAGATAATAATATGATTGCAATTCGAAGAGAGGAATATGATTGTCCAGATAATTTATGATTGTAGACTAGCGAAATAATATGATAACCGAAAAAAAGAGAGATTTTAACTATAAAATGATTATAGGCGACCAGTATGTAAGGTATGATTAATAAATTAATAATTTTATTGCAACAACCATGTTTGGCAGTAGGGACCATAGTTTGGTAGCTGTGATCATATTGCAACCATATCTGTTCTCTGCATGTATGTAATTCAAAATAAGTAAACGCCTTTCTTACAAAGTTTCGTTGATCAGTGTAATTCGCATGAATTATTTTTATATTTTTTTATTCGTGATGTCAATTTTCTAATTCATTTGAATAAATCTGTTTCAATTCAAAACATGGTTTTAATAGGAGAAAATCTAATTTTGTATTTAAAATTATTTTACAGACATGTTAGTGACGAAAATTAACTTCCAAATCATAAAAAACAGTTTTAATTCGCGAATCAAAAATAATTTCCTTTTATTCTTTTTTATAAATTTAATTATTGCTAAAGATTGAATTATTTATTTAAAGGTCTAAAACAAATTAATCATTTTTAGTTGAAATGAAATGAATCAATTAGTTTGATACTATGAAAATTAAATCACATTTAAAATTCGAATTAAGGAATTATAAACAAATTTTATCCCACTGAGAATTTTGTGAGTACATTTGTGTGAAAAATCTTTGCTACATTCTTGGATACACGAAACTTTCATGTATTTTGCAAAATTCAGTTTGAACAGAAATTAAGCAATAAATTCTAGAAGCTTTAAAAAAATATCTCTCAAGTTTAATATTTAAAGACTTTTCATTATTTTACAGATTCGATTCGGGTTATCAAAATATTCCTATTACTGGATGGGGTTTAAAAATTTAAATTAAGCTTTTATTTTTACAAATAAGACTATCCTCTATCTTCTTTCCAAAAAAATCAGCATATTAATTATTATAAAGAATTTTCTTAGTATTGCTTTCCTTAAAAAAAATGCTAAAGTAAACATATTCGAATAAAAACCTATAATTTATTGTTCTAAACCTTCTTCATTGTTTGTCTCAATGCAGAGATTTAAAGAGTATCTTCCGAATATTATCCTATAACATATGTATTTTTCAGATTATAGGCATTTACTTTTATAAAAAATATTTTGGAAAATATTCTTTTGTTGTACACTAAAATTTCTATAATTGTCATATGCTTTAATTGTCCTAATTCTATAAGTGTCACCCACAAAAAATGCCTAAAAATAAAATCCAAAATTTTAATTCTGTTTTGTTAATCTTTACAAAAATCTAAGGCCAATATAGATATTTCGAAATTTTAGAAGTGCCCATATGATTATTTTTTTTGAAAAAATTGATTCCTGTAGGTGACATTTATAGAATATTCAATGTATTACAAAAAGTTCAAGGGATTTTTAATTTGAAAACCTAAAGCTGGTAGCAACTGATAACCTTAAAAGCCTAAAAAGCATTAGAAAAGTTAGTTTGTGTATTGAACATTTAAGTCGAATGTGCCGAACTTATTACCAGCAAATGAATTGCTCTTAAGGTATATGTATAATTATGTCAAATTTATAAAACCCGGTAACCCTGGTTAAGGTAAAATTTCGTTATAAACATACTTTACTGTTTATATTGTAAAATATGCTCTTAATATACTCATACATATATCTGTGATTTATATATACACACATACATGCAGATAAAATGTCACTTTTACAAACAATTTAATTAGTTAGTAACTAATTTATAACAAAATTTAATTAACTTTAATTCACTTTTGAGTGCTTTTTATTTTTTTAAACAAAAAAAATACATATAGAGCAAAAGGAAACAACTTTATAAACTAAGTACAATGTATACCTATTAAATAAAAGCAAATCTACAAATCCATGCATACAGAGTAAAAACTGACGTGACCAACTGAATTTAAAATAAATCGTACTTTATTTAAAGAAGATTAAAAACAATTAAAATTTTCTATATTTTTGAAAGTATATTGAAATATATTGAAAGTACAATTCATCAATTCATAAATTAATCAATTAAAAATAATGCCCCCTCTTGGAACTGGTTACGCTTCTCGGAATTTAAATAAAATCAGCCAGTGCAATTTTCTTTTACTCTCTTAATTTGGCTTCTACATTTATTATGGTTCGGACACAATAAGTATGCCTTTGTTATATTAGCTTTTTATCTGTATCTCTTCTATCTCTAAACACACAATGTTTCCATATGTTTCAAATTTGTGTCTTAAGGTTGTATTCCAAAAATTTTACAATGACCATCAAAATAATATTGTATGCAATCTCTATCGTCTTTGAAATATTATCTATAGATATTTGCATGAGTGTTTGTTTGATTTTAGTTATTTACAAAACACCTTAAAGTTTACTTAACAATATTGCCTATTACTAACTTCAAATAGTTATACACCACTATTAAGATACACATAAGTAGGAAAATTATAGTATAAAACAACATTTTAATACCCTATATTTCCATACCCAGTGTAAAAGATAATAATAATAATAATACCCTAGTTTTTTTCTAGTTGGTTCAAAACTTTAACCCGTGCGAAAAACAAAAAATACACGAATTCGATTTGTTGCCAATCGAATTCGTGCGGTTACGTTAACTATTTTTATAATAAATTTTTTTAATCAATATTCAGTTGTCTAATTAAATACAATATTCCACACAAATATTATTATGTTCCAAAAAATTAAATTTTTTTATTTTTCGTGGATTGAACCAGCACATTCAAATTCATAATTCACACTCTAACGCATTGCAACACAAATACTATTAATTTTCTTTGTCATATTTACTGTTTAAACATAAGAATATTTTATTTTAATTAAAAAAAATATTTTTAATTTTTTATCTTCTCCGGGATTCTATAGGCTCCATTAGTCTGGTAGTATCGTAAAGTATCGTGTCAGATGTTTACTTTCAACTAGTGATAGTAAAAACAACTACTTAGTTTGGAAGTAGATTTGACGTAAGGAAATCTATACCTCATTTACTTCCAAACTAATTTCGGTTTAACTCGGATATTCGGCTTATTTACTAGGCTACCTCGGCTAAACTGCAGTTTATGGGGTTTCGTCAAAAAAAATAAAAAAGAATTAAAAAAGAAAAAAACCGAAATTAATTTGGGGTGGCTGCCGGATCCGGGAGGCCCGTGGAGGGCAAAAAACGAGGGAATGTAGTAACATGTGTGGGGACTCAAATTAAAGGAAATTGTCTCACGATTCCAGAAATTTCTTTTTTTTATCCATAAAACATAGCCCTCACTAGAGCCATTTTAGTCCCTTAAGAGAGAGAGAGAGGGGGGGGGGGGGCTAAAATAATGAGAGTTGGTTGTATGTTCAAATGGTACTCAAATGATAGAAAATATTCCCACGACTTCTAAAATAATTTTTTTTTATAATCTATAAAAAAAAATTTTAACATTAAAAAAAATAAAAAATTTTCCCTGCGGCGCTATTTACCTAACATCAAAAAAAATTGGAAATAATAAATCGGTAAAATCGTCTAAAATTTTACAAAATACCTCTAATTCCATTCGCGTTCAACGGATTATAAAAAACCTCATTTTTGAAATCGTGATAAAATTTTCTTTTATTTGAGTATCATTTTCATTAATATTAATTTTTTACTTTCTTCGACCCCCCCCCCCCCCCCCCACTATTGGACGAAAAATGACTCTAGTTAGATCTACGTTTTATGGATAAAAAAAATAACATATTTGGATTCGTGAGACAATTTCTTTTAATTTGAGTACCCACATTTACATGTTACTACGTTCCCCCGTTTTTTATCCCAACGGGCCTCCCAAAACTAATTTCGGTTTTTTAATTTTTTTACTTGCAGAGTGGTTCATATTTCTTTTTTACGAAACTCCATAAACTACAGTTTTGCCTCTCTACCCACTAACAACAAGCACTTATATCCCTTTAGAAAAACGTGTAAGTCCACATAAGGTAATTGAAGTCGCGGATTTTCAATCGCGGTGGTCAAATGTGACGATTTTACCTCATTCATCTTTTAGTTAAAATTTTACAAATGACGTTTGACGATTTTTTCATAAAACTCCATATGTTTTGTCGATTTAGGAAAATTACTTACTTTTTATCCAATTTTAAGAAAAACCATAAAGAAAAGCTTTTAAAAAACGGGAAATTTTGCCTTTTGAATCGTGCTTTTGGAATTCGCAATATTCATCGGGTTTGAGTGGAAAAATATGTTCGTGGTTGAAAATAATTAACAACTAAAAGTTGGAACTAGGTTAATTTTTAATTTACACAGCTTTACAAACTAAATTTTTTGCAGGGAATTAAACTTTGGTATAAGATTTTTATGAATTTAGACAAGCTTATTTTAAATCTGTTTTTCAAATGTCTTAATCACGTCACATTTTTTTTTTGCTTATTTATAAATTATAGAACAATTATGACGTGACTGAAAGTTTTAAAAACAGAATTCGGAATCACGAACTTAAAAGGAGAATTTAAACCGCGTAACGCATAATGACATACATACAGATAAGGTAAAAAATAACTTCCAGTTATACGAGTATATAATTCGAATTTATAAAAGCTGTGAATTATCGTAAGAGTGATAGTACTGGCAAGCAGTTAAATGAAATGAATTTCGAATATAAAAATTGATTCATCTTAACGATTTTTCATAAAATTGCTGACGATTTATTTTTAATTTTTTTACGATTTTTGACCAAAAAGGTCTGGCAATACTGTATACAGCCATCATGCTGCAGTTGTGTTGATTTGTGGTTACCACATTGTCTAAAATGTTTGACAGTCAAACGGTACTACTTACTTTGCCACACTAATACTGCTGTGGTTATTGTCACAACATTTGTTGATGATTTATTGCTAATCTGTATTATCTCTTTGTAGTTTCTCTCATTGTAGTTTTTCTTCTTCAGCCATCTCTGACGCATAGCTCTTAATGGTTCCCATATCCTCGGTTCCAATTAGTAGCCGTCTTCTGGCAGTCAAGACCGCGTGTGCTCGATGAAATTCAACCAGCAGTATGATGGATGGAAATCCGTACTCCGTGTGATGGATGGAAGCCTGTCCCAATTTTGACGCATGGAAATACGTCCCCCGTGTGATGGATGAAAATCCGTTACCAAGTGTGATGGATGGTAATCCATCGCCGGTTCGCCCCTCTCCAGAGAAAAGCTTGTCTTGTCGGTCTACATCCCTTAATTTGTAGAGTCCAAAAAAAAATTTATGGATGGAATTCTGTCCCCAAGTCCGATGGGTGGAAGTTCATCCCCAATGTGATTAATGGGAATTCGTTCCCAAGTAACACATGTAACCACATATTTTTAAATTTTTTTATGTTGGCGAGTAAGCGTACATGTGCGCAGCGGGATAATTTTGGATTTATCTATCAAATATAAAATGTGAAGATAGCTCAGATGGTAGAAATATCGACTGGCAATCTGGAGTCGCAGGTTCGATTCCCGCACGATCAAAATTTTGTTAAGAAATAAATTTTACAATAAACAAATATATTTTTTTATAACACAAGTTTTTCTAAATCTATTTTAGACTCATTATTTTTCAAATACTGGTAAGAACAGAAGTAACGACATATTTTTTTTTTTGATTTTTTGTATGCAGGTGTATAAGCATAATTCATTATTTTGCGCGACAACGCCATACACATGTAATAGGAAATGCAAAAAGGAAAGTAACTACCCAATCAGAAAAATACAAACGGGAAACAGGTGGTACAAGTATTGGCAAAAAGTGCTTTCCCATTCCCAAAATGGTAACATCATAAGAAAAAAGGGCCGGCTGTTCAAAAAGCGCCGGAAGAGCACTGGAGGAACAAAATTTTTTAACGTTGGCAGAACGCTGGCAAAACCAATATATAGGTGGTCTGAAAATATATTTTCCAAAATAAAATTTAAAAAAAGTCCATATCGTCACCTAAAATGCAAAAGGGCGTAACAACAAAAAAATTTAAGCCGATTTTCTGATTGATTATGATGCACTAGACTAAATTACATTTCCCTACAAAATTTTAAACTTATATATAAGTTTAAAATATATATATATGTAGAAGTAAGTCTATAGTCGTGTTTTAAACAAGAGAAGAAAATATAGAATATCTTTAATTCTACAACGTTTTTTTTTTGGTTCTCGTGTAAAAAAAAATGTTGTTACGCCCATTTGCATTTTAGGTGACGATATGTAGTTTTTTGGTCCTGCCTTGATTTGAACCCAGGCTGCCAGATTGACAGACGATTGCTCTATCCACTAAGCTAACAAGATATATATAGGGTTTTTCAATAAGAGCGCTACAAAAGTAAAAAAGTTTAAATAAAACAAAAACGGTTTTGGATATCAATGAAATTCTTTATTCCTGTGAAAGTACGTTCGATGCCATTATGTATGGAAATCGATCTCTTTTGCATGGCCACCACGGGCACGCTTGCAGAAGTCCAGACGCTGAACCCAATTTTCGACGGTTTTCAAGCATAAATCGGCCGATATTCGTACGAAGTTCATCAATCGTCGCTGGCTTGTTGGCATAGACCATAGATTTGACGTAGCCCCACGCTCAATTGTTGATCTGCTAGGACGATTATGACGACCATAAATTGGACGTAGCGCTCTTAACGTTGAGGCCACTGATTCCGAATTTCGGTAGTAAATTTTAATAATTTCGACTCGTTGTTGGCTCGTATATCTTTCCATCATGAAATGGCAAACCTTACTGAAGAGAAATGTCAAAAGAGCGGCAAGAAATATGGCGTCGTTTGCTGTCCCTGTCTTTCTACTTTTGTAGCGTCCCTGTTGAACAACCCTTTAATACTTGGTGGCTAAACACATAAATGAGTGACAACAGCTGGACAACTATTGGCTGTGCTAAAATGCTAGTACTGGCAAACAGTTTTTTGGAACTAATGTGCAAGCGTTGGGAGAGCTTTCCCACAAAAAAAATTGATTTTATAAAACAAAAAAAAATTTAAATTCAAAAATATCAAAAAAAAAATTTTGCCTACAACCGGATTTGAATTCGGACTACAAACTTTTTAACGAAGCATCACCATTTTTATACCCGACACCACTATGTGGCCAGGGTATTATAAGTTTGTGCTGATGTTTGTAACACCAAAAAATATTGGTCCTAGACCCACCTTATAGTATACCGATCGGTTCAGAATTTTTTTTTATTTCGATTTAACGATGTCCGTCTGTCCGTCCGTCCGTCCGTCTGTCTGTCTGTCCATGCATTCTTGTGCGCACTCTACAGGTCGCAAATATTAAGATATTTTGATGAAACTTAGTACACCGACCTATATCAGCCCAAAGACGAAGCCTATTGATTTTGGTGAACATCGGTCCATGTTTAGACCTAGTGCCAATATAAGGGTCCTACCAAAATTGGTTTGGTAACAAACTGCAGGTCGCAAATATTAAGATATTTTGACGAAATTTGGTACACAGACCTATGTTAGCCCAATAAAGCAGCCTATTGATTTTGGTGAACATCGGTCCATGTTTAGACCTAGTGCCCATATAAGGGTCCTACCAAAATTATACTGTTTATACGCTGCAGGTCGCAAATATTAATATATTTTGATGAAATTTGGTAAACCGACCTATGTCAGCCCAAGGAAGAAGCCTATTGATTTTGGTTAACACCGGTCCATGTTTAGACCTAGTGCCCATATAAGGGTCCTACTAAAATTATATGGTTTATACGCTGCAGGTCGCAAATATTAAGATATTTTGATGAAATTTGGTACACCGACCTATGGCAGCCCAAGGACGAAGTCTATTGATTTTGGTAAACATCGGTCCATGTTTAGACGTAGTGCCCATATAAGGGTCCCCCAAAATTGGCTTGGTTACAAACTGCAGGTCGCAAATATTAAGATATTTTGATGAAATTTGGTACACAGACCTATCTTGGCCCAAGGACGAAGCCTATTGATTTTGGTAAACATCGGTCCATGTTTAGACGTAGTGCCCATATAAGGGTCCCCCAAAATTGGCTTGGTTACAAACTGCAGGCCGCAAATATTAAGATATTTTGATGGAATTTGGTACACCGACCTATGTCAGCCCAAGGAAGAAGCATATTGATTTTGGTTAACACGGGTCCATGTTTAGACCTAGTGCCCATATAAGGGCCCCCCCAAAATTATATTGTTTATACGCAGCAGGTCGCAAATATTAAGATATTTTGATGAAATTTGGTAAACCGACCTATGTCAGCCCAAGGAAGAAGCCTATTGAGTTTGGTTAACACGGGTCCATGTTTAGACCTAGTGCCCATATAAGGGTCCCCCCAAAATTATATTGTTTATACGCAGCAGGTCGCAAATATTAAGATATTTTGATGAAATTTGGTACACCGACCTATATCAGCCCAAAGACGAAGCCTATTGATTTTGGTTAACACCGGTCCATGTTTAGACCTAGTGCCCATATTAGGGTCCCCCCAAAATTGGCTTGGTTACAAACTGCAGGTCGCAAATATTAAGATATTTTAATGAAATTTGGTTCGCTGACTCACATTATAGAAAATTTTGAAACAAGTCCCATTTTAACCCATTCGAATTTCGGATACAAACATTAGTTGGCTTTTAACCAGACTGGTGTAGGGTATTGTATAGTCGGCATGCCCGACTTTAACCTTTTTACTCGTTTAAAAATCATTGCTCTACCAGTTAATGGCTTTTTGTACAGCTGCAATTTCTTACTAGGTAGCACTTTGCCAGTGGTTTTTTTTTATAAACCACCGAAATTTTTGTAAAACAAATACTGGCAAAACGCTTTTTGTAAACGCTGGCAAAGCATCCCAAATAAGTGTTCTGCCAGTCATTTATTTTTAACAATGCGGTTACCCAGTGGTATGATAGTGCTTGATTTTTTGTTCCACTGGCGATTTCTGACTGAGTAGTTACTATTATCAGGTATGTAGTTACATAACCACATATCTGGTGATGATTTTCTACACTGGGTGCACTCTCAAAACAATTCCGTTGTGACAACGAATTTTTTCCAAACGAATTGATTCGGTTGCGGCTACGGAATTAATTCGGTTGGCAAAAAATTTGGTTGCCATAACGAAATTATTCCGAGAGTGTGAGAATATCGAATAAAAATAATAAATTTTGAAACCGAATTATGTGCAGTAGACTCTAATTGTACTGTTTATTAGTTAGATATTAGTAATTAACACCCATTACTGATATTTTGCTTGGAAGTAGTAATAGTATGACAGATTAGTTGTTTGTGCTCATTGTATGTGCTGGCACACAATTGTCTTTGAATGTGTTTAAGTCTATTATAGACCATTTACTTAGAATCAATTTACCTTTACACTTGTAAGTAGAATTACTTAAAAGATTTCTCACAAGATTTGCTGTCTTGCTAATAAAATTATTTAGGTGTGCGCGTTTGGGAATACAATTCCACATTAAATCTCAGGTTTACTTGATTAAGACGATAGAAAATTAGTTGTTGTCTCTAAGTAAATGTAGAGAAATTATAAAATTTATAAACTTTCCAAAATTTAAAACATTTTGAAATATGCTTTTTGAATTACATTGAATAGATAAGTAAATAAATATTTTAATAACTTTAATTTCTTATTTTATTGCAGTCGAATAACTGAGCTGAAAATCCTAGAATTTAAAAAGGTAAGTCTCAAACCATATATTTGCATTTATATTGTTTATTTTTTTAAATTCCAAACTCTTGGAAGACTTTTATAATTTTTGCTTCCATATGTTTTTTTTGTATTTTGTTAAACATATTATTACATAAAAATAATTAAAAAGGATATGAAATTAATGCTTTCATTATATTTAGCATCGTGCTAATAACATTTTCGCTTGTTCTTTTATTTTCGGTTAAAGCTTCCTTTACATTAACACTCAAACCTATTTATTCTTATTTCTTTTTATGGGATATAAAACAATATAATTATCTCTACATAATGTCAACAAACAAAGATTTAATTTTTCCACAAAACTTCACATGCAGTGCGCTAACAAATATTAAAACAAAAACAAAGAAATTTCTGTTTACAGACACACACACCCACACACCGACTTTAGCCACAAAATCACACATATGAGTGCCAGAGACTAAAAACGGCTAATACCGTTACTTAACAACGCTGAATATAAAGTCTGAAAGCCATACAAACATGAACACACACAGCCATATATATTCGCGTATGTTTTTAGTACTTATCTAACTAAACGGTACTATTTTTTTTTTGGCTAAAAATAAAAGAAAATTAGGGGAAAACGCAGCGAGAATGTGATATAAAATTATGAAAAAGAAGAAATTTGTTAACAGCATGAAGAGCATCTTTTAACAACAATTTGAAACTCATAATAAGTATTATGGAAAATGTTACATAGCTCGAGGGCGTATGAGTTTCGCGTAAAAATCTTAAACCTCCATATTTTCTTTTGGGTAGATAAATATACGTTTTTAAAGAGATGTATTCACAGGTAAATATATGGAGAAATTGGAAGTATGAATTAATATTGATTTATTTATTTATTGACTATGTTTTGTTTCCAAACCCAAAAAAAAAGGATCGTCTGAAAGAGATTTAATTTGAACTATGGACCTGAGGACCTTTCTTTTAAAAAAGAAGAAGCAACACTAAGAAAATTCTTCCTATTAATAACACTGTGCTAGTTGAAAAATCCAACAGTGGGTGAACCTAATTCGAGTACGCTGAATCCAGTGGTGCTATCCGTTTTTGTAGATTAGCTCTTGAAAAAAAGATATTTGTGTTTGAAAATTCTGGGCCCAAGGACCCATAAAAAACGCAATTTATATAACTTTTTGACCATTTATTTTTATCCAGGTTATTTGTTATTCCTCCAGCCAACTTTGGGTTAAAAATGATCAGAATCGGTGCAGTGGTTCAAAAGCTCTGAGTGAAAATGTGAGGACACTTCGAAATTTTCCATACAAAATTGTACATTTTATTGCTTCGTTAAATGTACTGAAATTTGTATAGAAGTGAAAAATTTGCATAAAGGTGTTTATGGTGTCCTCAGATTTTCAATCGCAACTTTTAAGTCGCAAGACCGATTTTGATTATTTTTAACACAAAGCTTCTTGGTAGAGTAACAAATAACAATTTAACTAAAAACTAACGGTAAACAAATTAAAAAATCGAGTGCTTAGGGGTGCTTGAAGCCATAATTTTCAAACTCAAATATCTTTTTTTAAGAGCTAACATAGAAAAATGGCTAGCGCCACTAGATTCAGCGTACCCGAATTAATTTTACCCACTAAGTCCCCCACCTGTCGGGAAAAAAGTCTCCTTTTCGTGCACAGTGTAATTATTCAGTGTGTTCGTTTACTCGAATTTCTTACTACTTTGACTACAATTGGAAAGTTTTGTTTACTTTTTGTATTGAATTTTTCCAGCTGTAGTAAATGTAGTAACTTGTATTAATTAAACAAACATGCTTATTATAAATAGTTAATATTTTGCAGAATGTGATAGTAAAAACAATCTCTAAAAATAATGAATTTTTTACTTTAAAATTCTTTAACATAATTGATGAACAAGTTGTACAGTTTCTTTTGACGCTAAGAATATGAACATTTTTTTTGTATGAATTTTGTTATTGTAATTTTACTGTTGGTTTTTATAAATACACTGTGAGACAAATGGTAGGGGTCAGTGATCGGGAAGGGTTCAAACTACCGAAGAAAGTTATATCGGTAAAAAAGAAGTTATACGTGTCCCGGCGTTTCGCTGGGTCAGCCCCTAGGAATCGAGATACATCGATTTGACCTTTGGTGGTCTTTTTTTTACATAACTCGAGAACCACTAGTCCGATTTTGCTCAAACAATTTTAAAAAAATTAAAAATTACAATTCCTTTAATCTGTTCATATAACGTTTTTCTATATACTCAACAGTTTTACCGGTAAAAATAAATGTATGAAGAAAAAAATATTTTTTGCCTAAAATATTAAAAAAAAAGTAATAAACAAAAGGTTATTGATTTTTATGGTAGCGGTAACAAACATTTATTTTTACCGGCAAAACTGTTGAGTATATAGAAAAACATTATATGAACAGATTAAAGGAATTGTAATTTTTAATTTTTTTAAAATTGTTTGAGCAAAATCGGACTAGTGGTTCTCGAGTTATGTCAAAAAAAAAGATATATCTCGATTCCTAGAGTGACCCAGCGAAACGCCGGGACACGTATAACTTATTTTTGACCGATATAACATTTCCCGTTGGTTTCATCCCATCCCGATTTTGACTGTCGCATAGTGTTATAAATAGTTAATATTTTGCAGAATGTGATAGTAAAATCAATCTCTAAAAATAATTAATTTTTTACTTTAAAATTCTTTAACATAATTGATGAACAAGTTGTACAGTTTCTTTTGACGCTAAGAATATGAACATTTTTTTTTGTATGATTTTTGTTATTGTAATTTTACTGTTGGTTTTTATAAATATAAACTAAGACAGGAGAAAATATATAATGACGAGTAAAAAAACATAAAGTGGGTTGATTATAAAGGAGAATTGAAAAGAGTAAAATTAAACTGTAAACATACCCAGTGTAGAAACGGTAATGAAATATCATTATTTTTTGGACTACCAGTAATGACACGTACTTACTTTCTGCATTATTTTAAAATATATAATAATGAGTCACTAATAAATACTTACTTTTTTCATTATTTCAAAATAAAAAATAATGTATTACCAATAATGACTTATTTTTATCATTATTGCAAAAATAAAATAATGTTCTAGATTTTTTTGTAAATTTTTTTGAAATCTATTTTTAGCATCAATATTTTTTCAACACTCGTAATTTTATATGTAACCACATATTTTTTTATTTTTTGTATGTTGGCGAGTAAGCTGACTTGTGCGCAACAAGTCAATTATGTTTTTATCTATTAAACATTATATGTCGATATAGCTCAGATGGTAGCGCTATTGACTGGCAACCAGGGGTCCCAGGTTCGATTCCCGCACGAGAAAATTTTATTTAAAAAATTTTTTACATTAAAAAAATATTTTTTTTATAAAACTAATTTTTTTTTAAACCTATTTTTAAAATCATTATTTTAGTCAATACTAGTAAGCACATAGGTAACGACATATTTTTTGATTTTTCGTATGCTCACTCTACAGGTCGCAAACATTAAGATATTTTGATTAAATTTGATACATCGACTTATGTCGGCCCACGGATGACGTCTATTGATTTTGGTTGAAATCGGTCTATGTTTAGACCTAGTGCCTATAAAGGGTACCCCCCAAAATTGTCTTTTTTGCACGCTACAGGTCGCAAATATGAAGATATTTCAATAAAATTTGGTACACAGACCTACGTCGGCCCAATGACGATGTCTATTGATTTTGGTTGAAATCGGTCCATGTTTAGACCTAGTGCCTATATAAGGGTACCCCCCCAAAATTGTCTTTTTTACACGCTACAGGTCGCAAATATGAAGATATTTCAATAAAATTTGGTACACAGACCTATGTCAGGCCAAGAACGGAGCCTATTGATTTTGGTTGAAATTGGTCCATGTTTAGACCTAGTGCCCATATAAGAGTATCCCCCAAAATTTTCTTTGTAACACGCTGCAAGTCGCAAATACTAAGATATTTCAATGAAATTTGGTTATTTGACTCACATGGTCCCAAGGAAAAAGTCTATTGATTCTTAATAGGATCGGTCCATATTTGGACCTATCGCCCATATGGGCTATATTTTCGATTTTCTCTTCTTTTATGATTTTATAGAAAATTTTGACACAAGTCTGTTTTAACTAGGGTATTCACTTAATAGACGTTTTAATTTAATCAATTAATCGTTCAAATAAATATTCGGGTTTTTTTATTAACCTATTAATCGGATAAAATTTTAAAATTAATAGATTAATCGAAAAATTGTTATGTAATATAATATACATACATTTGTTGCATTTTTAATAATTTTATTTAAAAAAAGAACAAAAACTCTTCTAAAATTCATAAAAATAAAAAATGCTATAACTGAGATCATATTTTCTCAAAATTTTTATTACTTATGTGCTCTCTGTAATATATTTAAATTTTATCAAAATCGGGGAGAACCACACCGCAGACCTTTCTTTAAATTTAGCATTTAATAAAAATTAGCCAGACGTTCATATATTATACATAGCGCTTTATAAAATCTTCAATGAAAAGAAGAATAGAACAATTCGTAGATTAATTTGTATCTATTTCATATGCATTCAACTCATAAAACACCTAAATGTAGAGAGACATTCTATTAAGAATTCATTTTCCCTCCACGTTTACGTCCCTCCATCCCTTTATTTGATTTTAGCAACTATTTCGCAGGGAATTTAAAAAAAATTTGTGATTAATTTTGACAAATTTGTTTCTAGCAGAGTTAGCTGAATTCGGCTCTGAAAAGCTCATACGTATAAGAGGTTATTTAGTTCTCATTAAACATTATTTAGAGAACTAATCTTGTTAATAACTCATTTGTAAATTTCTTTGTTTTACTTTTCAAATTAAAAACGCCTGGATATGATTATTTGCCTTTTAATTTGACATTTATTAATTCGAATTCTATGGCTTGGGATAATATCCTTTGCTAAAAGATATTATGAATGCAGAGTGCTCACTACTTTGGAAGATGACAAAGCAAACTGTTGAATTTTTTGTTTTTTAATTTTTAAGCAAAATTGTTCGATTAATCGCATAACAATTAATCGACTGAATACCCTAGTTTTAACCCATTCAAATTTCGGATCCAGACATTAGTTGGCTTTAAATCAGACTGGTGTAGGGTATTATATAGTCGCCATGCCCGACTTTAACTTTTTTACTCGTTTATCTTCTACAATATAATTAAATTTCATTAAGAGTTTGTGAGATCCTTGCTAGTCTAAACGAAATAATGCCTTACTCAATGCTATACTTCCCTTTTTCCAGTTTCACTCAATCCCTTATTAGAAAGACAAAAAAAAATACACGGTCACATTTACATAGCATATGATGCCCTTAGGCTAAAAACAACAGCTTCGCATGAATGCACAGGAAATGAAAATAAAATATGCCAAAAATACAACAAAATCGCTATACCTTTTTAGCTCTGGGTTGGCAGTAAGTAGGCAAAATTACATTTTACAAATTTGAAAATTTGTTCATACCATCCTCCCTTACATTACTTATATGTTAATAAACTAAAGAGCTGCTTATTACAACTGCATAAATGGGTGGTAGTTTGGCTGGATAAAGAAGTTATAATACTTTAGCAAAGACACTCATATTAGCACGTGCTAATGAGCAATTTTGTAAAGTGATAACATTTTATATCATATACATTAGGATGTTCCTTAAAAATAGATTTGCCATTACACGCCCCAGTTTTATTGAAAATAGGACTATTTGGAAGAAATCGATTTTCTGGAAAACAGTCGCTCCAAACACAAACTCGAATTATCATTTTTCCAATTTATTTTTTTTTTTTTCTCTAATATCAACGATTATGTGGTACAAATAGCAATCGACATATCCAAATTAGGCATTTTAAAAAATCTTTAAAATTAATTTAAAAAAAAAACACGTTTTTGCATTTTTATCAAATGCGTGAGTCATTTTGGATTCCAGGCTAAAGTGGGTTAGTGAAGTCTGATGAAGTCAAAATTCCATGTCTGAATTATTTTGACTTTATTAAATGAATAAATAAAATAAAAAATAATTTTTTTTTCGAAATTTCGAATTTTGGGAATTTTTAATAGTAATGCACTTTTTTACCAAAATTGTCCATTTTCGTCCAACTTTCGTCGCGGGTTAACATTTTCCAAAAAAAAAAAAAAAAAAAATCGATTTCTACCATTTGGGACCATTTCCAATAAAACTGGGGGTGTAATGAACGAAAATCGACAAATCGTTATTTTAAGGGACATCCTAATATACTACATACATACTTATACCATTTGTAATACGTACTATTGAGTAGAGTGTAGACTTTCCTTGCACTTACTATTATCTTATTTGTTATATAGTAAATCCTTAAAGGAACTCTATAAAATTGGTCATATCGTTGGTAACGCATATTATAAAAATTGAAGTGTATTAAAGTACTAATTTGAAATTAACTTAGTTTGTAAAATATTTCCTTTTATTCAAAATCTAAAGATCCGTAACTATTGTACACCCTGTAAACTGACCTTTGTTTTATAAAATCTGTACAGCTTGTATAGGGTACTAAATATACTGTGTAGACTTTGAAACCACTCTTATTTGATTTTACTACCCCACACCACTCTTAACCACTTACTATTACGCGTTTATGGTCGCGGTACTTTTACTTATAAGACCGTATTTTAGCTGCAAAACATATTTTGTTATTTCTACAACTTTTATTTCAACATCATCTTGTTATTAAGTATTTGTCGACATTTGGTAGCTAAAAGGTAAATAAGGTGTGGAGTGCGTATATTTGCTCATGTCGACTTGACTAGACTCCCTCCTTGAAATCAGCACACATTTTGTCGTTTTCCAGCAAATAATTTGTTTGTTTATGCTTAATCCTCCAGGGTCGGATAAGCATAAAATCAGGGGAGTTATTGTGCAAATATTTTCTTAAGAGTTTTTTGTACAAAAATATATTTTATAGTTCTAAGAGGTTTTCTTTCTGTTTTTCTTAATCTTATTTTAAATATTATGTATTTCTTTATCTTTCATTTCACTTTAAAAGGTCTTTAGTTAACCTACGTTTATTTTTATAAGATTCATTTTATATCTTCATTTTAGTTTATTTTTTTTTTGTGTTGTAATAAAATAACATTTTGTAACCCTCGTTTGTGTTAAGGTTATTTGATTTTGTTTTTATGAGTTCCACCTTTTTTAATGGCTCAGTTTGCGGCATATTAGATATTATTACATTTTAATGATGTTATTGTGATTTGCTTCCTAAAATTTTCAAAATTTCATTTAGTTAACACAATTATTATTATTACATCTGGGCACTTCCTCGTCTTAAGTTATTCTATTATATTACACGTAAATGGGTCTTAAATACACCGTGTATCAGGGAAACGGGTAGTTTTAATAAAGAACGGTGTCGAAAAAGAGTAAAAGTCGACTAAAGTTTTAATAATTCGACTATGCTGGACTTAAATATGGGCACTTTAATTCTCTAAACCCATGGGAAATATCTAAAAATCGCTCATATTCGGGAAAATTACTCTAGATTTTTCATACGGCAACTTATTTTTAAACAGCTGTGTTTTCCAAACCGCTTTTTATATTTTGAAAGTTCTTTCTGACTCAAGTTTTGAATAAACTTAAGTTTTCAACTGACTTATGTTTTGAATAAACTTGCGAAAACTCTAAAAAATGTAAGTTTCGAATTTAATATGTCGTTTAGTAATTTAAGATAGTATTACAGAACTAATTTATTTTTATTCACAAATATATAGATCAAATAAAAAATGCCACTTAGCCTTTTTCAGCCCAACATTAATTTTAATATTTTTTTTTAAACTAGGGAAGTATATCAAAAAACATCGGAATAAGAATTTTTAATTGAGTTTGTATCTTTCAGTGTAAAATATAGCTATAAAATAAAAACTAAAATTAATAGATCTATACTAAAGGGCTGCGTGAGTGCAATCGGTTTGTTGTAGTCATTAAATCACATGGTGCTAGTGTTTGTGCATTACGATTTAAACCACCCTGTTACGACTAGAAAACAAATCAAAACGTAAGCGAGCTTAAAGGCTGAGTTACCCAACCGTAAACGTATCTGTAACGAATCAGCTGTTTCGATACCACAAGAAGAAATGTATACGAATGGTTACTAACACGTAAATGTAAACGAACTTGCCGGATCATTCTGTTGAAATCAGAATTTTCTATCCGGCATCGAAACAGCTGAATGATTTTAGTCGCAAAAAATATGAAATGAATAAAGAAAATTGATTCAAACAAAAAATAAGGAATAAAAATTAACAAATAAATGGAAAAATTTAGAATAAAATATAAAACCACATGAAATAGATGCTAAATAGTAATGCCGTTTACGATAATCTATAAGTGTACTTTTTAGCTACGGCACGGTACAGTTACATCACATTTACGTTTACGGTCCCATAATCCGCCCTTAAGCATTAAACATGGCAACGAAAAAAACAATAAGTGATTGTTGTGACACACGATTGTTCGCTACCATAACATAGCAATTAGTACTTTGAACTAGTGTTTAAGTATCGCAATGAATGCTATGGTGCGATGGTGTGTTGCGTTATAATATGTAGGTTTTATAAAACGAAAAAGTATAAATGTACACTCAGATAAAAAAGTTAGCAGTTAGTTGTTCTTTATTTTCAATTCAATGTTTGTTTTACAATTTTTATATTATTATATAAAAAAGTTAGTAAAAAAATAAATTAATAATATTATTAATGCATAATAAATTATAAAAACAAAAAAAATAATTTATATTAATTCTTATTTTAAAATTTTTAACTTGGTTGGGAAACACTAACCGTAAAATACCGTTAACGATTCGAAACCCTTTCAACGAACTATTTTTAACCCTAAAATACCACTAACGAAGTAACTTAAAATACCGTTAGCCTTAAAATAACCTAACGAAATAAATTAAAATACCGTTAACCCTAAAATAACTTAACGATATAACTTAAAATACCGATACCCTTAAAATAACCTAACGAAATTCTATAAAATAAAATTTACCAAATTCATTCCAAAAAAAAAACATTTAAAAAAAATCGGTGGTATAATTAAACAATATTGAAAAATAAAATTAAAAATAAATAATTTAATAAAACCAATACGTAGTAGAGTTTGCTAAAAACCCTACTCAATGTTCCTTAATGTATTCGTCGCTTTAGAGCTTTTTTTTGGTATCATTAGAGTATTTCACATATTAAATAGTTGAAATATTCATTACGATCAACTAAAGAATTTTTTGGGGGAGACATTTGTCTATTTTAATTTTTTCATTATATATATATCAGTGTTCGTCACCCATAGCCACTAGTGGCCGATCATAATCGGCTTTTCATACGTACATAACACAAATGACAACAAAACTCTCAACTAAGAGAATAACAAATAAAAATATTCCGTCATTAGCATTATAGCTTTCAACAAAGTAGGTACGTATTTCGGTTACATACATTAGTCTTGCCAGTTTTTTCATACCTTATCCCCAATTTTCAATTTGCCATCCCAAAAAATCCCCAACTTTTATTTTCTGGAAAAATTCGTTTATTTTTTCGAAAAATTAGTGGAAAATACCATATTCGTTTATTTTTTGCGGTAAGTTGTACACTCAGACTCAATAAATTTGTGCTTGCAACAAATTATAAAAAAGAACAAATAAATTTAAATAACAGCAAAGAAAATTTGAACCAAAATTTTTCATTTTAAATATTTAATAATAAACAGACATTTACCCCTAAATTCATAAACGCTTTGTAAAATTATAGGAGGTTTATTGAACAAATTTTGTATGAAAATGACGTTTTGTTAACCTGCTATAACTTTAAAAAGCATTTATGAATTGTGGGGTTAATAAATAACAGACATTTTGTTGTGTATGGTACTGCATTAAAAAGTTTTAGCATTTCAGCAGATGGATTAACTTTTGACAATTGAGTAACTTGTAAAGTATACATTTAATTTAAGAAGAACTTCTTATAAGAAGAGTTATAACTCTTATTAAATTTAAATAACTTTAAAAATTTTAGAACCAAAACGAATTCGAATTTTCACCAAGAGGAATTATAGTTTCTACGAACATTACCTTGCCAGACTCAAATTTTTGTAGCTAAAAATCATTCACTATTATCATCATTCTTAGAAAAATATATAAATATTTAGAATTATCAGGATTAAATTCATAAAAATATGAAAAAGCAATAATATATTTTATCCCCAAATGATCCCCTAAAATTTCGTATCATCCCCAATAAATCCCCAGTTCTACAAACGGAAGTTTTTATCCCCATTGATGATAAAATTCCTAATTTGGGGATAAATCCCCCAAATATAAGTTTCAGTAACACTAAATCGATGGTGTTGATATTGTGTTGATTGCTTAAGTTCACAATAATATGATGTGGTAATCTACTGTTGTCATCCGTACTAAACGATTCATGATGGGATTCGTCTCACTATCCATATGCTTTTTTGCAATCGTGTTTTTTTTTTTTTGTTGTTTGTACTGATGCAATCGTTATAAAAAGTAAAACCACACAACTTGTTATGGCTTGTAGGCTATCATGTGTCTTGAAATCTCATTTAAGATGAATCGTTCATCCCTTTAATCTATACTAGCAGATTTTAATAATATATCTGTGGTCAAAATCTCGTCATGACAAAAAAAGTTGTCCTCCCTACTAAAAAAAATTAAATTACTTTTGATATTACACACAAATTATTTTGAAAGTAAAATTAACTAAAAATACAATTTAAAATGAATAAAATTTCAGTTAAAAACCGGTCTACTCACATTTTCATTTAATTGAACAATTTTTTTATTTGTTTTTGACTATCAATAAATTGACTACCAGAAAGTGTAAAATCAACTTAAAATTAATTTATTTTTATTATAAAAATAACAAACAAAACGGTGCGAAGAACTAAATTTATATTTGATTTTACTAAAAAATTTAAATTAAAAACAATTTTTTTATTTCGAACAACTTTTTTTGGTTAATTTTTTTAGTTTTATTTTAAAACAATAAAAATTTACTAGAAAATTTGACTGTTAGGAAATATCCGTATTTTTATTTAGTTAAATTTTTAAACAACTTGTGAAAAACGTTAAAAATTATTTTTCTTCTACGAACAACTGTTAATACTTTTAAAAATAAATGAACGGAAAACTTCAGAAACAACTAACAAAAAGTGACTGTATTTATTTTATGAGTGTACATATAATTATATCCAAAAAATGATATTATATAATGATATAAGTATAGCTATTACCTCAAATTTTGTTAATGCTCACGTATGGTCATATATGATTCATGTATGGAGATTTATGTATCCATGTATGGTCATGAATGCATGTTTATGAGCATGCACGCACATACATTTAACCTGTATGGATTCATATATGTCGATTTTTTGCTGGGATCTCAAAAATTTATTATTCTTAAAATTGTTAGGTGAAATTCTATAATTTCTTATAACTTTTACTAAGTCGTTCGTAATTAATTTAATTTTTCCATTAAAGGAATTAAATATGCTAAAATCTTAAACGTATTTAACAAATTGTGAAAAATAATCCGTTGTAGGCATGTACCTATCCGGATTTCATTTTTGCCTAAGGAAGTCGTCAGGGGACGACGTTTTAAGAATTTCTGGAAATATTTGTTAAGTTAAATTACAAACTCAATGAGAATTTCTTGTTCTCGTCTAGGAGCGTTATTAAACATTTAAAATGTCAAAGAAAAAACAAAAACAAAAATAACAACAAAAAATGTTCCACAATTTGCTTTGTCATCTTCCAATGTACTACTCTGTTGTTTTGACAGATCTACCAATGTAGTGACATCCATTCATGTATAAACAACAATAGAAAACAATGTTTTCTAAAGTGTCAGTAAAATTTAAATTTGCACAAGCACTTGCATATTAGTTTTTTTTAATTTTATTTTATCGGGATATACATTAATTGCATCAAAGGAATTAAATATGCTAAAATCTTAAACGTATTTAACAAATTGTGAAAAATAATCCGTTGTAGGCATGTCCCTATCCCGATTTCATTCTTGCCTAAGGAAGTCGTCAGGGACGACGTTTTTAGAATTTCTGAGTTAAAAAAAAATTTTTACCAAAGAAAATATTAAGCTACATATTTGGCTTGAAAAATATTTATAATTAATCTAAAGCCACAGGCTTTAGGTCTGAGATTAAGAAGAACAAAAAACCTTCTTCTCAAAAACTATTAACACCTCAATTTTCAAATCAAACTAAATCTAGTTTATACCTTTTTGTATCGACAGACTTCATCGGTAATTTTCCATTAAATTGTATTTATGGCATAACTGCAGTTTATGGGGTTTCGGCAAAAAAAAAAAACATGGCCCCCTTTGGAATTAAAAAAGAAAAAAACCGAAATTATTTTTGGGAGGGGCTCGGCACCGGGAGGCCAGTGGGAGCAAAAAACAAGGGGACATAGTAACATGTAAGTGTGGGTACTCAAATTAAAGGGATTTTTTTATATCCATAAAACGTAGCCCTAACTAGATCCATTTTTCGACCAATAGGGGGGGTCGAAAAAAGTAAAATATTAATATGAACGAAAATGGTACTCAAATGAAAGGAAATTTTCTCATGATTTCAAAAATTGTTTTTTTTACTAATCCGTTGAACGTGAATCGAATTAGAGGCACTTTATTAAATTTTAGACCTTCAAAAAATTAAAAATGTCCAAAATCGCATTAAACCCTGTAAATGTCCATTTTTTATTGTTTATTTTGAAAATTTGCAACACAAAAGGCAGTTGGAAGTAGAAATGACAAAAGGAGTCAACTTTTTATTGATGAGAAATGCAATTTCAGAACTGATATAGTTGAATAGTTGTTGAATTGAAAATCGCGCGATTTTTCCAAAAAAAAAATTATTTTTTTTTATGTAAATGTCTAAATTTTTAATGCGTTTATCGATTATTAAAAACTAAAATAGTTTTTGAAGTCGTGGGGTGACATTTTCTATCATTTGAGTACCATTTTACAATACAAAAAAAATTTCATCATTTTCAATCCCCTACGCTACGTTTTATAGATTTAAAAAAATAACATTTTTGAAATCGTGAGCAATTTCCTTTCCACACTTACATGTTACTATGTCCCCCGTTTTTTGGCCCCACGGGCCTCCTGGGGCCCCATCCCAAAATTAATTTCGGTTTTTTTATTTTTTAATTCCAGAGGGGGTCATATTTTTTTTAAATTTTTTTGACGAAACCCCATAAACTGCAGTTTAGCCGTATTAATTGTTTACATGTTTATGTCACTGTCTCTATGTGATGATTTTCTCAACAACCCGTTGGTTGTAGGATTCGAACAAGTGCGCCTATTCCCACATTACAAACGTAGCTATACTTACACTCAGATAAAAAAGTTAGTAAAAAGATTGCAAACAGGTATTAATCGCAATTTACTATTTTTGTACTGATTTTTAGTACAATTTTTGTTTAGTAATAATTTTAGCTATTCTCTTATTAAAAATTACGGATTTTTTTTACTAATTTTCGTTGCTGGTTTCAGCAAAACATTTAAGCAAAATATTTTCAAAACCGAGTGCTAAACTTAGCAAAAAATTAACTAATTTCACAAAAAGTGGATACTTGAGAAAATTTTTTTTACAAGAATTTGTTGTTTTTTAAGAATTCTTGTTTAGTTTATATTTGTTATTGTTGATATATTTTTAGTTTGGTAATAAAACTCAGAAAATTTTATTATATTTCCAATTCATAAAAAGGTACTCATAAAAAAAAGCCCGTACATATACATGAAAACTCTGCTGAAATAACTGAAAATTATATCTATATTTGCTAATATCTACTAAATTTAGGTAAGCTTAAATTAATATATTGCTAAATATACAGACAATTTTAGTTAAATTAGCTAGGAAATTTGAGCTGAATTCAGCAGATATTTTATCCGAATTAACTACAAGCTTCTGTTAAAATGTCGCTTAAAATTTCGACTTCCCGGATCTGACCTTAGACAAGCCGATATTTCTTATAGAGATTAAATTACAGGTACAGAGTGGCGAATTTTTGTCCATTTTACTGTATCCCACTTAGTTTCCGAGATACAAGATATTTTACGACTATATAATAAAAAAAATTAAAATATAGAACCAACTCTATGTGACATTGATAGCAGAGACACATAAACATAACAATTGGGAAATTATTGTGGTTTAAATTAGCTGAAAAATTCGAAAAGATAAAAAAAAACACAAATTACTAAAAATTAGCATGCAAACGTAGTGCAAATACGGATAAAAGTAATTGCCATGCTAAATTTTATTTACAAAAAATATTAGTTCATTCCTGAATTTTTAGGCAAAATAACAGAAAAATAAGTCCACTTGAATCAGAATGCGTTTAAAAGACTTTTGCAGTGCATTTATATATTTTTTATAATCGAAAGGAAAAATATGTTTTTGTTTATTAAATTTGATTTTATTTTGATTTTAAATTGTAGTTTACAACAATTTATTGAAATTTAGTAGTGGCTACGAATTATTTTACTAATTTCATTGTACTAAAATTATTGATATTTAATAAATTTTATAACTGATTTTAGCAAATCGATTTCGAATTGAAGTTTACAATAACTTCGCTAAAATGTAGTAGCGGCTACTAATGTCTTCTACTAATTTTATTGTACTACAAATCGGTAGACATGTGTTGCTAAAATTAGGAAAAAAAATAAAAATAAATTTCCCGTAATAACAGCAAAATTTTCAGTCGGTATTACAGACTTTTTTTGTTGAGTATACATGCGACGCTTAGCCATCTCACCCAACTAAGGCCTAGAATCAGGGATGATAAATGGGATTTTAAAATAGTACCAACCTGCTTAAAAAATAGTACTTTTTCGAATGACCGAGGCGGCCAATCGATTGGACCATTTCGTGAGATAACACGTTCTCCAAACTTGGTTTGCAATAAATTGATTGTGACATTCGCTGTGTGGTATGTGGCGCCGTCCTGTTGGAACCACATGTCCTCCAAGTCGATATCATCCAATTGGGCGAAAAATATTCGGTTATCATTGAACGGTAGCGATTCCCATTCACAGTAACGCGCCGGTCTTGATCATCACGGAAGAAGTACGGCCCAATGACGCCGCCGGCCCATAAACAGCACCAAACCGTAATTTTTTCGGGAGGCAATGATGACTCATGGAGTACGTGTGGATTGCTGTCTGACCAATAACGCATATTTCGTTTATTGACGAAGCCATTCATTATGACGACCATAAATTGGACGTAGCGCTCTTAACGTTGAGGCCACTGACTCCGAAATTCCGTTGTAAATTTTAATAATTTCGACTCGTTGTTGGCTCGTATATCTTTCCATCATGAAATGGCAAACCTTACTGAAGAGAAATGTCAAAAGAGCGGCAAGAAATATTGCGTCGTTTGCTGTCCCTGTCTTTCTACTTTTGTAGCGTCCCTGTTGAAGAACCCTTTATTCTAATTTTAGATTTTTGTTTATCTTCAAATCTCTTCCGTGTCTCCTATTTCGCCAATATTTCCAAATTGGCATATAGGGCAAATTTTATAGTGTATTTTAGTAAAGTGTTGCTTTAACTTCATATAAAATTTAAAACAACAATGTTTTCAAGAAAAGTTGTTTAATAATTTAAATTTATGTTGTTTTTGATTGTGAAAATTAAAATGAAAACGGAAAGTGACATTTGATGGCAGGCGTTATGGCAAGCGTCGTTTGCATGTCAACGATATCATGATATTGCAATAAAATTCAATTTCACTTACAATGAAAAAATTTTGACAATTGCTAGCTATAACCTTATTGCATGTGAAGACACTAGGTAGACATATCAACAATAACTGAATTTCAAACGATTACAGACGATTTTGTATTATTTTATTTATTTCATGGTACAATAACCAATATCTGAGTGCATTGGAATTGCCTCTGCGCCTGTCCAACCCAGCATAAGTCAACTAATATTTATTTGAAGACATGTATTTTTTTATATAAAGAAAAACAAAACTGAATTTTCGTTTATTAAAGTAATATTTTAAAAATAAAATGCAGTCGAAATAATTAATTTTCAAATAATTTAAAAATAGTTTTGTTAAAATAATGTTTTAGAAAACCCGTAACCGGTCGGTATTTTCAAATTAAAGAACCGGTTAACCAGTTTTTGGTTACAGTTTCCGATACTCTATCTGGAACCCGTTCCACGGAACTTTAATATAATGTAAACGGAAGGAGAATATGTTCTATAACTAGTTCCAGAACTAATTCGAAAAAAACTGGCTCGACTTTTGGGGCTATTGGCTATAAGCCGTTGATTTTGAGACAATTTCAAACAAAAGCATCGTTGTTAGAACTGGCAATAGAAGGCGTTACAAAAGCAGTTATTTTACAACCAATTCTTTTAAAAGAAAATTTTTCTGGGTATATTAAAAGATATAAAAACCTTAATTGCTATAGTTAGATTTATGCTATTTTTCAAATTAACGTAATACAAATTGTTTTATTGTTAATTCATTTATCATTTGGTTAGTTTAAGAGAAACTTATCCGCTAAACATAAAGGAATTCGCATTTCATTTAATTCCACTCTAATTCTGGAATTATTTTCAAATATAGTGAACCACTAAGACTAAGAAAAAAGTAATAAATAAATATTTATCTAGACCTTTGGCTTTGACTTTCTCCTATATAGTCAACGTGCTAGCTAAAAGGTATTGTCTTATATATTTACTTTTTTTCACTGTTTAATGTTTTTATTTACTCTTTACTCTTTTTCGGTGTTGTTTAAATATTTTCTTTTTTGTTTTTTTTTCTCTGATGTTAAGCTTAAGCTAACGTTAATAATACACTGACCATCTAAAACCATTAGAAATTTTTACTTTTATTTTGCCACCCCTAACAAAAAGTATTAAGAAAAAAATGTTAAACTTCAAACACAACAAAAAAAAAAAAGAAAAACAAATTGTTAGCTATAAAAAATACAAACAAAAAATAATAAAACCTTAAAATAATGTTAATATTGTGTCGAAGATGGGAGTGAGTAGTAGAAATGAAAACAAACGACAGGTCACCACATAATCCTCCAGCAAGACAATTTAATTCAATTGATACCAAAATAATTTAAATATTGTGTGGTGTAATTTCAGAAAGAAATTGAAAAATAACTAAAGGTTTTGTTATTGCTGTGGACAAATAAAAAAAAAAGAAGGACAAAAAAATAGAGTGCATGACAATAAATGATTTTGGTCAATGATGTGTTAATGGCGGTTTTAAGGAAACAGATTGTAAAAAAAAATAAGTTTTTATACATATAAAATAAATTTAAACGAGATTTTTGTCTTAAATCGTTGGGAATAGAAAATCGGTGAAAAAGAAAATGTTAACGGTCAAATGAACTTTTTCAACTTTTGATAATAAATATCTGGAATAAATTAAATGATTTTTTCAATTTTACTACAATCGTTTTTATATTTCATGGGGACAATTAATTTGGCAATGCTAATTTTTATCATTTTCGTCGGAATTCTAAAATAAATTCGAATATATCGTTGACAGGTTGGTAAAACGCCACCTACTGTGATATGAAATGTTAAAACGATTGCATAGAAACGTCAAAATGATATCAATTGCACTGTGGCACTTGAGCATTTCAAGGCAAAGAAATATTATAGTTTTTTCTTCGAAAAACACAAAATTTTTTTATAAATTTAAATTGTTATCTACAAAGAATAAATAGTTACATTAAAGGAATTAAATGTGCTAAAATACCAAACGTATTTAACAGATTGTGAAAAATAATCCATTGTAGGCATGTCCCTATCCAGATTTCATTCTTGCCTAAGGAAATCGTCATATTGGCAGATGACAAAGCAATTTGTGGTAAATTGTTGTTGTTGTTTTTTCTTTATTTTTTTAAATGTTTAATACCGCTCCTAGACGAGAACAAGAAATTCTCATTGATTTTGTAATTTAACTTAACAAATATTTCCATAAATTCTAAAAACGTCATCCCCTGACGATTTCCTTAGGCAAGAATGATATCCGGATAGGGACATGCCTACAACGAATTATTTTTCACTATTTGTTAAATACGTTTGGGATTTTAGCACATTTAATTCCTTTAATGCAATTAATGTATATCCCGATAAAAATGAATTTAAAAAAAATAAACAATTAAATTTTTCCTGTCATTTTCTAAAAAATTTCTGTCATTTTTTTATTACAAAATTAAAAACGAAAAGTGACATTTGCTGCCTGGCATTATTGCAAGAGCCGCTTGTATGTCAGCTACATATATCCTGATATTGCAACAAAATTGAATTTTAGTGTCTTCACTTGAGATAAAATCATTTTGATAATTGCTTGCTATCATTTTATTGCATGTGAAGACACTAGGTTAATTCAACGCAATACCTTATAGTTAAGAATGTAAGTATAACATATTTCACCGAGTTTTAAAGATTCTTGTAAAAATAGTACCAATGGGGTTTAGATTTTAGATTATAGTATCGTACTTAGAGTCGCTCTGTTTAATAAATAGGGGTAGTGTGTTACACTTCAACCTATGAAGAGGATTGTTCCCTCTCTTTTATCTCAGAAAGCACATAGCAGAAAAAATTTTCTTCTATTAATTGATCCAAATATTCACCCATCATGTCAGATTTACTTTTATTTTTTTTTTCTTTTTTGCATTTAGTTTTCTTTAATTTCTGAGCACCATTGCCTAGTTTAGTATACTTTGTGATCTAACTTAGAAAAGGTTTTTTTAAAAAATTAAATTTCCTATGCACTTGATTGTTCTTTTAATACACTTGATTCTACGGTTCAAAAAATAATCAGTAAAGTCAGCAAAAATAAAGCAAAACTTTAGCCAGGAGGGTGCTAGCAGAACAAATAATAATGTCAGCAAAATCGTTGCGTTAAAAATCAGCAAATTAATTTTTAGCAGCAAAAGTTACACTACAGAAGGTCAATTTTGTGATAACACAGGGTGACTCCTAATACCAAATATCCGAAAGCTCGATTCTTTATCTATAATCTCTGTATACATTTTTATATCAGATCATATATGTAAGAAAAATCAAGCAAAAAATACTTTTCAAACCCGTGATATTCTATTTAGTAATTTTGTGTTGGAACAGAGTGAACCGGTTAAAATATTTTGAATTAAATACACTATAATGAAAAACAGTGAAACAATTAATTTTTACTATCTACACACAGAAAATAAATTGGTTGGAATTCTATCGGAACCAACGAAATAATTTCATCATTCACTAATTTTAATTGCAGTTATTTAAAATTCATCATCAGGAAAGTTATATTTATTTGGGAACCAATATTGAAAAAATACTAACTTCCAAATTACCTTCAATACCAACAACCAACAATTTATCGAAGATTTAGGCAATAGAATAAAATATCGGCAGCAGAAATCTAGTATCAGTTATGTTTCAATAAAATCGATCACTCAATCCAAAGTATTAGTTTTTCCAATCAATTTAAATTTTTTTTTTAACTTTAGTAGCTTTAACCATTATTTTCCATTATTTTGGTAATTGTAATAATATATTAAGACAAGGAACAGAAATTTTATTTATTGTTTAAATTCTAAGTTAGACAACAACTAAAAGTAAGTATCTGTGCCGCAAGAGGTAGAGACCAAAGGTTTAAAAGGCTTAATTCTTTCATTCACTTTTTAAAAATTAATGAAATTTGGATTAAATTTCATTCCTTAATAGCATTCTTATGGAATTAATTCGATAGCTTAATTCCCTATAGCTTTAAATTATATGAACTCATTCTATATTGATTGAATTTTAACTGAATGAAACCCAATTTACCTGAATTAATTTAATAAAAAAGTGAATGAAAAATTATTTGTTTTCATTCACTTAATCAAATGAAAAATTTTAATTTGTATGTAATTGCTGAAATATTAACATAATACAATGAAAAACGTTTAAAATTCATCTAACAGAAATAAATAGTATCGTATGCTTTGTTACAGCTTGTATGCTTTGGTTTTGATTATATGTTAGTTTCAAACTACACTGCACTAAGTGAATGGTAACAAAATTTCTTCATTCAATTAGTAAAATGGTGAATGAACATGCGATTTGAATGATTCAAGTTAGGAATTCATTCAATTCATATTAAAGCTTTGGTAATGAATCTTATGAATGAATTCTTTACGAATGGTTTAAGGGAATGGTACATGAATATTTTTAAAATCTGAATTTAATTTTTCGTGAATTAAGCTTAAATTGAATTAAGTTTTTCGAAGCTCTGGTAGAGACACAGCCTTATAGCCTTAGAGATTTGAGTTCAAACCTCAACCAAGGCATTACTTTTTTTTAATAATTTTTTTATTGATTCAAATTAAAACACACAATTGATTTTCTGTTGTGAATATAATTTTATTCAAAAACAAAATATTCAAATTTTCAACCTGAAGAAATTCAAATTTGAAATTTGACAAAAAAAATGTATGTCGAGTTTAGCCTAGAGGAAAAGCAATGGGCTGACAAACGGAAGGTCGCCGGTTCAATCCCGGTGCGCGATATAAATTTTTTTTTTAATTTTTTTTTTTTATTCAAATTAAAAGACACAATGGATTTTCTGTTGTTGATATAATATTATTTATAGACAAAATATTCAAACCTGAAAAAATTCAAATTTGAAATTTGACTAAAAAAATTTAAATATAGCTTAGCTTAGAGGGAAAGCAATGGGCTGACAAGCGGAGGGTCTCCGGTTCGATCCCAGTTAGCGACATAAAAAAAATTTAATTTTTAAATAAATTTTGTGGAACGTGGTTTTCTATTTATAGAATTTATAATCCACAAACATTAAAGTAATCTATTAACACAACACAAATTCAAAAATTGTAAATAAATTTCGGTAGCTACAATGGTATTAAATATAAATAAAAGTGATTGTACCTGGAACTACAAAAATTCGGTTGGCGAAAAATTCGGTTGGAACTACGAATCTGTTTTCTGTGTGTAAAAAAAAATTATACGAGTTGCTTCCACAGAATAAACTGAAAGATATGTTTATATTCAAACTGGACTTATGCTTTTGTTAATTATAAACGTTTTAGCTATAATATCATGACATTACGTTGCGTGGTTTCTTGTACCGCAGAAAGAAAAATAAATTATTGCATCAACTTTATCACAACTCCCACAGAATGATATCATAAGTATTAAGGATTGGTTGTTAAGCAACCAATTGTTAAAAATGAAATAGAGGAGAAAAATATCAGACATTTGTCTTTTGCTAGATGCTTGGTCACCTGTTGTTTTTGTAGTTAAATAAAAAACACACAATTTACTCTAGTCCTTTTAAAACCAACATCAACTTTACAATCATGTTTGTTTTAAATGACAAACTTTGTTTTTTTGTTAATTTTCTTCTTTATACATATTTTTTTTTTCCAACAAAATAAGAGAAATGAGCTTTTTTTTTATTTAGTTTAAACAAAAAGTATTTTTTGAAATTTTAACAAAAACACAAAAAGTCATATAGAAAAAAGTTTAACCTTAAGGGAACATTTAGCTACTTTTTTTGTCTACTACTTTCGTTGCTGCTTTAACATTCTTTTTCATTTGTCTTTTGTGTCAGAGCAACAATAACAAACATTACAGGTAATGTTAGACACAACAACAATAACAAATAAACATCAACAACATCTCTATATATGTACTTATGTATCTACCAAACAGGAAGTTAGTTTCATTGCCAACACATAAGTGCTGTTGTGTTGCATTTCCGTTCACAAGTAAATTAAATTTTATTTGATTTTAAGTGAATTATTTACTTTATCTTCCCTTTCTCTTCTTTTTATCAACATAAGCTTAATAAAAGTAAGAAAAAAAGAAGTTATATAGAGAAAAAATACAACATTCATTGTTTACTGGTTTCACCTTAAATATATTTAGTAATATAAAAAAATTATTGTGGTGGGTATTTAGAGCTTAATAAAAATTTATTATCAGTTTATGGATAACAACAAGTGGATAAAATAGCATCACATAAAGAAGAGGATTAATAAGAGGAAAAAGTATATTAAAATATAAATTTAACAATTGATTGGGAAAATTTACACATAAATAATAATATACATATACGAGTATATAGAAAAGTCCTGGGATTTTAAAATTATTTGTCCAAAAACAAATTCAGACTATAATGTGTTTAAAATACTACTAAATTTGGGCATATAATTTTGGAAAAAAAAACTTTAAATTCACAGCAGATTTTTCTATTGAGATAATTCCATTTTCTGAAAAATAGTAAGAAATCCGCTTACAACTCAAATTTTCAGCATTTTGCGCACTAAATGACACTATTTATATATTTTGGACTGAAGAACTGAGGCATACATACCCAGTGTAGAAACGGTAATGACATATCATTATTTTTTGGACTACCAGTAATGACACTCACTTACCTTCTGCATTATTTTAAAACATATAATAATAAGTTACTGATAATCACTTATTTTTATCATTATTTCAAATAGAAATTAATTTTTTAGATTTTTTTAAACATTTTTTGAAATCTATTTTTAGACTCAATATTTTTTAAACACTGGTAAGGATATATGTAACCACATATTTTTTGATTTTTTGTATGTTGGCGAGTAAGCTTACTTGTGTGCAGCAGATCAATTATGTTTTTATCCATCAAATATTACATGTCGATATAGCTCAGATGGTAGAGCTATTGACTGGCAATCTGTAGACCCAGGTTCGATTCCCGCACCAGCAAATTTTATTTAAAAAAAAAATACAATAAAAAAATTTTTTTTTATATAATTTAATTTTTTGAATATCTATTTTTAGACTCAGTATTTTTGTCAGTACTGGTAAGCATATAGGTAATGACATATTTTTAGATTTTTTGTATGCTGGTGTGTAAGCATAACTCATTATTTTTCGCGACATCGCCATATAAAGGTAATAAGAAATGTAATAACAAAAGTAACTAGTTACCATTACCAAGTATGTAGTTACATAACCACATATCTAGTAATGATTTTCTACACTGGGTAGCTAATCTGTAAGAATGCTTCGTACCAATTTAACACACAAAAGTATGAACATTGATAGGCAAAAATTAATCAGCCATATGAATCAGTTACCCATTTTTGGAAAGGTTCCTTTATTGTATCCTAACATTGTATCCAAATATCTTAATATTTTCAAACTGTGCACAAGAATACATGGCAGCAAAACAGACGGGCGGACGGACGGACAGACAGACAGATGACATCGCCAATCTAATCAGAATTTGTCTGTAAAAAAACCAGGAAAGTTTTTGTTTCAACAACTTCTACTGTCAATTCTAACACCGATGATTTTTGTTTGAAATTGTTCCAAAAGCAACCTCTTGTATAGCTCCAAAGTGGACCCGGTTGCCCGAGAATTAATTCTGTAACTAGTTCTAGAACTGATTTCCGTCATTCGTACCTTTCACAAAATATCCGTGGAACTTCTTCCTGTCGATTTTTATTTGTATTTATAAAAAAAATCGAAAAAAAACTTGGAAAATTTTAAATTTTTTTGTGATTTTTTGGCTACAAATTATTTAGCAAAATTTTTTGCTGACTTTAGCAAGTTGATTTTCTATTTTGCATTAACAAAAATTTAGCTCAAATATAACTAAAATTCTGTATATTTAACAGTTTTGTTTTTGCTGTTCCTATATTACTAATATATTGTAAAAAGTATCTGCTAATTTTAGCAGTTTTTTCTGCATCATCATTCTTAACTAATTTTTAGTAACTTTTTCTACTATTTTTACAGACTTATTTCTATGAGCGTATAGAAAATTTGCAAGTTTTTATTTTGAAAATTCCAAACAATGATAATAACCACTTTTAATCATATCGGTTAAATTTAAATTACAAATTTATAAATTTTTTGTAGAAACCCACACAAATGTTTATAATAATTGTAAATTACTTTATAAATTGTAAAAACAAAAGTTTAAAAAACATTTCATTGTTTTTCAGAAACAACCTTTTATTTTTGTTGTCTCAATTAATTTCTCTTAATAAAAATGTTCACACTAAATAAACTTTTTTCTTGTACTAACCAACCCCATTTGCAAATAAATTCTAAAACATAATTATTACAACATAATAAAACTATCAACGCAACCAAACTAATAGTAGCCATTCCCTTTTAACACACATATAAACTAAAATAAATTGAAAAAAGTAAACTCAGTACCGTCTTACCAACCAACAAACGTATAAAAAATAAAATAAAAAAGTTTACACAAATGTCAAATTAATTGTGGCTTACAATGTAAAAGACAAATATTAACTTTTGGTTTTAAGTGTGGTTTTAATTTGTGATATAACCAACATTTATACATAAATTATGACATTTTCATATACATACTGCTTGCCTTCAAACACACCCATACAAGTAAACAGAAAAACATGCACAGGCTGCTGTACTATGCAGTAGACAGTTTTGTACTGATATTTTGTCTACCACAAAGGTATAACAAACTATATTGGTTATATGATAATTTAAAATATATTTACTAATATAAACAATAGGGTGTCCCGAAATTGCAAAATCTTACGCAATCAACAGATTCGTATTAAGGAGCCGATGCGTATAGTTCGCTGCATTTAAAGTTGGACTACGCAAAGCGTGTCCACAAGCACTTTTTTCGAGCAAACAACATTTCAGGCCACAATTCTTAACAGATTTTTTAATTTTTTTTTTGTATTTTAACTCACAAAATTCCCCAATAAAATATCTTAAAAGTAGATTTTGTAACAGTTTTCTCGCTCTCCTGAAAATCTATTAAAAAACACATGTAACATTTTGCAGGCCGGTCGATAAATGCTCTTGTGACATTAATTTTGGGCTTGATGTTGCTTCAAGTTGTACAAAATTAGAGATGATAGTTTCGGTTTCGACGCTTGTAGAAAGCCCCTAACTAGGACATGGACTTCGAACATTTAGGACAGTTACCGGAAGCACATCCGAATGTGGCACTGGAAGCAAAAGCTGATGGCACGGCTTTATACAAAAGCTCTTTCGATTATGCCTATTTAATTTCATTATGCCCCTATTTGGGCAAACATACACTCTCAAAACAATTCCGTTGTGACAACCGAATTTTTTCCAATCTAATTGTGGCAACCGATAATTTGGTTCTCGCAGCCGAACTGAAATCGAATTCAACTTCACTATTGAAAAATGAAACCTTGTATTCCTTAAGGTAAAGGGTCAGGAATTTTTATTTTTATAAATTCTCTTGTGAACAGTTAAAAAACGAAAAAGATTAAATTCCCTTATGGCAATTTTGAGTGGCAAAAAGATAATGACAAAAAGAATGAAAAAGAACATAAGTAACAAAACTGAAGTCATACATCCAGAAAACTGATTCGGTGCTGACAACCCCATTTGTTGCCAATCGAATTGTTCAGTTGCATCAAATGAATTGTTCGTTTGCGGCTACCGAATTATTCTTAATACAACTGAAATTCTGTTGTCACAGCCAAATTAGTCTTGGCTCAATTGGTTTTCTGTTGCCACAACTGAAGAATTCGGCTACAACAACCGAACCATGCGATTGACTACAAATGGGGTTATCATAATTGAATCTGTTTTCTGGGTGTAGTGACATAGATATAAAAGTATTCGGTAGTTGAGTGTCAAACCTTCTCGTCAGGGATGAGATGACCTACATATGCCAACAATAACTAAATTAACCCTTAATGGGCAATCGTGATTTTCACTGGTTTTTGCCGATTTGTTAGAATAGAGCCAAAAAATTCCATTACGTGGGGGAGTGAGAGGGTTAATATATTCCACAAAAATATTTGCCTTAATATTTTCTAGAAAGTTGCTGAACAAACCCTATACCTCAGATTAAAAGAACACATAGTTTCAGATACGGATATGCTGCACGAACAGGCCAGAGGGAGAGACTATAACACCCCTAAAATAAAATTCCGATGTGATCTTCCAAAACGCCGACGCACGTGTTTTTTTATCTCCTCTACCACAATCTATTGTCAGAACGCTGTCATTTTTTTCGTGTTATACTGTGTTATGAGTTTTCTGGCTTTGCACAGTGGGAACAATTTGTCCATAAGAGAAAAAGGTTGAAGAGTTTAGAATTAGCAGATTTTTGTTTGTTTAATAAATACAATTAAAATAAGAAGAGCAAAATAAAACAGTATTTCAGTAATATTTGTGTTAACTTTCAGTAAATTGAAATTGACAAATTTTACTGTAGAACCTGCAAAAAAATTCGCCAAATATTAATAGACTAGGAATAGCAAAAACAAGCTGTTATATCTACAAAATTTTTGTTATTTTTCAGCTAAATCTAGTTGCAAATACCAGTCTCTTTTGCTAAATTCAACAAAAATATTTTCTAAAAAAAACTAGTAGATTCCTGGTTCCAATTCTTATTTGCATTAAAAAAGAAATCGAAAAAAAAAACTTTGAAAATTTAAAATTTTTTTGTGACCTTTTAGTCTACTAATTATTTAACAAAATTTTTTTTCTGATTTTAGCCGGTTAAGCTGTTATTATCTATTAACAAAAAGTGAAGGAAAACTTAAGTTATTTTTATATTTAACAGTTTTATTAGCAAAATCACTTTGCTAGTTTTAACAGGTTTTTTCTGCTGGTCATTTTAAATTAATTTTTAATAGTTTTAACTAAAACTTTTACAGTCTCCTTTAGAGTTTTTGTAAGTTTGTAAGTTTTTTTGTAATAGATCCTAATCTAAATAACATTAAATTAGATTAATTTGCAAAAGCAAAACATCTAAAAGGAAAAATATTGTAACTTTGAGGGATGGCTTAGATAAATCTTTTCAGCGTATTACTACTTGTTTGTTTTCAAAACGATCGTAATGTCATGTCTCTTTATAGTTAACATTTTTCTGTCATAATCTCAATATCTTTTTTCTTTTTAAATTTACTGTCGGAATTGTCCAAACATATTGTAATAGTTGCAATAATAATGATAACAATATTCATAATGAAAGTTTTGCAAAATTATGGATTCGAATAAATTTATTTCTATCGATTTATCAGCTAATTTTGTCTCCCATATCCATGTTTGGTGCTAGTAATTTATCACTCAAATTAATTTTTGTGATTTACCTTAAATCTATCGTCTTCCATATGAGTAATATTTAATTTTTAATCCTCTTGAAGTTACTCGTATATTACAAAAAAAGACCTCTTATTTTCAATGCAATTAGTTCGATATACGTATACGTAATTTAATTAATTATAACTAAATATTCATCATACGCCATGTAGACCATATATTGTCGAGGCTACCATTAGACAACCCAGCAAAATATTGGTAATGGCACCTCATTACTGTCTGCATTACCAAAAATGATATATCATTACCTTCTGCATTATCTTATAATATAAAATAATGACTTCCTAATAACGGCCTATTGTATTCATTGCTTCTAAATATAAAATAATGACTTACTCGTAATATTTTAAATAAATACTTTTTACACAGTTAAATTTTATACATTTTTATTTATTATATGTAAATATGTTTTATGTTTAAATTTTTATGACGAGTCCTTAAATTACACATTAGAAAAAACTTAAATTTTTCTTAATGTATTTTCTTAAGCTAATAGTATTTGCTTAACTCCTTATTTTTAAGAATCAAGTAAGCAATCGGATAACCACTTGTAATTCAACTTTTTGTAAGCATATGTGTAACCACTTATTATTCAAAATCTCATAACTACTTATTTCTCATTTTTTCGTAAGCGAGCGGGTAAGCGTGACTACTTCTAAAAACGACCACGCCAAACAAAAATAATGAGCTTAGACGCCAAAAAATAAGTTGTGCGGAGCTATGAATTTCTATTATATAACCACTTATTTGGTAATGAAAGATTTTGCTGGGAAAGTTAACTTTTTACGGTGTTATGCATAAAGTTTCTAAACAGTTTAATTCAAGGTTGGTTACCGTTATTGTTATAATACCATTACCAATACCTCTAAAAAAATTTAAATACCGTTATCGTTACCGATGCCGTTATTTTTATGGGTACACTCATACAAACAAGTCCGTAAAAATAGCAGAAAAAGTTACTAAAAATTAGTTAAAAATGATGCTGCAGAAAAAACTGCTAATATTAGCAGAATAAGTTTGCTAAATATTAATAAAATGAAAACAGCAAAAAAAACTGTTAAATTTATAGAATTTTAGTAATATTTGAGCAAAATTTTTGTTAATTGAAAATATTAATTTAACTTGCTGAAATCAGCAAAAAAATTGCTAAATAATAGTAGAATGAAAATAGCAAGAAAAAACTGTTAAATCTACAAAATTTTCGCTAAAATTTTCTAAAATCAACAAAACTTTTGCAAATTACTAGTGGACTGGAAAAAGGTTAAAAAGGAGCAAATGAAATGAAAATTAATAAATAAAAAATAAATGTGTATTTAAAAACATACTTGGGACCAGTTTATTGAATGTGTCAATTAATTGAAATTTTTCAATTGGCATTGTTCAATGCCTAAATGCCCATTTATAATTGATGAAAGAAGTATTTGTTTTCGTGTTTTAATAAAAAAATAAATAAAGAAAAAAAAATTAAAAAATTCGCGTATCTCTTATATTTTTTTTTATATTATAACGCTTTTTCTTCAATTATGTGTATATTTCATTACGATTGTTTTCATCAAAGCAAATTGAAAAAATTTCATTGGCATTGAATGGTGATGAAATTTGTTGGCATTGACATAAAGTAATGTCAATTATATTTCAATGCCAATGAAAATTTCCCAAAAATGATTTTTTGTAAAAGTGGTAATATTTATAGACAATAATATGTTAACCATAACAACCCAGTCAGAAATCGCCAGTAGTACAAAAAATCAAGCACTGGCATACCACTGGGTAGCCACGGTGTTAAAAATAAATGACTGGCAGAACACTCATTTGGGACGCTTTGTCAGTGTTTGCAAAAAACGTTTTGCCAGTATTTGTTTTACAAAAATTTCGGGGGTTTATAAAAAAACCACTGGCATAGAATTGGCTTAGAGTGATATGCCAGGGTTTGCAACCAGTGGTTATCCATTGCTAACTAGCCAATGCTACCAGTGGTATAAAAATCAATTCACTTGTAGACCAATGATTTTATACAAATGCTGACAATTTGTTAAAAAAGGTTTGTAGTCAGAAGGTTTCGAGTTCAAATCCGGTTGCAAGGAAAAAAATTTTTTTTTGATTTTTTTTAATTTAAAATTTTTTTTGTTTTACAAAATCAATTTTTTGTTTGTGGGAAAGCTCCTTCAAGACCAACTTTTCTTTTGCCCTCCCAACGCTGGTATATTAGTTACAAAAAATTGTTTGCCAGTACTAGCATTTTGGCACAGCCAGTAGCTGTTCAGCTGTTATCACCCATTTATGTGTTTAGCCATCAAATATTATATATCTCGTTAGCTCAGTGGGTAGAGCAATCGTCTGCCAATCTAACGCCCTGGGTTCAAATCACGGCAGGACCAAAAAAATACATATGAACTTTTTTTAAATTTTATTTTGGAAAATATATTTCCAGACCACCTATTTATTAGTTTTGCCAGTGTTTTGCCAACGTTCAAAAATTTTGTGTCTCCAGTGCTTTTCCGGCGCTTTTTGAACAGCCGGTCCTTTTGTCTAATGATGTTATCATTTTGGGAATGGGAAAGCACTTTTAGCCAGTACTTGTACCACCTGTTAAAGTGCTTTACCACCGCTTTCGCATTTGTATTTTTCTCATTGGGAAAATGTATTTCAGATACCCTTCTTTTGATTTTCATTGTTTGCTGATCGGATATGTACTTCCGAATTTATTTGAGTTTCCATTTTCACCTCTGAAGCTCCACCCACAGGAAAGAAGGTGTGGCGGATTAAAAATATCGTATTCTCTAAATAAGCTTAAAAAGTACAATATTGGGGGAAAAAAATTATGGTCATCCCCGTAAACTCCACTTGCTCCCCAGAGATACTTTTAATCACAATTTTCATATTAAAACGTCTGGCTAATTTTTATTAAATGCTAAATTATCCAAATCGGTCACCGATTTGGATAAAAGTAGAATATATTACAGAGAGGACAGAAGTAATAAAAATTTTGATCAAATACATATGATCTCAATTATAGCATTTTTTATTTTTATGAATTTTAGAAGAGTTTCCGAAATTCTTTTTGTTCTTTTTTTTAAATAAAATTATTAAAATTACAACAAATGTATGTATATTATTTTACATAACATTTTTTCGATTAATCGATTAATTTTAAAATTTTATTCGATTAATCGGTTAAGAAAAAAACCCAAGTAATTATTTGAACGATTAATCGATTAAATTAAAATGTCGATTAATTGAATACCCTAATTGTAGTATAAAAAAAAATATAAGAAATACGCGAATTTTTAATTTTTTTTTTCCTAATTTATTCTTATATTACAACATGAAAACAAATACTTCTTTCATCAATTATAAATGGGCATTTAGGCATTGAACAATGCCAATTGAAAAAATTTCAATTAATTGACACATTCAATAAACTGGTCCCAAGTATGTTTTTAAATACACATTCAATTTTTATTTATTAACTTTAATTTCATTTGCTCCTTCTTTACCTTTTTCCAGTCCAGTAGTAATCTGCAAAAGTTTTGTTGATTTCAGAAAATTTTAGCAAAAATTTTGTAGATTTAACAGTTTTTTTTTTGGTATTTTCATTCTACTATTATTTAACAGTTTGTTTGCTGATTTCAGCAAGTTAAATTGTTATTTGCAATTAATAAAAATTTAGCTCAAATATTACTAAAGTTCTGTAAATTTTACAGTTTTTTTGTTGCTATTTTTATTAAACTACTATTCAGCAATTTTTTTTGCTAATTTTAGCAGGTTAAATTGTTATTTGCAATTAACAAAAATTTAGCTCAAATATTACTAAAATTCTGTAAATTTAACAGTTTTTTTTGCTCAGCATCATTTTTAACTAATTTTTAGTAACTTTTTCTGCTATTTTTACGGACTCATTTGTATGAGTGTATGTATCAATTCGGTTGGCAAACAATTTCGTTGCCACAACGGAATGGCTCTGAGAGTGCACTTATAACACCAACTAGAGGACAATAAAAACGTACCAAAGAAAGGTACCAACAAACGGTCCTTAAAATCTATATCCGAAAATATAATATTTGTATATGGTTTCCTTGAATCAAATGATAAATAAATGGAAAAATCAAGAAAATGGGTAATTTTTGATCCTACACTCAAAATAGTTTGTAGTTGAAATTAACTGAAAATGTAATTTAAAATAAATGAAAAATCACTTGAAAACCGGTCTACTAAATTTAAATCAAAAGAACTTATTATTTATTTTTAAATGTTAATAAATAAACTACAAAATCCGTAAAAATAATGATTTTCCATTTATATGGTTTTTTTTTTAATTTCAATAAATTAACTACAAAATCCGTAAGAATAAATGATATTTAGTTTATTTCTTTTTTTTTACTGACCTAGAAATCGAAAAAGAATTCTTTTTTTAACAAAACATATTTTAAATGAAAATATTAACTGTAACAGAAAATTCGTATTTATGTGTAATTTATTTTTTAGCCTTAGAATTTTTTTTTTCTCTACAAAATATCCAGATTTCATTAAGATTGAGATACTTTTCTTCTTAGTTTAAAAAATATTTTTGTTCACAAATGCACTTTTAACGAAAATGCCCTTTTTGAATGAATTTTCGAATCTGTTTTCCCCTTTTTAATTTTTTAAAAATTAATTTATTTGAAAACCTTAACATTTTTCCTAAATTCTAAATTCATCGATTTTTTGGACAGCGCCTCACACTGGTTTAAGAGCGGCTTTAATTCATTTTTTTCATGTCTTCTGATCTACCTGATTTTTCCACAGTTTGTAATAAACAATCCAATTATCATGTACCAAAAATATTAGGCTTATATCTATATTACTTTTTTGTCCAGAGACATTCAAAGTTGGGGCGTTAACCCTTTCTATATCAAGGTCAAAAGTGAAATTTTCAAATTTGTGAAAATTGAACTTGGTATGGAAAGGGTTAACGTTGTCTAGGTTTCACAAAATTTTCAGAAAACAATATCTTTTAACTGAATTAGTAAAAAGATTAAAGAGATTGGAGCTAGCTAAAAAACAAAAATTAATGATATTACCCAAATTATTAAAATTATATGCCATTTTAACCCTACAATGGTCTGGGCGAATTACAATTACATACTTCAATATTTTCCAACCGATTTTGGATTTTTATGCCTTTTAAGAAAACTGATTCAATCTAGATTACGATTCTACTAACATTTTCCAGAAATACAGTCAGTATTTTCAAAATAAGCCAAAAAAGCTATTTTTCCCCTTGTAAATCGAATTCAAAACTTTGAAGGGCCAGAGATAGCTTAAAAATTCTTCGATTGAGCTGAATTTTTTTCTGGAATAGTATTTCTAGTAATCTCACTAAATAAGCCTCGGAGAGCGGCATTCGGAACAACGTTACAAATAAAGGCCAGTCTACCAAGCATGAAAAAAATTATCGAATAATAAATTTTGACCTGAGATGAACATTTGGAGTGTATTAGTTTGACTCGATGGAATAAATTATATAAACCTTTTATATATCGTTGAAAAAATAAATAAGTATTATTTGTTAATATATAAAAAAATATTAAAAAATATTTCAAATATTAAACACCCCGGTAAAAAACCAAAAAAAAATTAGAATCCATTTTATTTCAAAATATTACATAGAAATTTAACTTTTTATGTAAAAATAACTATTAACAGTAACGAAACAATTTTTTTAGTGTATGACAACTATTTACCATTTAATGAAAAAAAAATCAAATTTTACAAAACTAAGTAATTTTCAAATATTTTTTTTCCACCAAAAAAAAAAAGAAAATGGTCTTAAAAATATGACCTTTTCCACAAAATTTCCTCCCCTATCGATGTTCTTGAGCGGGCGGCGGTAAATTTAGGGGCAAATCATTTGGAACTTGTTTGCTTATGGTTCAAAATTAAAAAAATTTGTCTAAGTGGCGTGACATTTTTTTGCCATATTCAGAAACATTAAATTTTGTTCAAAAATTCATCATTTTCGACCAATGCTGGGCGTAGGGTGAATGCTCAAAAATGTTCTGAATTTGACTACTAAGCATTTCTGAAGCTGATTCTTTTACAAAATGTCCAAAAATATTAAAATGCTTTCAAAAACTTGGTTATAAAAGTGAATGAATTAAGCCCCCTTTTTGCAAAAAAAAAAAAAGTCATTTTCAGACAAGCTTAAAAGTTTTGACTTTAAAAACAGTGATAGTTTTAAGACTTTAAAAACAGTGATAGCTAAACCGTTCGAGATAATTGAAAACAGTTTTCATTCTGAAATTTAGAAAGGTCAGAATAATGACACAACAAAATTTCGAATATATTGTTCTGATAATGAAAAACTTATTGGGAAAAAACCAAAAAAAGTCAAGGTAAAAAATTAAAATTTTTAAATTCAAAGTTAAATATTTTTTAAACTGAATGGGGGAAATGTTTTTAGTTGATCTGTTATTTTCAAGTAAATGAATGTTATTTTTAGTTTGACTCAAGATCATAAATTAAATTTAAACAGAAAGTGATATTAATTTATGATCTTGAGTCACACTAAATTTAAACAGAAAGTGATATTAATTTATGATCTAAAAATAACATTCATTTATTTTATAAACTCTTAGAGATACTATGCTACTTGAAGCATGTTTTTTATTTACCTTATAACCTAGATTACAAAAAGTCTAAAATCAGCAAAATCAGTTCACATTTGTAAAAGTTGTACGACAATAAAGATTTTGTATACCCGAGATGGTCAACTTTGACACCATGTAGCACATCTTGTGATAAAACAGGGTCGCTACGATATTAATTTTCTAAAAGCCTGGATCTTTCTCTTCAGTTCTTGTGAACATATTTTTTCGATTGGAGAAGTAGTTTAGAAGATCCATAATTATTACCATTTTTTTTTTGATTTGGAACCACTGTGCGCCTTTGCAATATTTTTAATTATTTTTGAAAATAAAGTCAATCTATTTTTCATAGCGAAATGCTTAATTTTTAAAAATTCTATATAATGTTGGTTTTTAATTTGTATTTAAAAAATAAAAATTGTTTTCTTTTTCGACCTTCTTAATTGATTAATTAGAAATTTATTAATCTAGTTCGAAGCCAATTTGAAGAACAGTTTATTTTTTGAAATGTATGGGAAAACTATTTGGTTTTCCATAAAGTACCGAATACTCTATTTGCCATTATCTCAATTCATCCGTAATTCCAAGTTTCAGTCCAACAATAAATTTGTTGAAATTAACCATTTTAATAAAAAATCGTTATTTCAGGAGTTTCTATGATAAAATTCAAATGTATTTCTGATAAATTACGAGCGTATTAATTCGAGTGTACAGCAGCTTTTTAAGCTATATTTAAAGAAAATCTATATATAAATTTCAAGTATGTGATTATTTTTAAAATTTGTTTAGATATTTCATAACTGGATTTAATATTTATGTGATCGGCTATTACAAAGAGCTTTTTTTAAAAAAATACGAATAGATAGAGTTAAGTCTTTTATTCTATTTTTAAGTTTGAATAAGAAATTCAATATTTAAAATATTTTAAACTCGAGAATATATCTCTACCCTTAATTTTCAAACCACTGTTTATTGCCAAAATTTATGCAACTAAATATTTAATAAATATACTTATGCAAATGTATATGTGTGTCTGTATGTATGAGAGAGAGTGCGTTTTTGTTTAGTTGTTATGTTTATTTACAAAGTTATTTGGTATAAAATTTTGCATATTTTGCATAAAGTTTTATTTAGTGTGTTAGTTACATTGTATGCCATAATCATTTAAGTTTATTATACAATACAGAGAAAAATAACATAATTTTCCAAGTAATATTTTCAATGGTCCTTACTATAAAGGAGTACTTTAAATTTAAAGCCGACTTTATTTTTAAGCACATGGTTTTGTTCATTTTGTGTATGAAAACCCTCTAAAAATAGTTATATTTTCAAGCACTTTGATTGGTTGAAAATAAATTAACCCATCAGAATGCTCCAAAAATAAACCAAAACAAAGAATAATGCCACACAAAATTTTAACTAAATCAATTTCAACAGAAATATGCATTTTGAAAATGTTGATAGTAAGGGCGTATATTTTTATAGTATTTTATTTCGTACATAAATCTTTGTATGTTAGTATATAAAAAACATATGTATATGTATTTGTTTTCATGTATTTAACAGATTATTTGAACATTTTTGTCTGTGTTTATTTATCACTTGTATTTTAATACAATTATATATTATTATTAACACATTGTCATAAATGTATTGTAATGAAAGGAACACAAACAAAATATAAATAATAATAATAAATATGTACACTCAAAGAAATTGGGAATTAAACAATGTATTCTAAATTATGTAAATAAATAGGTAAAATTATAAAAATCTCCTTCAGTTTTTTTTTAGCATATATTTTTGTATTTCGTTTCCCCTTAATCAAAATGTATTTTTAGCATGCAACAATTTCTTAACCTACTCCCTTTAAATTAGCGTATTTTTGTTCTGGAATATTTTTTAAATTACTTTTCAAAAAATTCATTCTTCTCTTTCATTACAAATGTTCAATAGCCAAGTAAACAAGTTGTTAAATGCTACAGGGCTTCAAAAAAAAAATCAAATGTAAACCACAATTGAGTTTGCATATAGTAAACCAACAAAACAGACATTTATAACGTTAGTAAACACATACATTTACAACTAACTACATACACAAACTAAAGTGTTGATAGAGAATTTTATAAATTAAAAAAAAACATAGACAAGGACAGACATCAAAAGCATACACAATCTAAAATTGCCTAAAGTTACGAAATACACGTTCTACTATATAAACATAAATATATACATATCCCTGCAAACATTTCTCTTAAGGATACAGTAAAGCGAAATCTTCTATTTTTTATTTTAATTAAAATAATCAAGAAGGAATTTAAAATTATCTCAATAGATTTTGGAAGCTATTTCAGCGATACATGGAAACAGAAATCTAAAAACTAAAACTAATATTGTGAAGATTTGAGAAAAATCGAAAAATGCCGTGCACATTTAAGTTCAAAGCTTTAGAATTTTGGAACAAACAAAAAAGAAATATATTGATTTCATAAAAGGAATGAAATATGCTAAAATCTAGAGTATTCAAAAAAATCTGAAAAATTTTACTAACACAAGGAAATTACCAGACTGCCGCAGTTTCGTCTCACCCAAAGACTCGTCAAGGGTTTGTTTATGTGTTAATTGAACAAAGTAATCTTTAATTGTTAATTTGTCTCTATATGAAAAATGTTTGTGTATTGCCATGATCGGGGATCGAACCTGCAGCCCTCTGTACAGGCTATGACTCGTAGTATCAACTCTTAGAAAGATACACCAAGGTCGGCATAGCGGTGAGTGTGGCTAATGGAAATTTTTTCAATCACAGCCTATAAAATATATGTTTTGTAATCAGAAGAGCAAGAATTAATCAATACTTGAGCAATTTATTTTTTAGTTAGAATGTTTCCTCTCTTAAACCTATTGTTTTTTCTCCTTTTTCACAAGTAATTATCACATTATGATGCGATTTATTCGCATTCAATAGTCGGATACGGAGTGTTGATTGCAAAATTTTTTTAAGGATTTGTTAAGCAGGGAAGACACGACACAAGTAGTTGTAAAACTTGTTGGTCTTAAGCACAACTTTTATAGTGTCTTGGGCTGTCATATAGTCGTACGGACATGTCAAACAAAAAGCAAACATTTTTGATTTTTCTGTTGGTCCGACAGACATGTCCGCTGGTGTATTGATAAGTCCGTCAGACAAACTGCCGAAATGCTGGCAATTTCTCATTTGCAATAGTGTTCTCAATATAGCGATTTTTGACTATCTCAAAAAGTTCACTATTTGTGTTAGCGGGTTTTTAAGATATATACAATATTTTTATAAAGTCATAGTTAAAAAAAAGCCAGAAACTAGATCTAGTCTGATTAGAAAATTAATAATATGTTTATGACTTTGAAAAGATATTTATTCTTCTTCTTAACCTCAAACCTACTTAATTAAAATTAATAAAAATGCTTATTAATTACAATATTAATTGCATTTGGTCTATATGACGCGTTTGAAAAAACAACACTTTACTAGAAAAATAAAGAAATGCCCTGCTGGCAGTCCGTCTCCGATATACACAAATTGCCTGCACTTGAACGTAAAAACCATACGTCAGTGTGGCAACATTTGCGAAAAAGGTGACAAGGAGGAGACAAGAAGATAAACAAAAAATCTAAAGTAGAATGTTTGTGCGTCTGTTTGATCAGTTCTGAGAGTAAAAACAATAACAGAAAGCTGAATAGGAAAGAAAACAATGAATTAGGCATACTATATGCAAGGCCTTAGGTGGGTGAGATGGTTAAGCTATCGAAGTTAAGTTTGTAATGTAAGAGTGCATGGGTTTGATTCCTACAGCCGATAGGTTGTTGAAAAAATTATCATATAGAGACATCTGACAATAAAATATAAACAATAATACAATTTAATGGAAAATCACTGGTGAAGCCTGTCCATAAAAAAAGCAGAAACTAGATCTAGTCTGATTTGCAAATTAATAATGTGTTTATAACTTTGAAAAATGTTTATTTTTTTTCTTAACCTCAAACCTACTTAAAAAAAATAAGACTGTTTAATAAATTTTTAAAATTCTATGTGATGAATATTTACAAAAATTGGATTTTGTTTGAAATTTGTGCACAAAAATAATTAAAGTTTTTTAAATTCTAATTGGTAATTCAAATACAAAGTACAGTTTGTATTTCACGCATTTTTGTTGGCCAATCGTACAAATGGGTTTAAAAAGTATACTTAATTACACAATTTCCATTTCGTGCTTTTTGGCGATTTTAAGTGGTCTGATTACACTATGCGACAGTCAAAATTGGGATGGGATGAAACCAACGGGAAATGTTATATCGGTCAAAAACAAGTTATACGTGTCCCGGCGTTTCGCTAGGTCAACCCTAGGAATCGAGATATATCTTTTTTTTGACATAACTCGAGAACCACTAGTCCGATTTTGCTCAAACAATTTTTACCGGCAAAACTGTTGAGTATATAGAAAAACGTTATATGAACAGATTAAAGGAATTGTAATTTTTAATTTTTTTAAAATTGTTTGAGCAAAATCGGACTAGTGGTTCTCGAGTTATGTCAAAAAAAAGATAAATAGAGCTTAGCTTAGAGGGAAAGCAATGGGCTGACAAGCGGAGGGTCGCCGGTTCGATCCCAGTTAGCGACATAAAAAAAATTTTAATTTTTAAATAAATTTTGTGGAAAGTGTTTTTCTATTTATAGAATTTATAATCCACAAACATTAAATTAATCTATTAACACAACAAAAATTCAAAAATTGTAAATAAATTTCCGTAGTTACAACGGTATTAAAAATAAATAAAAGTGATTGTACCTGGAACTACAAAAATTCGGTTGACAAAAAATTCGGTTGGAACTACGAATCTGTTTTCTGTGTGTACGAGTATTTTGAATAACTACGGATTCATGTAAAATTGTGTTATCAATTTGGAAATTTCTCGTAAGGCTAAGCGATTTTAATTTCCATAATTTAGTAGAAAATTTTATTAAACTACATGGCCGAACAAAATAATACTTTATGCGAGAAATCGCAAATTTGATGTCTTAATTTTCTATGCTGACTCTGAACTTTTTCAAAATTTTGTATCAGCTGAAGTTGGAAAAGTTTCGTTTTAAACAACCTTACCAGGCTGTAGTTATTATTTAATACTGACTTCCAGGTAATTTTTTACTTTAGCTCCGCAAATATATTGTCACATATTGTTATAAAATTTATGTAGATAAAAACGAAGATTGACTTTTGTTGTTTTTATTACAATATAAAACATGCCAATATTTTAACTTTTTTGTATTAATCTTGAGCTTTTCTTACAAAACAAATTTATGGATAATTATTTTATTTATTAAAAGCTTATTTAAAGTTTATAATCTGTAGTTTTAGTACCTGAGGAAGATATCGACTATAGAAAAACCCTTGTTTTTATATTTTATTTGGATAGATCACACACTCATAGAAATAAATCTATAAAAATTGCAGAAAAAACAACTAAAAATTAGTTAAAAATTATGCTGCAGGAAAAAGTGTTAATTTAGAATTTTTGTAATTTTGTAATTTTTAAGCTAAATTTAGTTGAATTTAAATAGCAGTCTATCCAGTAAAATTAACAGAAATACTTGTTGAAAAAATGGTAAATTGCTGTTTTCAAAAGGAACTATTTTTATGTTATTTGCATTTAAAAAAAATGGAAAAAAAACTTTGAAAATTTTTGCAAATTTAAAATTTTTTTCGTGATTTTTCAGGCTACTAATTATTTAGCATAATTTTTTGCCAATTTTAGCAGGTAAATTTGTTATTTTTTATTAACAAAAATTTAACTATCTTGCTAATTTAGCAGTTTTTTTTCTGCAGCATCATTTTCAACTAATTTTTAGTAGTTTTAACTAAAGTTGTTACAGACTTTTTACTCCGAAAATGACTGAAATGAAATATATAAGAATTTTGCTACCATCGTTTTTAAGAATATTAGGTTTAATATATCAAATACCGTTTAGCCCGCTTCCGCCGAAGCGATTGTGAAGTTTTTATGATTTTCATGATTTCTGACCTAATAATAGTTATGCCTAGAAAAATTAGAAGATGAATGATGCACATTTTTGTGGAACATTCTAACACTCTAACTCTTCAATGATAGGGAATTTTTTGGCCCCTTTTTAAAAAGGGACAAAGCAGACCCGTAAGTTGAAGAGTTAGAGGGTTAAAATGTTCTACAAAAATGTTCCTCGTAGTGTTTTACATAAGGTCGCTGAACGCATCCCATACCTAAAATGGAAGATTCCCATGGTTTCTCCCTAAAATCCAGGTTTTTGGGACATTTGAGAGCCACTTCTGAATAAGTACGAAATTAACCCTTAAACACATTTCAAGTTTTTACTTATTACTGGCACTGAAGTTAAATTTTCGATGTTAATGTCTTAAAAGACTTATAGTAGAATTCCATGACAAATATTTTTGCAGAACATTTTAACCCTCTAACTCTTTAACTTACGGGTCGTTTTTGTCCGTTTTAAAATGAGGCCAAAAAAGTCCCTATACTTGAAGAGTTAGAAGGTTAAAATGTTTCACAAAAATATTTTTCGTAGTGTTTTACATAAGTTCGATGAACATACCCTATACCTAGAATGGAGGATTCACAAAGTTTCCTATTTTAATCCTATTTAATTTTTTTTTTGTTTTAGAAAAATCATTTTAAATAAGCGTTTTAAACGCAATTTTTATGAGAGTCATTTTTTTATTAATAAATCGTTTTTACGCAAATTTGGCACAATTATGGCTGGGCTATTAATTAATTTACGTGCTGAACTTCATTGCAATCGGATAATTTTTGCAGGTTTTATAAAGATTTTAAGATGAAGGATATATGGCAGGACTAAGAGTCCTAGCTTCGATTTTGATAAAAATTGACACAAACGTTTCAAGTTTTATGTATATCTCAATGGAGACTTTTTGTAATTTTACGTCCATTTATGAACACAATATAATATTTTTAAATTTCAGGACCTATGGGAGGTGGGCGTGTCCTTGGCCCGATATTTCCAAAAATTAAAATTTTTCTTAACTAGGTGGTTGTATGTCAGTGTACAAAATTTCAAAACTCAGTCTCCACTCCTTCTATTTTTTTCCAATCGTTATATGGGAACAAAGCCTGTGCCCGCCGTTCCGGACGAACCGATTTTTATTATTATTTTATTTTCGTGATCTGCAACTAAATTATAGATATTTCAAAAAAATTGGCCTCAAAGACCCCTTGTTAGCCCTCCATTTTGTTTGTCAAAATTTGTGGTTTTTACCCCTCAAATGAAGAATTCTAGTTAAGCAATTTCGAGGGCTCGCAAGGGGAAAGTGGAACCAAGTAGGAAATTACCGCCTACTACACTTTTTTACCGCAATGCTCCTTTACAAATCATCTTTGGACATATTTACTCTATCTTTTGTCTGGGCAATTATAAGTGCGAAAATCAATTTGGCAAGCATACTTGCCTATGGTCGTCAAAGGGTTAAAACAAATCCTACCAATTTGATACACTTGCACCTACAAAAAAATTTTGTTGTTCCACTTAATTTTCTTATTTTAGAAGAAAAGTTGTTTTGTCATATGCCGTGTCCTATATCGTGTCCAGCAAGGATTACATCACAGTATAATATAGCAGCTTTACTCTTTGTCTGTCATTTGAAAAAATTAAGTAGTGTTTATAATTTTACCTGCATTTTAGTGGTTATTAATACCACTACAACTACATGAGAAAGGGACAAGTTCTTAATTTTTTAATAAGTGGGGCTACTATAGTATACTACGGATTGCATCTCCTTAATTGACAGAGATACTCCTTACCATATGCATCCAAGGCGGGTTAATCGATTTCGATCCGGTTTTTTCTTTCGTAGGCAACAAAACCTCTACTCCTCATCGTGTCCCTTTTTTTAATTTTAGTCAAATAAATTTTATATCCCCCAGTAAGTGTAATTTTTATTGCTTTTTTGGCATTTTTAAGTTTGTGTGTAAACTTTATTAATAAAATTGGCGAAATTTGAAATTAATAATTTTAAAAACACTGCCCGGGAGGGTCTCGAGACCCTGAATTTGGATAAATTCTACGACTCAGTATAATTACAAATAAAACTGTAGTTTTACAAATTTTTTACTCAAAATTTAGATTTGTTAAATTTAACAAAAGAATTTGTTAAAATCAAAAAATTTTATTTTAAGCCAAAAAACAGAAATAAATTTTGTTAAAGTAGCAAATTTTTCTGTCCAGCCAACAGACGAATTATTTTGAGTGTAGTAAATTAGCATTTATGGTAAATTTGACAACTTTCTATGGGTTAGACTTCTAAAATCATGCTATTTTACAACGCCCAGCAAAATCTTTCATTACCAAATATGTGGTTATATAATAGAAATTCATAGCTCCGCACAACTTATTTTTTGCCGTCTAAACTCATTATTTTTGTTTGGCCCCAGCAAAAACATAGTAATGACAGGTCATTACCATACGGATTACCAAGTAATGATAGGTGATTACCTTTTGCATTACTTTAAAATACAAAATAATGACTTACCGATAATAAGTTATGGAAGTACTTATATATTCATGGAAAGTAGTAACTTAATGGTAATTGATTTAATAAGTACTGATTAAGTATTTTTTATATTAACATTTTATTTATAAATTTGTTTTGAACTAAATAGAAAATTTTCCAAGGTAAAAAGTTTTATTTTGCCAATATGACCAACTATTTTACAATGTAGGGTAACCACTTAATTCCTAACTTCTGAGTAACCACTTATTCTATCTTTGTGAGTAACTACTTATGCCTTTACTATGTGTAACTCGTTATTCGCACTTTTTTTGTAAGCGAGAGGGTAATGACCACCCATGAATTTTTGGACATCGCGAACAAAAGTAATGTTGCGAGTAAATAGCCTGGTAAGTAGTGAAACCCTTTGTGTGCTACTTACTCACTTAATTACTCGGTAATGTCTGTTTTTGCTGGGGCGTGGTCGTTTTTATAAGTAGTCACGCTTACCCGCTCGCTTACGAAAAAATGAGAAATAAGTAGTTACGAGAGTTTGAATAATAAGTGGTTACACACATACTTACAAAAAGTTAAATTATAAGTGGTTATTCGATTGCTTACTTAATTCTTAAAAATAAGGAGTTAAGCAAATACTTTTAGCGTAAGGAAATACATTCAGAAAAATTTAAGTTTTCTCTAGTGTGTAATTTTAGGACTCGTCATAAAAATTTAAACATAAAACATATTTACATATGGGTGAAATCAAAAAATGTGATAAACTTTTGGGCCAAATTTGTGAGAAGCAAAAAGTGTTAATATTTTGGTTTTTTCTTAATGGAATCAGTAAGTTTAGTCATTATAAACCTAATTGCAGAAAATCTCTTCTACAAGTTGTCGCAATAACTTTTTTTGCACAATTTTAATTTTTTTGTTGTAACGGAGTTTAAATTTCTGCAAGCAAAAGATATAACAAAAAAAAAATTGCGAACGAATTTTCTTCAATTTATTAGTTTTTCGTATTTCGGCTTTCAACTAGCTTTCCAATGATATATAATTTGTGTTTATCAAATTGGCGGTTTCGCAAATAAAAATACAATTCATTCCGCGAAAAAAAAATTTTATTTTTTTTTTAATTTTGTATTTTTAGTCCTTTTAAATGTTTTCCAAAAATATAAAAAATTTTAAAATCCAAACAGCGGTTGCGCGGTTACAAAATAATATATTAAAAACATAACATTTCACGATCAAAAAATTCTTAAGTTGTGTGAAACAAATCTAATTTGTCAAACTAATGTCAGTAATGACTCGAAATATCGATGCAAAACCAATAAAATGGAAAATCAATCGTTTTTCGCTCCAGCAGCTTAGGGTAAAAAACTGATAACTTTTTTTTGATTTGACGCAAAATTATTAGTTGAATCGTCTTTTGACGCATAAATATTAGTTGAATCACCTCTGTTTATGGTTATTTTAAAATATTTTAAATATTTACCAACATTTTTTTGAATGCAATCTGATGCAAACAATTTTGGTTACGGAGTTTACAGTTACGGAGTTTACATTTGGTTACTTTTTTCGTTTTCTTTCAGAAACGGTTTGTCAGAATTTTTTTTCCGAAACAAAATCGCATGATGCCTACAAGGTGAATCCAAATATGACATTGTTTTTCTTACTCGTTAAATAGTTTGGTGTAAAAATTAGGAACGGAGTTTACAACATTTTTTCAAATTTTATTAAAGACATCCTTTTTCATCTCGAGAATGTTACAGCTGCAGAAAAACTTCAAGTCTGTTATGCTGGATAATTACTTACAGTCCAACGAGTATAAATAACATTATACTTTTCGCAATATAAATAATAGATAACTCCAAAATTCTGGTATATGTATTTTTATCAAAAATTATGCCGAAAAATCGTTACAGAGTTGAAGTCGAAAAAGTTTGTAAAATGTATTAATTTTTATTAAAAACGGCACTTTTCCTCTTCATAAAAATTCTTACAGTTAGTGTTTAGCTTTATTGGTTATTAAAATATAAGCTATTAAAGTTAAAAAACCTTATGAGTTACTTGTTACGGAGTTTACATTTGGCCTATAAAATTGGTCACAAATTTTATGTATTAACCAAAACTTGGTCAGATTGTTAAAAATTTTGTAAAACAGGTGACAATGCGCTGATATATATCGAAATATGTAACTCAAATGTAATCCATGCATTAGAAATTCGGTGGTTACACGGTTTTTATCACCTTTTTTGATATCACCCATATAATAAATAAAAATGTATAAAATTTAACTGTGTAAAAAGTACTTATTTAAACTATTACGAGTAAGTCATTATTTTATATTTAGAAACAATGAATACAATAGGCCGTTATTAGGAAGTCATTATTTTATATTATAAAATAATGCAAAAGGTAATGATATATCATTTTTGGTAATGCAGATAGTAATGAGGTGTCATTACCAATATTTTGCTGGGCGTGCTTACTTTATCACTTGAACTGTGAATTCCTTCATTGTTATTTGAATAAACACATATAAAAAAAGAGAAAATAACGAAAAATTGGGTAATTTTTTAACCTTTAAACCTGAAATTGAAATATGTATACATTATTTTTTTCTCCTCTACCGCATACCCAAAACTCATTAAGATCGTAGAGAACCCATTGGGATAACTTCCTTGTAAGGGCACGGTAAAAGAAAAACATTAATGGAAATATTTAATTTACATTTTTTCGGCGACAGTTTTCCATTACACACACAAATTCAATATATACACAATACAATGCGCATATATACATACATAAGTACATATATATGAATGATGTGTTGCGTATTAAATTCCTTTAAGCTACTACAACCAAATAATAATAATAATTATCTGTTACCACACCGTTTATCAACAATACCGTTAGGCACATTTATCATTTTTTCCGGTATCTTACTTTTACAGCTTATAAAATGTCTTAATTATCCTGTTTGTGTGTTAATGACATCCTTGCTGTACAAATACAAACACAAATATAAAAATTTGTCGCTTCAAAAAAAATACATTTACGCATTCATATAAAATAGACTTTATTGTTTGTACAACAGGTTTCTCTTTGTTCCTTAGGTATAAAATATTCGTAAGAATAAGAAATAAAGTTCGTGCTTCCTTTCACATTGTACATACTTCCTTTCCTTTAAGAATATAATTCTGGCAAAGGGAATATGATGTTAATCATTATTTTCTGTTTGTTATTAAGAAAAAAAATTGGGGTCACCATTTATTTGATTGGAATTTCATTTTATTTAGATATAATTTTTTACGTATTTAATTTAAAATTTAATGGATTTAATGAGGTTTACTATAATTAGTATAATAAATGTTTAGACATGTTTTGCTTTTCATTACGTTTTTAGCTCTTTTAATTTAGGTACGCGTATAGTTTTAATTTATTTGCTTAATAATTTTTAATAAAATTTTGTTTTGTTTATTTTTAGAAATTAAAAATGAAGCCGGTTATAATGATGCTGAAACCATTAATGTAAGTAACTTTAAATCAGTTCTTATGAATAATTTTGAAAAAAGCATTTTTTAAAAAAGTAGTAGTCAATATACAAGGATGGATCATTAAGTCCGTGACTTTTCGAACCTCCCACGTAGTTACATAAAATGAAACACTGCTCCGGTCAAGTACCATCTGATAATAAACTACCGTCAAATTTTAACATTTGCATTTGCATTAACTTTTTTTATACTTTGAACAGATGTTCAAAGTATAAAACCTCGTGAATTTTTGTAAAAATGGAAAAAGTGAATTTCGAGTGCTCATGAAAAATTATCTTTAGCGAAAAACCCGTCACTCACACCAAGGAAAAGCTTGATAAGAACCTATGTGTTTTCTGTAGAAAATAAATACTTGAAATCTAAAATTTTCTGTATGAAATATTATATGTAGGTTTCCATTTGAAAAATGTATCTAAGCCAGTGGCTTATGCCATAAGAAAAGGTCCTCAAATAGAATTTGAAGATTTTTCTGGTGGAAAATATTTGCAAAATGTCAATGCTTTTCTGTTGTAAAAAGTCCGAAAAATGCCAGGTATTTTGATATGAGAATTATATTGTATCTTTAGAAAAAAAAGCCACAGTACGTGATTGATTTTCTATAGCTAAAAGTCCCTAGAAATCCAGATTTTTTCAATAGAAAAAGTTATTATATTCTGATAGTTTTTCTGAAGAAAACAGCACATCTGGCAGATTTTCAGCTTTTACGCGAAATAATAACACTAATAAACACTTGGCCGTAGTTATTTGCCAACTTTAGGATTTTGGTATATCCTAGTACATTTAATAAAAAATTTAGTAGTTAGCTACTTCTAAAAATTCAACAGTAGTTACAAAATATTTGCGTTTTTTTTAATAAATTTTCCTTTACCAGCTTGGGGTCATATGTGACCCTGTCCAAAAGGGTTATTGAGGTCACATTATTTTTTTTCCAAACCGCTTAGCTATTAAGATGAAATATAACATTTAAAAGTACAAAATTGATTAATTTTGATACAAAGTATTTAAAGTGTAAGTTTACTTAATTTTTTTATAAAAATCACACTTTTCTCGAAATCCACAAAAAATAAGAGCTTGTCACCGACAGGTCCATGGAGGGATTTACCTCAAAATTGGCATACTTCATCTCTAGGATATATTTAACAAGCTCTTGAAGTGCAAAATCCATTTTTTTTTATTTTTTTAAGAAAATTTTTTAAAAATCGAAAATGGAGTTTTGAAAATTATGTCAAAAAATGTATGCATTTTTTTGCCTTATTTCGCGACAGGTTACCAGACAGGTAATAAAACAATATTTCATATCTGAGTATTTATAAGTACAGACAGCAAAAAACAATTATCGCTTTAATCAATTTCTGAAAGTTTGAAAAAGTGCCATTAAATTTCATGACCTAGTGTTTTTTGGCACAAAATTGGTCTGGGGCATTTGTTATTTCTTGGCGAGTTCTTAACCGATTTTGAAGCTATGTAGCTTTTTGAAAAAATAATTTTATACTGAAATCGCCTCATAACACAAGTGGTTGAAAGAATTAAACTATAGAAGGAAATTTTCCTAAAAACTTAAAAAAAGACATATTTTTCCCGTAAAAATACTCTTGAAATTTTCAATCGATTTCCGCCTCTAGATTTTTTTATTCGATTGCCCCCAAACTTCATATTTATTAGTTTTATATAGAAAGGAAACAAATTGGACCCCGAAACTCTTTAAAATCGCATTTTCATTTTATTGGAGCCCCTAATGAACATATTACCTCAATTTTCGTTAATACACACACACAATAATGTGTGGAAATATATGAATATGTATGATCATGTATGTAAATATTACCTAAAATTTCGTTAATGCACAAGGATGTCCAATAGAGCGTACCACCTTACAGGCAAAAAAAAAAAGTGCGCCGTACACCCTCCAATATGAAATATTTTTGCAAGGAGGTTTCAAAAAAAAAATTTATTTTTTTTTGCCGAACGTAGGGGTCGCCATTTTACATTTTTCGTTATATCTTTGGTATTTACAGTCGGATCTTAAAGTATGATACATCGATGTTTTTCTCTCGAGGAGAGAAAGGACATTTTGAGCTCAAGTATCCCGTTCTAGAAGTTACCCACCAGATCTCAGTTGCTACCGCCCAAATGAACTACCCTAATATCAGAAAATTAAAGCTCGCAAAAAATCATTAAACTTTTGCTAAGGAAGTTTTTCGCTAAACCCAGTAGAAATTTTTTTTATATATTGGTTGCCGAACGTAGGGGTCGCCTTTTTAAACTTTTTTTAATTGGATTTTTCCCTTATAGCAAAATACTGGTCTCTTCGAGGCAAAAAAATCCGATTTTAAATGCCGAAGCTATAACGAAAAATTGAAAAAGGCGACCCCTACGGTCGGCAATAAAAAAAAATTTTTTTTTTGAAATCGCCTTCCAAAAATACATCATATTGGAGGGTTTACGGCGAACTTTTTTTTGAGGTACGGTCTACTGTCCAACCTTGTATGAAAAAAAATGCCGAGTTATTGACCGGGTCATACCAAGAAATATTTATTTGGGAGTAAAACTATGTCTCCCAAAAAATTAGGATAATCGGATATCGGGAAGACGTAACAAATCGGCCCTAAAATTTGAAAAACGGATTATAAGGGAAAAATACAAGTTATTTTTTTTTATTTTTCTAAAATAAAAATTTCATTTTAAAACTTATTTGGATCAAAAAGTTTCAAAAATCGTAATTAGCAGTAAATTATCTTTCCACAAAGGCAACACAAACAAAAATAGGTTAAAACGAGTAAAAAGGTTAAAGTCGGGCATGCCGACTATACAATACCCTACACCACTCTGGTTAAAACCTAACTAATGTTTGGATCCGAAATTCGAATGGGTTAAAATGGGACTAGTGTTAAAATTTTCTATAATGTGAGTCAGCGCACCAAATTTCATTAAAATATCTTAATATTTACGACCTGCTGCGTATAAACAGTATAATTTTGGGGGGACCCTTATATGGGCACTAGGTCTAAACATTGACCGATGTTCACCAAAATCAATAGGCTTCGTTCTTGGCCCAACATAGGTCTGTGTACCAAATTGCATCAAAATATCTTAATATTTGCGACCTGCAGCGTACAAATAATATAATTTTGAGGGGTCCCTTATATGGGCACTAGGTCTAAACATGGACCGATTTTAACCAAAATCAATAGGCGTCGTCCTTAGGCCGACATAAGTCGGTGCACCAAGTTTCATCAAAATATCTTAATATTTGCGACCTGTAGAGTGCGCACAAGAATGCATGGACAGACAGACAGACGGGCGGATGGACGGACAGACGGACATCATTAAATCGAAATAAAAACAAATTCTGAGCCGATCGGTATACTATAAGGTGGGTCTAGGACCAATATTTTTTGGTGTAGGGTACAACAACAGGTATGTTATTACAATTTTTCCCACTTAATCAAGAAATTCGAAACAAAATTTTGAAATTTTAGAAATAATCTACTACAAAAACATTTTTATTTCCTATCGTATTAATTTCAAGATACCCACCCAGTGTAGAAAATCATTACCAGATATGTGGTTATGTAACTACATACTTGGTAATGGTAACTAGTTACTTTTGTTATTACATTTCTTATTACCTTTATATGGCGATGTCGCGAAAAGTAATGAGTTGTCGTTACACACCAGCATACGAAAAATCAAAAAATATATCGTTACCTATGTGCTTACCAGTACCAACAAAAATAATGAGTCTAAAAATAGATTTTCTAAAAAATAAATTATATAAAAAAAAATATTTTTTATTGTATTTTTTTTTAGTAAAATTTGCCGGTGCGGGAATCGAACCTGGGTCTACAGATTGCCAGTCAACAGCTCTACCATCTGAGCTATATCGACATGTAATATTTAATAGATAAAAACACAATTGACCTGTTGCACACAAGTAGCTTACTCGCCAACATACAAAAAATCAAAAAATATGTGGTTACATATATCCTTATCAGTTTTTAAAAAATATTGAGTCTAAAAATAGATTTCAAAAAATTTTCAAAAAAAATCTAAAAAATATTTTCTATTTGAAATAATGATAAAAATACGTCATTATCAGTAAGTCATTATTATATGTTTTAAAATAATACAGAAGGTAAGTGGGTGTCATTACTGGTAGTCCAAAAAATAATGATATGTCATTACCATTTCTACACTGGGCAGGTAAGAAGTATTTTTCATCTTATGTTTTCTTAACTCCGATAAAGTTAATATCAAAAAGGTCAGAAGTTTTAAATACTGTTTTCATATCTCCAATTTTGAATTTTCAAAAATTAACCCTTAAGTGCTGTTGCTATCTATATGTCCCACTGAGTAATTATTAGTCTATTTTTATGAAACGGCCATTTCATGAAGGAGGTGCCCGGACATTATCGCAATTTCCGATTTTAGAATTATGTCCGAATAACTTTCGGTCACAATCCAAATATAGTAGATAGTTTGGAAAACGGCCATAATACCAATGGATTTTATGATCGGCTTTGTTTATGATTATGGCGGAAATAGTATCTTAAATATAGTATTTATATACAGTTGTGGACACGTCTTTAAGTCAATTCAAGTTTTTTTTTCTAATTTTATTGTTGTTGCCTTTATTTTAAAAGATCAAAATAGTGGCTAAATTCGCCACGAAAGGCAAGGAGATGGTTCAGAAAATTGTACAGAATTTTAACGTAATATTTGTTTTTTCATTTTGTCACTTGTTAAAAGTGGGCGTGGCTTTTAACGAAAAATTTGCGATATCAACCTTTTATCAAATAACATAGTAAAATTTAGGCAGTACTGATCGGTTTTGTACAAACTGTATATTTTTGGAAATCCTATAAAATTTCCTTAAGTCTTGCATTATTTTTATCTACAAATAGTCGCCAGACTTAAATTGACAGTACCTTAAACATGACCAAATTTTTCTTTGTTTTTAGCGATTTTAAAAGAAAGTTAACAACACTGAAATTTTAACATGAAATGCTTTTTACTATAACGTAAAAAAAATCTTGACTGATTTGTTATATTATGGTAAGAAAAGCATAAAACTGTTCACTTTAAAATTACAGTGCTGTTAACTTTATTAAAAATCGCTAAAAACAAATAAAAATTTAGTCACGTTTAAAGTGCTGCACTTTTAAGTCTGGCGACTATTTGTAGATAAAAATAATGCAAGACTTAAGGAAATTTTCTATCGTGGTAATACTTCAGAGCTGTGCAAAAGATTTTTAGAAATTAAGACTAATAAATATTAATTCGCGGTTTGAATTCCCGAAATGATGGAAGACATGGATATTTTATTGTTATACTTTCTTTCAGAATAAAATCGTTTTTAAAAATATTAATCACGTTGCCCATTATAGCCCCCCCCCCCACCCTTTATATCCGCCCCTAATCACATGAAACAAAATATATCATACATATACATATCAAAATATATATCTCACAAATCTGAGAAAAGAATTAAAAATTTCAAACTGGCAGATCCAAGATGGCGGCGGTGGATTTAAAAAGTCAATATATTGGATCTAAAGTAAGGCATACACGTTCAATATTATTGATATATTTTTCAGAAATCATATAATCAGAACTTTTTATTTTTAAGGCAAACATACGCATTCAATATTGTGAAAAAGGAGAAAAACAATAGGATTAAGAGAGGAAACATTCTAATTGAAAAATAAATTGTTCAAGTATTAGTTAATTCTGGCTCATCTGATTACAAAACATACATTGTATAGGCTGTGATTAAAAAAACTTCAATTAGCCACACTCAGCGCTATGCCGACCGTGGTGTAACTTGTTAAAAAGTGATGTTACGAGTCATAGCCTGTGCAGAGGGCTGCCGGTTCAATCCCCGGTCATGGCATTACACAAAAAGTTTTTCATATAGAGACAAATTAACAATTAAAAATTACTTTGATCAGTTGACACATAAACTAACCACTGACGGGGTCCCTTGTGTCTGTTAAATTTTTCAATAAAAATGATTACTTCTTCTTCTTCCTATAAATAAACTCTAGAAAAAAATTCTTTAGTAATTAATTCTAATATTAATTACGATTGTCCTATGCGACGGTTACAAACACTTAACTAAAAAATGATTGATCAATGTTTTTAAAATCAACCAATCAGAATGAAATATTTAAAAATAAAATGTTCTGATTTGTTGATTTTTGAAAAATTTATTAATAATATTGAAAGTGTACGCCCTACTTTAAATAATTTTATAGAATTTATAGAAGTTATAGAAAAATACAAGCACTTAAATAAATTTAATTATTAGAAAAACTATAAAAATTCTCAAAATAATAAGCATTATGAAGCTTAAAGTCTAATACCATATTAAATGTATATATTTTCATTTATATAGGTACTCCAACTAATTATACGTACATTCCTGAATATTGTAATAATATAACTTGAAAATAAATATAATTAATTTCAACACTCTACTTAATTTACATACACAATTACTCTATTTTATACTATCTAAATACTCTGGCAAATTTTAACTGTAAAGTAGTCGTAAATCATTTAAAATTTTAAGTAGTCTTTTACTATATAAATTTAACACCAAATTATTGTAAAATAAGTTAAACATGATTTCGCAAAATTTGTATTATCAAGGGATGATAATTAGCATGTTCCATATAAATGAATGTCGGTATCGCTCTGTACATGCCAAAAGTTGAAGTAGAGATTTTGCATTTTAATGTTGGTTAGTTAAGTTAGTTAATTTTGTGTACAACTGACAATGGACTAATATAATTATAATGAACCAAATTGTAATGGTAGACAACGAACATTAGTTACATACAAACAAGAATTTAATTTTGTTTTATATAATCTGATTAATAATTACATATACACGCACATAGATATACAACAAATATATAAAAATATTGCTTAAGCCAGGACAAATGGGAATTTAAAGTTGAAATGTTTTCAGAAAAAAAAAATCAAATTATTAGAAGAAGAAGTTTTATAGTTAACCTTCTAATGCGCAAGGCTACCTTTCAAAGCTATTAACCTTAAAGCCTAAATGCTATATTGTTCAAAATTACAGCTTTAAGTTAAAAAATTAAATCAGTTCGGCATAATACGTAATTTTCTTCATTACTCGTTAACGAGTTTTTATTTAGGGTAGACGGGGATCTTTCGCCAGTGGGGCACATACACTAAAACCATTTTGATCCGATGTTAAGAGATAAAAAATTGAAAAACAATATATTTTGTGCATTTACCATATACATTTGCAATTACCCTTCCTTTACATCCACTTTGACGAATTTACATCACATTTGAAAGCCCACAGACGTGTTTTTGTGTTTTTTGGAGTGCCAAAGAAATAATAGGAACCCATAGATTTTGCAATAACTTCATCAAATCATATGATACGGAAATCATTTTCATTATGGTAGACCTATGACCCTGAGTTACACCGATTTGAGCTACTTTGAAAATCATTTAAAAAAATAAAGGAAATATGCAAATAATTAGAATAAAAAGCATAACAATTAAAGCCAAGATAAGTATATAGTTTTTCAATTTGAAAGTAATTTTTTAAAAATAATAAGTGGTTAAGAAATGACAGTGGTTTACTAAGAAACAAAGTGGCAAAGGATCCCCCCTCTACCCTACACGGTATAATATTGTAATTTGATTTCAAAGTCGAAATTTTATAAAATTAATTAGCGGGCAAGCCCGCTAGATTTAGCGGCATGCCTTAGGCCTGGTTTTTGGGATGTCAGTTACACCGAAAACGAATTTTGTTGTATCGGGCAAGCCCGCTACTTTGTTAGCGTACATTTAAAATGTAATTTGTTTTGTATAGAAATTAAATGTTTTTATGAAAGTAAAATACAATGGTCCTTACTATAAAAGAATATTTTAAATTTAAAGTCGACTTTATTTTTAATCATATGGTTTTGTTCATTTTGTGTATGAAAACCCTATAAAAATATTCATATTTTCAAACATTTTGATTAATTGAAAATAAATTAACCAATTAGAATTCTCCAAAAATAAATCAAGTCAAGGCATACTGCCACCCAATATTTTAACTAAAGTCGATAAAAGTGCCCTTCGATACGAATGCTTATTAGAAGCTTATAAAAAAAAAATAATAATTGTGAAAATTATTATTCAGAGAAAGCTTAAGTTAAAACAAAATTTCTACTTTTAAGTAAAAATAAAATAAAATGGACACACTTAATAATTAACAATAAATAACGATGACAATGTGAGGGCTGTGGTGCAATGGTTAGCGCAATGAACTGTTACACATGTGGTTGTGGGTTCGATCCCCAGCTACCGCAACATCTATTGGGAAAAATAATGTGTATGACTTTTCTATCCCTAATACAGTGTCCTCCTTCATTATTCCCATAGCACTTAACCACACTGAAGTAAAATACTATAACAGGGCTTTGCAATAAACAGCCTCAACAAAAGTTCGCCAACTCACCATCAATTGGCGCCCAACAACTATTCTAAAATTCAATATCTCGCGCAATTACAGTGTTGCCATATTTGTGGCCTTTCATATTTCACCACCTTCTATCTCTTCTTTATCCCCTTTCCAAATAAAGCAACAGGCTAAATAAGGTTGAATTAGATTAGGTTAATGCTATAAGGGCTGCCTGATTGTCGTAGTAACGCCAAGGCTTGGTTGTCAAAGCAAAACGAAAATTTTATAAGATAAGATAAAGATTAAGGATTAAGATTAAGATTAGATTAGATAAGGTTGGATTATATAAGGTGGTTGTCATAGTAACGCCAAGGCCTGCTTGTCATAGCAACACGAAGGTTGTCATAGCAATACGAAAATTGTATATGTAGGGACGCCCTAATCTCCTAGCGGTATCAAGAATACCTTACGACCTATTCTCATACCTACCAAATACACATACAAAATTTCATAAAAATCGGTCGAGCCGTTCCGGAGGAGTTCTACACTCATAAAAAAGCCAGTACAAATAGTTCAAAATTCTGCTAAAATAACAGGAAATAGTACCTGTATTTGCGCCAGCAGAATTTTCAATGAAGTTGAGAATTATGGTCTGCTAAATTTAGGTAAGCTAAATTTTACACACTGCTAAATACACAGACAATTTTAGTTAACTTAGCTCAGAAATTTGAGCTAAATTCAACAGAAACATTACCTAATTTATCTGAAAATTTGTGCTAAAATGTCGCTTACAATCTTGGGTTTGGGGCTTTATGGATATGTCCCGGGACAGGCCCATATTTCTTTTTGGGAGTATAGGTGGGTTATAAAGATTGATAAGTTCATAGTATCGAATTTTTGTAAATTTTGCTCTATCTCGCTTAGTTTCCGAGATATAAGCCATTTTGTGATTATAAAATAAAAAATTATGAAAATATACCGCCATCTCTATGTGATATTTATAGCAGAGACACAAAAATATAAACTTTGGGAAATAATTGGGGTTTAAATTAGCTGAAAAATTTGTAAAATTAAGAAACATAAATTACTAAAAATTAGGATGCAAAGTTAGTTCAAATACGGATAAAAATAATTGTTATGCTAAATGTGATTTACAAAGATATTAGTTCAATCCTAAATTTTAAGACAAAATAACAGAAAAAATCAGTTCATTTGCGCCGGAACGCGTTTAACAGACTTTTGTACTAACTTTTTTTTATAAGTGTACCCCAAACACCGTGACACGAGAATTATATATATATATATAGATTTTGCTCTGATAATCGCAATTAAAGAAAATCATATGGTTCAGTTATAATAGCAGAAAACAAGTTGAGGCACAAGCATTGGCGGACTTAGGCCGGTCTGGGGTGGGCTAAGCCCACCCTAGACTGATTTTTGCCCACCCCAGAATTTTTAAAAAATCTACCTAGAATTCTTTTATCTACGATTTTGATGGCGTAAAGTATCACAATATTACTTTTTTTTTAATATCAATCCTGTGTTTTTGGTTTGGGAACTACTGGTTTCCTAGGCAGATAATTTGTTGAAATCTAAGGATCAGCCCTATAGTCAGAACTAAGATCGATTTTTGTTTTAAATATTTCTTAAATAAGAAATATTTAAGAAACAAATCTGTCTTAGTTCTGATTATAACATTGACTATAAGAGTTTTTTCTTTAAAAAAAATTATTAGAACCACAAAGTTGTTCAATAATAGAAAAATAACGCAGAATCTTTTTGGTGAGTTAAATATCTTAGATTTCATAGTTTTCTAAACGAATAATTAGTTTATATCTAACAAGGAAGTTACTTCAAACTAAACACTACTATGTTATTTCAATGAAATTTCAATATTTTGTAGAAACAAAAATTGTAAGATGAACATCTTACTAATTTTGTCCACCTCTGTAATTTAAGTGGTCAGAATATGGGGTTAGATAGGGTTCGTCCGAGGTGGACGAATTAGAGAGGTTGCTCTTAGATTTCTTTTCTCTATTAAATATTTAAATTTCATAATAATCTGTGAATATAGATTGGAATACATTCCTTGTACGAGTTTTCCTTCAGAAAAATAAATGCACTATTCAGAGTTTTGTATAAAAACATGGCGATTTTGATAGGGTAAGCTACCAGGATTATTTAATTTTGAAAATTATGAAAATTTTATTAGAAGGCAAGGAACCAGTTTTAAGATTTTTTTGTGTAAAAAAATTGTAAGCATAATGCCGAAAGTGTTTTTTAGGATTAATAGTATGAGAATGGGCAAATTAATAGCAGAAAATTAATAGGTCTCTTGACCACCCCAGAAAAATGGTCTAGTTAGGTACGCCAATTTGATTTTGGCAATAGATTTCCGATTGCCTTAAGAACACCGTCCAAATCACTCAAAATCGAAAAATTTGGTTGCTGAATCTAAACTATTCGATCGGCAATAATTTTTGAATTACTTCTGTATTTGCCAAATTTGTTGCGGAGGCTGAACACTTTGAAAAATTATTGTAAAATTAATAAAATTAAATTTATTACAAAATACATACCTCCTACAATTTAACGGGGAGTTTTAACCAATTTACTAAATCCGCCATGACACATTTTTGACAAGTAAGTAAGTTTTGTTCGGTGTTTATCACCTAAGGTCACACTACATTAATTTTATTTCGAAATTTCTACAATTCTTCCAATTTGAAATTCAAAATTTGATTTCAACTGGTATTTTTAAAAACCTAAAAAGTGTTTGAAAATTCGATTTGTGTGTTGAACATTTAAGTTGTATCTCGATCTTATTGACGTATTCATTAGAACGTACCACCTTGCAGGCAAAAAAAAAAAGTGCGCCGTACACCTTCAACCATAAAGTATTTTTGCAAGGCAATTCCATAAAAAAAAATTTTTTTGCCGAACGTAGGGGTCACCATTTTATATTTTTCGTTATAGCGTCGGCATTTAAAGTCAGATTTTAAAGTGCGATACATATATCAATTTTTTTGGCTCGAGGAGACCAGTGTTTTGCTATAAAGGAAAAATCCAATGAAAAAAAATTTTAAAATGCGACCCCTACGTTCGGCAACAAAAAAAAATTCTGCTGGATTTATCGAAAAACTTCCTTAGCAAAAGTTTAATGATTTTTTGCGAGCTTTAATTTTCTGACATTAGGGTGGTACATTTGGGTTGTAGCAACTGAGATCTGGTGGGTAAACACTAGAACGGGATACTTGAGGTCAATGGCCCTTAGAGCAAAACATTGGTCTCCTCGAGAGAAAAACATCGATGTATCACACTTTAAGATCCGACTGCAAATGTCAAAGATATAATGACTTTCTAAAGATATGTCATAATTTATTCATCACAATGACCTCCTGGTGACTTGTCGTGATGACATTTTTATATTTGTATGAAAATGTCAGCAGGTGTCTATAGGTATTTTGTATGGGAGCAGATCAGCACATTGTCAATGATAGCGACATATCGCTAAACCCTCATGACGAAGTCTTCACAAAATTTCCAACTGGGAATATAATCAAGGTTTAAGCTTAACCACAGATATTTATATATAAATTTGATCTTCAAAACTATGGTTAAGAACTAAACTCAATTTATCTTCAGATAAGTTAGCAGGTCTTAACCTGCTACAATCCGCAAAGAATTGTGCTAAATAATTAGTACACTGTAAATATTATTAGAGTAACTGACTGTAGTTTATTTATAAAGTTATCCGTACATTTATTTTTAAATGATTATAAAGTTAAAATATAAAGACAAATATTTTTCAACTTTTTTGTCTTTTCTTTAAAAAATAAATTACACATAAATACGGATTTTCCATTACAGATAAAATTTTCGTTTCAAATGTTTTGATAAACAAAGAAACCCTTTTAGATTTGTATTTAATTTCTAGGTCAGCTGAAGAAACGAAATAAACTAAATATCATTTATTTTTACGTATTTTGTAGGTAATTCTTTGCTAACAAAAAATATTATTTTTTTGGGATTTTGTAGTAAATTTATTAATATTTAAAAATAAATAAAAAGTTCTTTTGATTTAAATGAAAAGTTAGTACACCGATTTTCAGGTGATTTTTAATTTATTTTAAATTACATTTTCAGTTAATTTAAACTACACTTAAAATAATACTTCAGTAGAAAAATCTGTCAAAGGGGTTTCAAATCGATTTGACCAATTTTTAGCAAAGTTTTAGTTGAACCACTGATTTAACTAAAGATTTTAGTTATATTCATTTAACACTATACTAAAAATTATCAGTACTTTACCTAATTTTGAGGGTTAATTTTCAAAACTATTTATAACTAATTTTTAAGAACACATTCGTTAAATTTTATACACTTTATTGTCAAAATATAATATTTACATGTTTCTGTTATTGCCCGTAGATGGTGCCCCCAATGTATCCGAAGTTTTAAAGATGGCGCTATTTCTTTCCCTCCCGATTATTTTAAATGGCCTGTATCTCGAAAACTTAGAGAGATAGAGTAAATTTGACTAAAATTTCGACTACCCCTAACCATATAATATCCCGCAGAAAGGGGTTATCTCTACCCAAAAATGGACCATGGTGAGGCCTTGGACCCTTGAAAATTTTTAATCAAAATGTTCCACTTCACAAAATGGCCCATATCTCGAAAACTAAGCGAGTTCGAGCAAAACGGACAAATTGTTTGCTTCTTCGGAGTAACCTTACATGCCCTTAGGTGATATGGACTAGTCCCGGGGAGGGTCCCGAAACCCTGAATTTGAATAAATTCTACGACTCAGTATAATTACAGATAAAACTGTAGTTTTACAAATTTTTTATTTAAATTTAGATTTGTTAAATTTGACAAAAGAATTTGTTAAAATCAACTAATTTTATTTTAAGCCAAAAAACGGGATTAAGTTTTATTAAAGTAACAAATTTTTCTATTCAGCCAACAGACTTATTATTTTGAGTGTAGTTGCGTCAATGTAATGTGATCAATGTAATGTTATTTTGAGTTTTGCCGCTATTACTGTAGAAAGTGTTAACTTGTGTGGTGAACTATTTTGAATTGTGCTTCTTTAATTGAAAGAAATGAGTTCAATAGTCAAACGAAAAAATTTCAGTTCAAATGTCATAACTAAGAATTGTAATTTATTTCCACAAACATAATATAAAACGAGTAAAAAGGTTAAAGTCGGGCATGCCGACTATACAATACCCTACACCAGTCTGGTGTATTGTTTGGATCCGAAATTCGAATGGGTTAAAATGAGGCTTGTGTCAAAATTTTCTATAATGTGAGTGAGCGCACCAAATTTCATTAAAATATCTTAATATTTGCGACCTGCAGTTTGTAACCAAGCCAATTTTGGGGGGACCCTCATATGGGCACTAGGCCTAAACATGGACCGATGTTCACCAAAATCAATAGGCTGCGTTATTGGGCCAACATAGGTCTGTGTATCAAATTTCATCAAAATATCTTAATATTTGCGACCTGCAGCGTATAAAGAGTATAATTTTGGTAGGACCCTTATATGGGCACTAGGTCTAAACATGGACCGATGTTCAACAAAATCGATAGGCTGCGTTATTGGGCTAACATAGGTCTGTGTACCAAATTTCGTCAAAATATCTTAATATTTACGACCTGCAGCGTATAAACAATATAATTTTGGTAGGACCCTTATATGGGCACTAGGTCTAAACATGGACCGATGTTCACCAAAATCAAACTTGTTCGTCATTGGGCCAACATAGGTCTGCGTACCAAATTTCATCAAAATATGTTAATATTTGCGACCTGTAGAGTGCGCACAAGATTGCATGGACAGACAGACAGACGGACGGACGGACAGACGGACATCGTTAAATCGAAATAAAAAAAAATTCTGAGCCGATCGGTATACTATAAGGTGGGTCTACGACCAATATTTTTTGGTGTTACAAACATCAGCACAAACTTATAATACCCTGACCACATAGTGGTGTATGGTATAATTAAAGCAAGTGTAGCAAATCCTTCTTCAAAATTGTTTTTTTTTTCACAATGGTACTAAACTTTTTTTAAATATTACAATAATTCTTACATGAAGTTTATTGCCTCTTCTGAAAATTTAAGAATTTTGAGTTGTACCGCTTTTGTATTTAGAGTGGGAATAGTTTTTTTATGTTACATTTTTTTTTTTATTTATTAACGAAATTTTGACCTTGTTTTACAGAATTATCTTCAAAAAACTCTATTTTGCCGTCAAATATAACAGAAATATTGTGGTATTGTATTTATTCGTACTCCATAAAAAATTTTAAATTTTGTATTAGAGGCATAATATTAAAACTGTCATTCGCTTTGTCTTTCAAAGACTATGGGTATATTTATATTTACGTAAGATGGTTTGCATATATAAACATATAAAGAGTTAATCATTATTTGATTTTATATATAACAAACATATATGCCTTTCCATACAAAGTGCATACATATTACCACGAAAATCAAATGTTTTTAACAAAGCTATTATTTCCGCTATGTTACAGTTGTTGCTTTGATTGAAGCTCCTTCATTAGCAAAGCAATGTATATTGTGCTTTTTAACATTCAAGCTTTTAATTCTATTTATAGTGATTAGAACGAAAGCAAAGAACTTTCACAATGATTGGCAAATGGACACTTTTTTTGTTTGAAATTTTGCAAGAACAGTTTCTAGAGGTAACCCCATATTACCTAGAAAGGTATGCTGCCATATAAAATTTTCGAAAAATCGCGGTTTTAACGTATATGTATGTCGCTATACATGAATACATTTTTTTTGTTGAAATATTTTCCTTTTAATTGCTTCTTTACTAAGGCATAACATTTATCAAGGTCGATTTAACATCAATTGGTTAAAACAAAAAAAACTGTAAAAATCCACATAAAACGCGAACAGTGGTTTTAATGTCAAGTTTTGTGCATCAGCTGTAAACTAGTGTTTCCAATTCGGTTAATCGATTAACCGATTCCTCGATTAATCGCCTCTATTTCGGTTAATGTCGAAACAAATAATTTAAAACTCAAATAATTATTCGATCCGAATAATCGGTTAAAACAGTTCGATTAACCGGTTACAATTTTAATATAAAATTTTTCCCTTATTTTTTTTCCCAAAACTTCATAATTTTCTTAACTTTGGCTAAAAAATTACAAGAAAAGCTTAGAATAAACATAAGATTACTAAAATACCATCAAATTCTTTTAAAATTGAGTAGAAAGTCGTTAGCCTCTAGATAGCTTTTTTAATCAAAATAAAGGTTTTTCTAAAACTACCCAAAATACACGAAGTGTCTGGCTGAATCAGCGTCGCAGTGCTCTATAGGCTTTATTCAATACAGTAGGCGATTTTTGATTCTGTTCTTTTAAAAATTAAAACTAATGTAAATTATAATTCCATGTCCTTCAAGGCAAGGTGCATTTTTTTCAAATATGTGTCCCACAACTGTCAACTGGCATCTTAATTCTGTAGAAACTCTACCTTTTCTCACATCTCCAAAGAAAGTGTGTATAATCGATTCAAAGCCACATCAATTCTACAACATGTCCAACTACACCATTATCAGTTTTATTTCAAAATTGTTTAAAAATGTTTTAAAATTATCCAAATATATTTTAAAATTGTCTAAAAAGGTTTCAAAATTGTCTAAAATATTTCAAAAATATCCAGAAATTTTTAAAATTTTTCCAAAAATGTTTTAAATTGTCCAAAAATCACTCAAAATTGTGCAAAAATGTTTTAGAATTATCCAAAAATCTTCCAAAATTGTCCAAATATTGTTTAAAATTGTCTAAAAAACTTTGATATTTGTCCAACATTTCAAAATTGCCCAAATGTATTTTAAAATTTTCAAAATATATTTCAAAATTATACAAATATGTATATTTAAAAATATTACAAATATATTTTAATATATTTTATTTGTATTTAAGAAAATTCTATTTGTATTTTAAAATTCTTCAAATACATTTCAAAATTATTCACTTGCACTTAAAAATTTTAAATCTGTATATCAGAATTGTAAAATTGCATTCAAAATAATTCCATTCGTATTTCAAAATTCTCCAAATGTATTTCAGAAATTTCCAAATGTATTTAAAAAGACTCTATTTGTATTCCAAAATTTTTCAAATGTATTTAATAAAATTCCAATTGCATTTCAAAATTTTCCAAATGTATTTCAGAAATTTCTACTTTTATTTTAAAATCATTTTTACAAACATACATGTCTTCTCTTTCATAATGAAAATTGTATAATAATTATAAGACTTAAGAGAAAGAGAAAGCATGTATGTTTGAAAAAATGCTTTTAAAATAAAAATATAAATTTCTGAAATACATTTGGAAAAATTTTAAATTCAATTAGAATTTTATGAAATACATAAATACACAAGGGAATGTTAACTCAAACTTTGGATAATTTTGTTTATTGTCAATGGCCCTTAAAAACGGAAAAAATAATGAGAATTTTAACAATTGTTTATGATATTCTTTAGTCTACTAACTCTATTCAGAAAATATTTTTTTAAATTTTTGTAGAGTAAATTGGTATTTTCATTTAACTAATATTTTACTCAAATGGAATTAATTTTTTTTTTATTACTTCAGCGGAGGAGGAAGAACTTTGGATAATAGTTTTTTTAAATGCAATATTATATTTATTGTAGTATTGATTAAATTTGCATTCAAAGAAATTTTGTATCCAAAGTTTTACTTACTAATATTTAGAAAAAAATCTCCTAGTTTCACCAGTTTTTCTTTTGCCATTTTTAACTAATTTTTAATAGCTTCAGCTATATTTTACATAAATTTTTTTATTAGTATAAGAAATGTTTCAATTTAGATAATCTCAGATTCCGAAACTTTTCAACCTTAAGGTACATTTACGCGCGAGAGAAAATTGCTAGAAATGGACCGAAAACACTCCAGAATAGCTAAACACATTCAAAATAGAGCTAATTAGAGGTGATTTTTGTTTTATCTATAGCATTTTCTCTCTAGTGTAGATGTGCTTTTTTAATTTGAATTTTTTTTAAATACATCGTGTTCATGTGTCATGTTGATATTTAACAAAAACAGGAAGCTGTTAGTGTTTTTGTTGATAAAAAGTTAAGGAAATACATTAATTTTGTTTTAAACGATTAATCGATTAATCGCCAATTTTCTCGAATAACCGACCCGAATAACCGGCTAATCAGTTTTAGCGATTTTTCGAATAATGCAATAACCGGTTAACCGCCTATGCCGAATAATTGGAAACAGTACTGTAAACCCTAAATATGACTTCACCAGAAAAAATTGATATTGGCTGCATTTGAAAATGTTTGTATATAAAAAATTAAATGGAGAACCACTAAACTTTAAAGACATTTCGCGGAAAGTCTGTACCTTAGATCGACAAATAAAGTACGCCATTGTAATCAGCATGCCCGAAATATGTATATAGAACTGATGGTCAGATCTCCATTAATTTTTTCTGTGTCATGCAGTGTTATCAGTTAGGACCTCAGTACGTATAATCAATATATAATTTAACATATTGATTATACGTACTGGTGTTCTAACCAGTGCACAGAAGTAATATGTGGGCAAGACTAAAAAAAATTGAATTTTGTAAAAATTGTATTACCAGACGTAAGGTTCTATTCTAAGTAGTAAGAATCATCTGGATTTTTTATAAATTTAATGATATATCAAAGGTACAATTTTCCTTATATTTTTTTTTAAGTTTTTATTCTGAAACTAAAAAACAAACTAGAATATGGCAACATTTTTAAATATAGTTTTTCCTAAAATTGTTTATATAAGAAAATTAGTTTTGCAGTTGATCATTACAAACTGGTTTTAATAATTAATTTCTTGAACCAATCTTTTCAAAAAATAAAAACAAATAAAGCCATAAAATTTTAATAAAGTGTAAATTAAATAAAGTGTAAATTACATTGTGGAGGCTGAGATTTTATATATTTTTTGCTATTTGTTTAATTTGGTACTTATATTAAAGATAGCAATGTAATTGCTAGAAACCTGAACTGCAATTTTAGTGACGTCATATATTGCAAATGATTGTTAGTATAGACATCACTACCCAGCAAAAAAAGTCATTACAAAAAAGTTATTTTAAAAGCACTCCGAATAGCATCAACTGATTGTGAAGTAGTTACAATTTAGCTCTAACACTGATTTATTTTACACGTGATGTCCCATGTTGTCAGTAGTTCAATTTAAGCATTTTGTTAGTAATTTAAAAGTGATTACATGATGTTAATAAAAGTATGGTTTTTAGGTATACATTTTCATCACATCAATAGCGTACATTATGTTTGCATTTTTAGAGTGATTTAGAAGTACTCTTTATAATATATAATATAATACATTTTTCAAAGTGATTTAAATGTCCGAAATAGCATATTTTAGAGGCAATTTTAATGTTTAGCCTTTACAGAGCCCATTTCTGAACCTATTGTGTAACAAAAGCTTTAATTTATTATTATTTGTAGGGCAAAATTAAGGAAACACTTCTTTTGCATCTGAATCAATTCAATTAAGTCAAAATCAGACAAAACCTATTTTTTTTTAATTTTTGTTCAACAGTTTTTTAAATCAGTTTGTAACATGTTTACTTTTGTCTTTAAATTCGAAAAAGCTACGATATTGAATTAAATAAGATTAATACATTAGGACCGAGTTTTTGGGATGTCAGTTAAACTTGGTTTAGTTAAACCGAAAACGAAAAATAAAATAGATTTTAGAAGCAGTATGCCAGTTATAAACTTCGTTAAACTAACTTTAAAGATAATCTACATCCTAAAAGCTGGGCCTAAAAGTTATATGTAACCCTCTGATTATTTTTTTAAAAACATTACTCAAGGAATTTTCAGAATATTAAAGCGTAGTAGGAAACTATTTTTTCATTTTACAACTCTACAGTAATAAGGCCATCATTATAAATTTTCTGAATCCGCAGATCTATGATTGAAATTTTAGCTTTAAATTCATTAAAGAATCCGAGAACAGTTGGAGGACAGTTTTTCCCCAGACAAATTTCGAAGGCGAATACCATGTAATTTTGCAAGTCAATCATCGTTAGCTTAAAATCAACGCTTTCATTAAACGATGCATTAAGTTCCAATGCTGTAATTTGCAATCGTGATTAGTTAAATTCTTATGTTGAAGAAGTTCATTTAGCAAAATTTTAACTTTAATTAAAATTTGTAACTTTAATTGACATTTTAAAGTTGACGGCAGTTATTTTTTTAAATCTATTTTTGAGTTGAAGAAATAGTATATTTTTTGTCACTATAGAATTATTTATTTAGTTTGATTTTACGACTTTTAAGGTGTAATAGCAATTAAAGCATATCAACATTTAAAGCAGGTGAGATTTATAGAAATTTTTATGTATAAGAAAAGATAAGGGACCAACCTCTGTTAACGAACCTCTTCATTGGTCTGTTTTAAACGATAAAATTTGTTAACATTGCAACAAATTTTATTAACACATTTCCTTGGTGCACGGTGCAAAAGCACGCGAGCGACTTCATAGTAGAGATGAGCGATATTTTCATACCGGTGATTTAATCACAGTTATTAATAAATCACTGGTAACGGCAGTGATCAAATATTTCAAGTCGCAGTTACTCGGAATGTCGTTCTTTTAATATTTTTGTACTATTATTTCTTGCAAACTTCATTGTGCACAGTAATACATGTTCTTTTTCAATAACAGTGACTTGCTTTCACACTCTTCTGAATAAAACTTAGTTTAACGCAGTTTGTACGGTGATTTGAAAATCACGATCACTGGTAGCAGCGTTATTCAAAAATCACCGGATCACTCATCTCTACTTCATAGAGCCTTAACAATACATTTTAATTGTTAACTTTTATATATTTGCATTTAGTGAAAAGAAGAATTCATATTTGGGTCATAGTCCAGAGGAGATTCAATGGGATCCAATTCTTTATTTCCTTCCCTTTTTCAATGGGAACTGTAATTGAAGTATTTTTTAAAATATGTACGAACAATTAAAAAATATGTAAATAATCATAAATTAATAAAGTACGTTAATAAAATTAAATATTTCGTTGTTTTTTAGAGATAAAAAATGGAATCTCTAATTAATTCGTAATTTACAAACAAATGGATTTACAAAGAAAAAAACAACATTATATATACATTTTTGAAAGTTGTTTTAAAGCACATACATCCGAAACAGAAATAGAGCACTTATCGCTCCATTGTAACCAATTTAAAAGTTGTTTGTTTTGAATTACTTGCACATATTTTTGCACATTATTTTGGCTTCATACATTTTCTGACAACTTATTTTGTTAACACTAGCTCATTATTAATTTTTTTTACATAATAATAATCCATTTTAATGCTAAACTCATGAGCTAAATTTAAAAATATAAGTAAATTTCTTCAGGGTTGCCACAAGCAAAATATAGCCACTCTAGAAAAAAAAAACTGTCAAAATCACGAAAACTTTAAATTCTATTTCGTACTTAATGCGTAAGTTTTATTCTAAAAACATTCACATTTTGTGGCAAAAATTCTAACAGAAGACCTCAACAGATTTTAAAAAAAAATATTAGATCTGCAACGTCTATGTGGGTCCACGACTTTTGCTGGGTATAACATTTCGCTCTAAAAAAAAATTACTCCTTTTCACTTTGGGTAAAAAAAAAAACGCTTAATGGCCTTTTTAGGCCATCGGTCCTCAAGGGCTAACCATTTTGTGCGTGATTTTTTTTTTTTCAGATGAGCGATAATGAGTGAGTTTAATACAATTATGATATTAAAGCGACTAATTTCATCAAATTTTCGTTTAAAATTTTAAATTAAAATATTGGGACATTTTGGCACCTGCCAACTTGGGTTAGCGGTGCCAGAAAAGTTGATATCATATTCCTCATTGTTTTTATTGTAGAAAAGAAGAATATCGGACATAACACTGATTGCTTTTTGAAAAAATATAATTTCAAACCGTTATCTTATGCCAAAAAGTGGCAAAATTCGCTATTTCTTAAAAATCGCTAAAATTAAATTTATGCACGTGTAAACTGGGCGAAACGAAACCTTAATTTTTTTTCGTTTATTCTCTAAAATATGTCTAATAAAAATATTATTTTTTACGTTTTGTTCAGTAAACTTTTTTAAAAATTGAAAATCGAATTTTGAAATTTGAGATTTATACTAACATCACGATGCAAAACGGGTTAACGTTATCCTAGAAAGTTAATATTGTTTATCTGGATTCTTATAAATAAACCGTACACAAAGTTTTAAAGGTAACTTATTTCACAAGCATGATTTTTTATTATTTTTTAATTTTCATTATATGTGACCTTCTCCGAGAAAAGGGACCTAGTGTGTCAAAAAAACGGGTTTGGATAAAAATGAGAAAAACATTAAAATTTTATTTTTAATTTAACTTTAAATGTGTTCTTCTCAAAACTTCATATTCACACACTAGGTCCCTTTTCTCGGAGAAGGTCACATATTTGGAAATAGTCAAAATTTTATAGAAAAAATTCTAACAGAAGATCTCAACCGATTTAAAAAAAATTTAGATCTGGAATATCTATGAGGGTCCACAACTTTAGCCCGCTATTACATCTCGCTCTGAAAGAAAAGTGGCAAAACATATCACTCTAGTGCAAAAGACCTTTTTTAGCTGTGCAGTTGATACGGAAAGCCTCATACTTATAAATTAATGCTTCAGTTGCCAAATCGATTAACTCCATAAAGAAAAATTAATGAGTTTCAAAGGGAAAAATGAGAAATAAGTATATGTACCCAGCAAAAACATGGTAACGACAGGTCATTACCATACTGATTACCAAGTAATGATAGGTCATTACCTTTTGCATTACTTTAAAATACAAAATAATGACTTACCTATAATAAGTTATAGAAGTACTTATATATTCGTGCAAAGTAATCACTTACTGGTAATTGATTAAATAAATACTGTTATAAGTTATGTTATAAGTAATAAAAAGTTTTATTTTGCCAATATGACCAACTATTTTACAATGAAGGGTAACTACTTATTTCCTAACTTCTGAGTAACCACTTATTCTATCTTTGTGAGTAACTAATTATTCTTTCAATATGGTTAACTCGTTATTCGCATTTTTTTTAAGAGAGAGGGTAATGATCACCCATGAATTTTTGGACATCGCGAACAAAAGTAATGTTGCGAGTAAATAGCCTGGTAAGTAGTGAAACCCTTTGTGTGCTACTTACTCGCTAAATTACTCGGTAATGTCTGCTTTTGCTGGGTATATTATGGTGGGTGAATTTTTTTTGTGAAGAAGCGTATAGCAGAAACGTGATATACACTAAATTCTAAGTAAACTACCCAAATAAACTATGGGTCTAAAATGAAAACCTAGCTCCCGCCGAGAAGCATTTTGATTTTAGTGGTTTTGTAAAAACTGCATAAATTTGAAATTCGAAAAAGCGCTTTCTTATAAATCAAAATGCTTCTCGGCGGAAGCTAGGTTTTCATTTTAGACCCATAGTTTATTTGGGTAGTTTACTTAGAATTTAGTGTATATCACGTTTCTGCTATACGCTTCTTCATTTTTTTCGGAGCCATACAAATTGACCCACCCTAATGTATATTGTTTTTTAAAATTCCTGCTAAATTATAAATTCAAATAAATGATGTGTTAATACTTATTAGCAGAGAAATTCGTTTTGAATATTATACGAGGTGTACTATTTATATCTCGGGAATAGCAAATAATAACAAACATTTTCAAATCAAAATGGCTGCAGTGTTTTTCAAAATATTCCCTTTGATGATCAATATACTTTTGCATGCGTTCAAACCAATTGTCATAGCAGTTTTTCCATTCCTCTTGAGACACCTACAAAACATGGTTTTTGAACGCTTCAACTGCTTCTTCCGCGCTCGTAAATCGTTGACCACGCCATTTAGCTTTGATATTCGGAAACAAGAAGAAGTCATTGGGTGCCAAGTCAGGACTGCACGGAGGATGATGGGTTAGTTAGTTACGTTATTACGAATTTCTCCGAAGACTTCCGGCAAACAAATGGTCGTGTGTTACTCAGAATTGACCGCCATACGTTGCTCAAGCGGAACAGTGGCCACATGAAACATTCGGCCGAAGAAACAGGCGACCATTTGCTTCGCTGTGCTTCTTCCACGAACAAATTTTATTGGATTTCGCTCGTCTTGTAATACCCACACGGTCGATTGCTGTTTTCTTTCCGGCTCATACGCATATATCCATGATTCGTTACCTGTCACGATTTTATACACGTCTTTTGAAGCACCACGGTCGAACTGTTTAATAATTCCCTTACACAAATCAACGCGAGCCTTTTTTTGAGCTATTGATAAATTATGGGGTATGCAACGAGAGCAAATTTTTTTTACAACTAAGTGTTCATGCAAAATCGAATGTATTGAAGTGGATCTAATGCGTAAGGATGCCTCTATCTCACGATATGTCACATGATAATCTTGGAGTATCAGTTCAAACACTGCATCGATGTTTTGTGGCACAACAACCGATTTTGGACGACCTTCACGGAATTCGTCGGCGTCCGAACTACGACCAAGATTGAATTGACTATACCAGCGATATAGTGTCGTTTGTGATGCTGCTTTATCGCCACACAAAGAACTGAGTTCATCGACACATTCTTGTTGAGATAATCCACGTTGAAAGTTATGAAAAATAATCCAACGAAAACCTTCTCTTGAAATTTCCATTTTTTGGCCAAATTGAAATACTTAACTCACTGTAAACAAAACAAATAGCACTTGTACATCAAAACATTGTGAGCACGTTTATGCTAAAAAATGTCAGATGTTATTATCGTGTAGCCAAATTTTAGCTATTGACATTAGTGTTGCCAGTTCCCGAAATATAAATAGTACCCCTCGTACAGTTAGGACCCAATAAACAATTTTGCTGGAATTGAGGTTGAAATCAAGGGTAATTCCAGTCACATTTTCAAATTTCAAGCCTTGATTTACACTGTAATTCAATAGCGTACTCCAGCAAAAGGTACACTGGAATTCCAGTCGAACATAACAGTGTAAATATGCTAAATAGCCTTGAATCTCAATTCAATTAAAGTTCAAACAACATTATAATAACACTTGTTTTCAAGCCCTAACTTCAAGCTTAAACCAAGCCATAAAAACACGATTTTGATTATTTTTTGTATAATTTATTTACATTTACAGATTCTTTTTAACATACATACACATTTTTTATTTTGGTTTTGGATTCTTGATTTGAGAATAACACCTTTGATGTATCAATTGTTTCCTTCACTGGTTCCTAGATTCTCTAGAAGTGTAGAAGTTTATAGGACTTTTCTGAAATAAGAAAAAAAGAGAATACAAGGACTGAATTTAGCTCCAAATATATGCGACTTAGGTTTTGAATAAAATCCTTGGAAGAAATTCAGACTTTATTAAAATCTCAACAGGAAAATTGTGAATTTGGAAGTTTTTATTTTCACAAATTGATTTTGACTGAAAAAAATACTTAAAATAAAGCCGAATTCCAGCAATATTTAAAGCACTTGAATTTTTAATTTTTATGTGTTTATTGGGGAGTCAATAAAATCTTTTGAAATTAAAGTTTTATAAAATTCTGAAAGTGGAGTTAATCGATTTGGCAACTGAAGCATTCAAATAATATGAATATTTATAGTAGGATGTATGTAAGTATGAATAATTGTATGTATGTGTTGGTTAAAGCACGTGTTTTGTATTATTAATTTTTTATTTATGTATGTATGAACAAAATTTCTTTGATATTGTGCCAACGATTTTTCGATAGCTTTTGTCATGAGAAAAAAAAGTTTCACTACGACATATCAAGAAAAACATTTTCGAGGCGCCCAAATTTCACAATTTTCTAATAAATGCTAGATTAGCGCCATATATTGCGGTGGCTTTTTTAAACAACTAATGAAGTTGTAAACAATATAACATTACAACCTTTCCAGAAAAGTATTACTTATGAAAATCCGCGCCCTATGCTCCAGTGGGAGTTAGAGGAATATATATATAATACCTTTCTGGAAAGGGTGTAATTTTATATTGTTTACAACTTCATTAGTTGTTTCAAAATGCCACCGCAATATATGGTGATAATCTAGCATTTATTAGAAAATTGTATAAAATTTAAATTTGGACGCCTCGAAAATGATTTTTTTGATATGTCGTAGTGGAACTTTTTTTTCTTCATGCCAAAAGCTATCAAAAAATCGATGGCACAATATCGATTGCCAAATCGACCCACCCTAATGTATATACTTTAGAGCGACTCACTTTATATGGACAGAAAAAAAGTAAAAAAGTGTCCCCCTCAAAATATACCTTGATTTGTTTTATTATGATACTTAAAATATTTCGGGTCTAGCTATGAGCTCTTTTTTTAGTTTTTGGAAGAAGTTAGCTTATGAAAGGTTTTGGCAAGGCGCATCCAACATGTCCCATTTTAAGGGTTATTCTATAAGAAAAAGGAATTTTTAAATTTTTTGTATAGAGAGATTTGTAATTTGAATGCGAAATTAACACATCTAGTCAGGAAAACCTCTAGTTAGGAAAACCATTCATTGCCATGTAATGAGTTTTAGGTATTGAAATCTTAAGTGTTCACTAGTTACCTTTTAATTACTGAACTACCTATTTTAACATGATGATATCACTGGATGAAAGTCATTACACTTATGTTACCTGTAAGTAGTTTATCAATTGTTCTATAAATAGATGTTCAATATAAATTTAAAAAAGGGTAAAATTTATAAAATAATAGTGGCTGGCACGAATTGATCAGCGTACTTCATGATTGTAAGACAAACACTCTAACCGTTAAACTACGACATCGCTATAATTTTTAATGTCGTAGTCTAAAGAACACATTTATTGTGGCAGCTGCTGTATGTCTATTTTTCACAAAATTTGTTTTTATGAAATACTGCTTACATGTAATGCTGAGGATAATGGACATCAAAAGTTCTATAAATAAATGTTTAATACAAATTACACAAAGAAAAGCAATGGAAGCAGACACGACTTGATCAGTGGACCTTATGATTGTTAGGCAAAACCACTAGCCACTAGGCTACTCCATAGTTATAGTATTTAATCGTTAAGAGCCCAACATGACGTATTCTTTTTATACTTATCCACGCCTATCTAACCTATCCCAGTCAGTTTTTTCTACAAAATTTTAACAAAAAACACTTTAATTCTAAATGTAATTGAAATTTGTAATTGAAATTTGTAATTGAAATCACTTCCAATTACAATTACTTGTAATTAAAAATTTTCAATTACAGTTACATGAAATGTAATTGTGTTTTTTTTAATTTCAATTACATTTATTCGCAATTGTAATTGAAATCCCCCAGGTCTGATCTCTAGATATTGCATATCTTTTTTATTTAAAAAAATAATTTTTGTATATTGTTAGATGTGGTCTTATATAATATGATCAAAAGTATAAGGTCAATATTTAGATATAATTGTATCAAACTATGTCCACTTTTATAACATTTTATACAAAAAGATATAATTTGATGTAATTGGATGAGGACAAAATTCGGATACAATTGTATCGAATTGCATAAAATTGTATCAAATTGTAACAAATTGTATACAATTGTATACAATTCGATACAATAAGATGTTCTCATTTTTCGGATATAATTATATCTAATTACATAAAAGATTATATATAACTAGCGGGCGCAGCCCGCTACGTTGTTAGCGTGTCTTCAAGGTTAAGGGGGGGGGGGGTGGCGCCCTCCCCCCGGGGGGCTGCGCCCCCCACAATTTTTATTAAATTCGTTTTTTTATTTAAAGTACAGTTTTTATAATAAAAGCCACCGCAAATAAATAATTCTGCACAACAATGGGTTTAAAATAAAGAAATATTTGATCACTATTTCTCATGAAAGTGGATTGTTAGTAATGAATCCATAATAAATTGCAATATACGTGTGTATGTTAAGATAATTTGGTAAAGTGCGAACTTAGGTAGATAGACCCGTAAGTAGTTTTGTTCATTTGTGTTTTGAATGAAAATAAATAACGTAAAGCAGGGTTGGAAAGCATTTTATAATATTAAAAATAGCGGGCAAAGCTACGTTGTTAGCGTGTCTTATTACATGAAGTTTAAATATCGGAATATATAAGTTCCATTCCTTTTCTAAGGTTTTTTCTCTTTTAGAAAATTTGTTTAACTTTTTGGAGAGTATGTTTCAATGCTACATAAGTTTCATATTCCGTGGATAGTGTTTGAACAGGTAATTCCCTCTTCCAATCCATTTGCATTGTCTATAATTTCAATTCCACTCGTTCAACGTTTATATCCATTTCATTCCACTTGTGTAGTGTTTCAATTCCACTCGTTTCCTATTTAGTTTCTTAATTTTAGTGTTTCATATACACTTGTTCTTTAAGTTTTAGGTTTCTAGCTAAAGACGCAGACGTTAAGGGGGGGAGGCAATTTTCCCCTTTTGAACCACCATTTTTACACCGTTCCTGTCCAAAGTCCTAGAAATGCCTTGTCGATAAGTTAGCCCATACTCCAAGGAAAACATATTATATATTACAGGTTTCTAGCCGAAGGGTTCGGTTATGCCATCAAGGGGGAGAATTATTCCGTTTTTACCCCTCCCGGTAGGAATTTCCAAAAATTCCGTCTTCGAGGACGTCTGCGTTGTAGGAAGAACCTACTACATACATAATTTTAGGTCCCTATATCCAGCAGTTTGGCCAGGCCGTCAAGGGGGAAGTTTTTTCCCTTTTTATCCCTCCCGGTATGAATTTCCAAAAATACCATCTTAGTGGACATCAACGTTGGAGAAGGAACCCAAATACCGAATTTAAGCTCCCTTGTTCCAGCAGTTTGGCCAGGCCGTTAAGGGGGAGACTTTTCCTGTTTTTGACCCTACCTGTAGAAATTTCCAAAAATCTCATCTTAGCGGATGTCTACAATAGAGGAGGAACTTTAATACCAAATTTCAACTTCCTACCTCCAGCGGTTTGGGCAGGCCTTTAAGCGGCACTTTTCGCTTCATTAATCCCCATTTTTGCAATGTCCCTGTCCAAAAAGTACCTTCCCGGTAAGTGAGCCCATACTCCAAGTAACATATGTTTTACATTTCAGGTTTCTAACCAACTTTTACTATTTGTGCCCCTCTTGGTAGGAATTTCCGAAAATCCATCGACAGGGAATTCCAGCTTCCTAGTTCCAGCAGTTTGAGCAGGCTGAGAGGAACCTAAGTACCGAATTTCAGCTTCCTAGTTCCAGCAGTTTGGACAGGTCGTTAAAAGGGGCAACTTTCCCTTTTTGAGCCCCCATTTTATAACGACCCTGTCCAAAATTCAAAAAAGTATCTTTCTAATAAGTTAGCCCTCACTCCAGGGACCACATTTTAAGCTTCAGGTTTCTAGCCGAAGGGGTTTTTACCGGCCCCCAAGGTGAGGCTTTTCTTCTTTTTGCCCCTCCCTTTAGGAATTTACAAAAATTCCATCTTCGCGGCCATCTGCGATGGATGAGGAACATTCATACCAAATTTCAACTGCATTGCCTAAGCGGTTTGGGCAGGCCGTTAGTGGGGACATTTTTCCCTTTCAACCACCATTTTTACTATGTTGCTGTTCCAAAATAGAAAAATTACGTTGCCGGTGAGTTAGTCCTACTCCAAGGAATACATATTTAAAATTTTAGGTTGGCCAAAAGGGATTGGGCAAGCCATCAGGAGGAGACTTTTACCTTATTTCCCCTCCCGATAGGAATTTCAAAAATTCCGTCTAAGCGGACGCCTACACAGAAGGAGGAACTCACATACCGACTTTCCTTTTGGGATATCCTGTAGGGAATTCCAAAAATACAAACTTAGTCGATGTCTACTACAGTGGAGGAACCTTTATACCAAATTTCAACTTCTTACCTCCAGTGGTTTGGGCAGGCACTTTTCCAATTTGTGAGACTGTTTATGGGGAGACTTTTCCCCTTTTTGCCCGTTCCGGTAGGAATTTCCAAAAATCCCGTCTTAGAGCACGTCTATGCCGAATATCAAGAAACCTTGTTTTAGTGGAGATATCCGTGGGGGGAGGAAAAAAGTAGTTTTTTTGAAATTATATATTATTTTAAATGGTACTTTTTGGAAAAACGAAATTTTTTGGAAAAAGATACTTTGTTTTTACAAAGTACTTTATTTGTACTTTTTTTGGAAAAGGTATTTTTTTTAAAAAGGCGTTTTTTTTTTGGAAAAATGTATGTTTTTTGGAAAAAGGTACTTTTTTGGAAAAGGTACTTCTTTTTGAAAAAGAAAATTTTTTTTTTGAAAAAGGTCTTATTTTTGGGAAAAGGTACTTTTTTTGAAAAAGGTCTTTATTTTTTGGGAAAAGGTACTTTTTTTGAAAAAGGTATTTTTTTGAAAAAATGTATGTTTTTTGGGAAAAGGAACATTTTTTTAGAAAAAGGTACTTTTTTGGGAAAAGGTACTTTTTTTGGAAAAGGTACTTTTTTTGAAAAAGGTATTTTTTTGGAAAAATGTATGTTTTTTGGGAAAAGGTACTTTTTTTGGAAAAGGTACTTTTTTTTGGAAAAGGTACATTTTTTTTAGAAAAAGGTACATTTTTTGGAAAAAGGTACATTTTTTGGAAAAAGGTACTTTGACTAAACCAATGATAATGAAATGTATACAAATAACTCAAAGCGACCAATTATAGTCAATGAAAAAAGAATTATATCGAGAGACTATATTCAATACGCTCTATCGGAAAAAAAAACGATTTTTCAGGAGCAGGAAAAAACTGTTATATTCCTAAATTCCTTTATTTATGTGAAGTAATCTATCTTCCACAATATTTGTTAAATATGACTACTTAACTTTATATATAAAAAAAAATATAACATTCTACATTATTCGCGATGCTATAAGGCACTTTGTCCGATAAATCGTATTGCAACTGAAATTTTCGAATACTTTTATGCCGATAAAGCGTATTTATTGCACAGAAATAAAAATTTGATTTTTTTATGATCTATTTTGCAATTTTATTAAAGTTCGAAAGCTTTGTTTAACGTTTTTTTAATATATGAATCATTCCGTGTCAAACCTAACGATTTTCGATTAAAATTGACTTTGAGCATTACACTCAGGTAAAAAAGTTATTAAAAAAAAATTGTAAACAATTTCCAATCGCACTTTACTATTTTTATACTGATTTTTAGTACAATTTTTTTTAGTAATCACTTCTGCTATTCTCTTATTACAAATTACAAACTTTTTTACTAGTTTTTGCTGCTGACTTCAGAAAAACATTTTACTAATTTTTCAAAACCGATTGTTAAATTTAGCAGAAAAATATAATAATTTAAAAAAATTTTATTTACAAGAATTCGCTGATTTTTTACAATTCTTATTTAGTTTATATTTGTTACTATTTATATATTCTTAGTTTGCAAATAACACTCAGAAAATTTTAGGTTATCTCCAATGCATAAAAAACTAATAACTGGAGAAACTTTTGCAATTTTGTCTCCAAATTTCAAGTACGATGAAGTAATTATACTAGAGCCCCCCATTACCCGATTTTACGGTCGACCGGTCTACCCGGTTTTAAACCCGGTCGACCGATCTTTACGGTCTACCCGGTCTTTACGGTCTAGACCGTTTGACCGGACGACCGGTCAGACCGGGTTTTAATACTATTTACAAAAGGCAGGTTTTTGGTACTTTTTAGCACAATATACTACAAAATAAAAATATTGCTAAAATTATGTAAATTTATATAAAAAAAATTATAAAAATCAAATTTTGAAAAACAATCAAAAAATATTTTTAAAAATCGAAAATTTTTTTAAAAAATTTTCGAAAAAATCGATAAAAAAATTTTTTTTTATAAATTTATAAAAAATCAATAAAATTTTAAAAAATCGAAAAATTTTTGAAAAATAGAAAAATTTTTTTAAAAATCGATAAATTCCTTAAAAATCGATAAATTTTAGAAAAATTGAAAAATTTTAGAAAAATTTTTGAAAAATTGACAAATTTTTCAAAAATCGATAAATTTTTGAAAAATTGATAAATTTTTTAAAAATCGATAAATTTCTTAAAAATCGATAAATTTCTTCAAAATTGATAAATTTTTCAAAAATCGACAAATTTTAGAAAAATCCACAAAATTTTAGAAAAATTGATAAAATATTGAAAAATCGATTAATTTTTAAAAAATCGATAAATTTTTGAAAAATCGATAAATTTCTTAAAAATCAATAAATTTTTGAAAAATCGACAAATTTTGGAAAAATCTACAAATTTTTGAAAAATCGATAAAATTTTGAAAAATCGATAAATTGAATGGGGGAAATGTTTTTAGTTGATTTGTTATTTAAAGTAAATGAATGATAAATTTATGATAAATGAATGATAAATTTTTAAAAAATCGATAAATTTTTGAAAAATCTATCAATTTTTGAAAAATCGATAAATTTTTGAAAAATCGATAAATTTTTGAAAAATTTAATTTTACAAAAATTGATAAACTTTCACAAAAATTGATAAACTTTCACAAAAATCACTAAATTTTATAAAAATTGATAAATTTGTAAAAATCGATTCATTCATGGATATTTATAATAATGTATAACAAAATAATGCGTATTTCGTATTATATTTATGTGAGAGACCCACGGTCTTTTTCGGTCCCATGCACGGCGTTTTTTTCTCCTGGGTCTCTATATATATATTTTTTAGCCTATAGGCTAAAATTTTGCAGAAATAATCTAGACATAATTTTGACTTAGAGCAGCAAACCTTTTCCCAATGTATGGAGCAAAAATATTCCGAAACTGGCTCTTGAATTCAGAAAGTCCTGCACTTTGCATACATTTATATGAAAATGCCACGGTCTTTTTCGGTCCCATGTACGGCGTTTTTTTGTTCGGGGTCGTTATGGGCTAAAATTTTGCAGAAATAATCTAGACATAATTCTGACTTGCATCGAATGGTTTATTGGTTACAGTATTATTAATTTTTACTGAATAGTTTGTTATCAAAAAACATTTGAATAAAATTTTTTGATAGGGTACATTTAATATACGTCCATGATATAAAGGTCTAAGTGAGAGCAGATTTGTGTAATATTTTGGCACAATTCTAAAAAAAACTTGCAATAAATTTACTTAAATTGGACAAAAATGTTATTTCAGTCTTCAATTTCAGCTACATAATAAACATCCTAAAACACCCTGGTAGACTAAAATTACAGCAAAGATCGCTGTACGAAAATAGGAAAGTCAATATGCAAAAGCTCCATTTATTAAAATACTATAATTTTTTCTTAAATCGCAGCGGTGGTCAAAAATTAATCTATTATTTTCTTTATTTATTTCCCCGTTGTGAGCACGTCGTTCTAAAAATTTTAATATGGAAAACAGAATTTGGAAATTCCTAAAACGTATTTTAGGGTACACACTAATAAACAAACATTTAAACGACCTTAATATATTAGGCACAGTTATATATTATATTTTAGGGTACAATTTTGTTCAATATATGTGACGCGCAAAATAGAAAGGGACCTAAGGATAGAAAGGGACCTAAGGTCAGGATAGCATGGGATCGGTCTCATTCGACGCTCAGATGTTGTCCACAAAAAAAAAAAAAAAAAAATTGATTTTTTTACCCTTAGGTCCCTTTCTCTATGCGCTGTCACATATGTAGTAATATTATATTTTTATTAAGTCGATTACCAAAATGTTCCGATACACCATATTGCATTCAAAAAAATTAAGTCTTATGTCCGATGGAGGAATAACAAATAATGAAAAAAGTATACTAAAATACATTTTTTTTTTCTATAATTTCTGTCAGAGATGTAGCTATCATTAGTGAAGAGTTTGCCATCAAAAAGTCATTTTAGAAAAATCTTCCGATAGATCGTATTGAATATAGGCTCTCGATATACGAAAACAGTTGTTTTGAAAAAAAGGTGCAATTGAGACAAGAATGTAAAATTTCAGAGCCATAAACATAAATATTCGCTGTTTTATCCAGTTGTATCAAGTACAAATTGTTCACTCTTCTTTGATTAGTCTAAATAAAACAGCGTCTACTACTCTAAACTTGACGAAATATCGAATATTTAGTTAATAAGTACGTGAGTTTGCTTTTTTATCAATTGTAATGCCAAAAAATTTCATTGTCATTGGTCAATTGTAATGCCAAAAAATTTCATTGGCATTAACCAATTATAATGCCAATAAAATCATCAATTAATTGGTCCATTCAATTAACTAGTCCCAAGTATGATTAACATACATTGATATGTATGACTGTATATATTTTCTATTATAAATTTAAATACCAAATTAATTGCCATACACATTTTATGTACATATATATGCATGTAATATATAAGACAGATTTAATCAACAACTTCCTTATTATTATCTAACCAGGTATGTGAAAGGTTTCCCAAGATTTTTTCATTGTCAACATATTACAATTCAAGTCATTTAAATTTAATTTATTTAGTTATAAAATGAGATTATATTTTTTTAAATTGAATAAGTCAATGAATACAAATTTAAATTATTATTATTATAATTTTAATATCATTTGAAGTATTCGTACAATTTATACGATTAAACGAGTACAATAATATTCATAAAATTTCATTACATTTCAGTTATTTTCATATTTACACCACACATATTGTATTTTATTTTTCTTTTTGCAAAAATATCAAAAAAAAAAAATATATATTTTCATATAACGGAAATAGCTGAAATAATTTTTGTGTTTTTATGTAAGTGTGTGTGTGTGTGTGTGAGTGTATTATATGATATTGTATAACATATTTTATACATTTATTTAAGCTTCTTTCCATGTGCATGTGTATGTGTGTACTACAATGGCTTACAACAAATCGTCCATATGTTACAAGTGTTAATAGCAACAAGAGGGTAATATTTATACACATTTATTTTCATATGTGTTTGTAGGAATATATGAAAAAACTATGGTTTTTGCTATGAGTCTTTTTGCAAAAATTTAAACTACATACACTGGCAAAAAAACTAAAATGATTTTTTTAATCATTAGTTAATGAATACAGGCATTTTTTAAAAATGTTTAAATGTATATTGTGTGAAACCATATCAACTCAATACACCATTTGGATTTACCATCTCCGATTTTAATAATTTTTTTTTTTTTTGCCGAACATAGGGGTCGCCTTTTTTAATTTTTCGTTATAGCTCCGGTATTTAAAGTCGGATTTTAAAGTGTGATATATCGATTTTTTTTGCCTCGACCAGAGACCAGGATTTTACTATAAAAGAAAAATCCAATGGAAAAAAATTTGAAAAGGCAACCAAAAAAAATCAAAAAAATTTCTGCTGATTTTATTGAAAAACTTCCTTAGCAAAAGTTTACTAATTTTTTCCGAGGTTTAATTTTTTGACATTAGGGTAGTAAATTTGGGTGGTGCAACTGAGTTCTGGTGGGTAAAAAAAAAAATCAAAACCTGCTTGCAAAAATAATTTATATTCGATGGTGTACGGGGAATGACAAAATTGCATGAATTGGGCAACGAATTGGTTCTTCATCCAATATATTCTCCGAATTTAGCCCCCGATGATTATTTTCTATTTCCAAACCTTAAGAAATGGCTCGTCGGAAAGACGATGGCTCTAACGTTAGAATTATTTCTCAAAGGAATGCCTATTTTGAAGACCACGGTAATTCCTATTTTTTTAAGGTATTAAAAAATTGGAAAAATGTTGGACTAAGTGTATTTTTTTTTTTTTTGTAAAAGAGAAGCAATACTCAGGAAATTCTTTCTATTAATTAATGTGTTGCTTCCTTTGGAAAGGGGATAGAGGAGGAGAGAAAGGTGGTGAAAGATGAAGGGCTTCAAATATGGCAACACTGTAATTGCGCGAGATGTTGAGTTTTTAGAACAGTTGTTGCGCGCCATCTGATGGTGAGTTGGCGAACTTTATTGAAGCTTTTTACTTCATAGCCCTGTTATATTATTTTACTTCCGTGGGGTAAACACCAAAGGAGGACGCTGCGATGTGTATGAGGGATAGAAAAAACTCATACATATTACTATTTTTCATAAATTGATGTTGCCTTGGTTGGGGCTCGAACCCACAACCTCACGTGTAACAGTCCAACGCGCTAAGCATTACACCACAACTTTTTCTAAAAAATACTCTTTCATTCAAAAAGTTACGGACTTATTGATCTGCCCTCGTAGATGAAGATGAAAGAGTAAGAAATCTATATTTTAAGGATATATTGAACAATTAGCGCTGTCGCCTCAAATTCATTCAGCCATATTATCACTTCTGGAAAGTCTCTACCGCTAAATAGTTAGAAACTTTCTTGAACATCTCTCAATTGAAAAATTGGACTCTTATAGTAATTTGTTGAGTAGATGGTAAAGTTGAATTCCAAAATTAAAACAACCATCTACACTTTAAGAATCGCTTTGAATACCGACATGGTCGAGCAGTCTGGGTTGTAATTCCAATTTCGGCACCTGATTACACAGAATAACACAAAATAAGAAACAGTTGATGCATAGGGATTGCAACACATCATTTTTAATAGACTTTGGCAGATTACGAATATGGACGAATATTTGAAATTCAAAGTTAGCCATAGTTTAAAAATTATTCTAAAACAGTTTTTGTAAACTTTTGAAAAATTGAAAATCAGAACAATATTTTATGAAACATTCAAATAGCGCAAATTATTCCCTGAAATTTGATATTATATTTTTTTCAATTTTATTTACTATAATTTATAAATAAAAATCATATTTTTTTCTTTTTATTTGAAAATTTTGAGATAATTTAATCTCGAATCGAACGAAAAGCATTCAATTTATTTTCATACTATTCAAGTTTCTGTTCTTAGGTATTTGACATTATAAAAATTGAAAACATAAGCACAAACTTAATATACCCAGTCCACGTAGTGGTATGGGGTATAAATATATATTAAATTAATGTACGTAAATACTTCTGTAAACTTTAACAATTATTAAGCTCTAGTTATTATTATTTTTTTTTTTTAAGTTACCAACCCATAATTGTATTAAATTACTTAAAATTTATTGCTTAAATTGGATAAAAAACGATTTTGTTCTAATACAATTCGAATCACCAATTTGAACAAATTATGCCAAATTCAAAAATTATCTTTTAGGCTTTAACAACTTCACATCAATAATGCCAGCAAAAACAGACATTAGCAAGTAATTAAGCAAATAAGTAGCACACAAGGGGTTTCACTACTTCCCAGCAGAATCTCAGTAATGGGTGCTCATTACTAATATCTAAATAATAAGTAGTAGAATTAGGGTCTAGTGCTTATAATTCGGTCTCAAAACTCATTATTTTTGTTCGACAAGGTCGTTTTTGTAAGTAGTTGTCCATATTCGCTGCATGAAAAAACCCACAAAATTTGTGCACCCGCCTACCCGCTGCATTACAAAAGTATATAAAATAAGTACACACAGAAAACAATTCAGTTGGAAATCTGCTGGAAATACCATGGTTTTACTACTACAACATAATTTCTATCACTGTTGTATAAATTAAATTGTATTAGTTAACAGTTTGTTTTGGGGATAGAAAATTTTTAATTGCAAAAGAATATCCATTATGTTTATTTTAATAATCGGCTTCCCTAACCAATTCAAAAATAATAAAATATTATTAAACAATTCGATAATCACAATCATTTTAAATTATAAAAATATTTACTTTTCTTCCATATGCGAGTCATGATAACCAAATAGGAACAAATATGCTTTACTAGATTTTTAACTTGAATTAAATACTAAATATTGGTTACATTACCCAATGCTAAAAAAAATTTTAATAATTTTTTAATCGATTTTTAGTTGCCATACCCGAAAATAAAAGTTTTTTATAGCTTTGGAGATCACAACCAATAAAAATTCAATTATAACCGAAAGGCATTTGCCATAAACCCCAAAAAACTATTTTGGTAATCACAGCCAATATTTCGGTTATTTAAAATCAAATAAGCTGCCAAATATATTAGAAAACGAGTAAAAAGGTTAAAGTCGGGCATGCCGACTATACAATACCCTACATCAGTCTGGTGTATTGTTTGGATCCGAAATTCGAATGGGTTAAAATGGGGCTCGTGTCAAAATTTTCTATAATGTGAGTCAGCGCACAAAATTTCATTAAAATATCTTAATATTTGCGACCTGCAGTTTGTAACCAAGCCAATTTTGGGGGGACCCTTATATGGGCACTAGCTCTAAACATGGACCGATGTTCACCAAAATCAATAGGCAGCGTTACTGGGCCAATATAGGTCTGTGTACCAAAGTTCATCAAAATATGTTAATATTTACGACCTGCAGCGTATAAACATTATAATTTTGGTAGGACCCTTATATGGGCACTAGGTCTAAACATGGACCGATGTTCACCAAAATCAATAGGCTGCGTTATTGGGCCAATATAGGTCTGTGTACCAAATTTCATCAAAATATCTTAATATTTACGACCTGAAGCGTATAAACAGTATAATTTTGGTAGGACCCTTATGTGGGCAATAGGTCTAAACATGGACCGATGTTCACCAAAATCAATAGGCTGCGTTACTGGGCCAATATAGGTCTGTGTACCAATTTTCGTCAAAATATCTTAATATTTACGACCTGCAGCGCATAAACAGTATAATTTTGGTAGGACCCTTATATGGGCACTAGGTCTAAACATGGACCGATGTTCACCAAAATCAATAGGCTGCATTATTGGGCCAATATAGGTCTGTGTACCAAATTTCATCAAAATATTTACGACCTGCAGCATATAAACAGTATAATTTTGGTAGGACCCTTATATGGGCACTAGGTCTAAACATGGACCGATGTTCAAAAAAATCAAACTTGTTCGTCCTTGGGCCAACATAGGTCTGCGTACCAAATTTCATCAAAATATCTTAATAGTTGCGACCTGTAGAGTGCGCACAAGATTGCATGGACAGACAGACAGACGGACGGACGGACGGACAGACGGACATCGTTCAATCGAAATATAAAAAAATTCTGAACCGATCGGTATACTATAAGGTGGGTCTACGACCAATATTTTTTGGTGTTACAAACATCAGCAAAAACTTATAATACCCTGACCACATAGTGGTGTAGGGTATAAATACAAATACAATTGGAGACAGTGTTCTGATTATTTCGGCAGGAATTTCTAAAAAATTTGGTTGGGTCTACCAAATAGTCAATTCGGTTGGGATTACCAAACAAATTCGATTGGGGTAACTTTTATGTATCGTTTGAGTATTGTAGGTCCATCCGAAAATGACGGTTGCTGCAATCGAATAATGTAATAGTTTATGCAACTACCAAAATCGGTTGGCAACGAATTCAGTTGCCACAACGAATCTGTTCTCTGTGTGTAGTTACCAAAATAATTAGTTATTCGTGTGTTTATACGCAGTTAAAAAAATAAGTGGTTACAAGTTGTTAAATAATACGACTTACTTATATACTTACTAGGGGTTAAAAAATAGTTACCTAATTCACATTATGTTTATAAATAAATAAGTAGTCGCGCGTAAGCTAGACTGCTTATAAAAACGGCTTCGCCTAACAAAAATAACTAGTACTGACGCCGAATTATAAGTAGTAAAAAATTTTAGTTTCATTATATAACCACTTATTTGGTGATGAAAGATTCTGCTGGGTTACCAGGCTATTTACTCGCAGCATTACTTTTGTTCGCGATCTCCAAAAATTGCTTAAGCCCTGTTCACATTATCACACAAGTGCTTATACTTTTCTTCACACAAGTATGACAAAAAGTATGCTGAAATTGTCTGGTTGTCAAAAAAGTATAAAAGAAAATCTTTTCCGAGTTCAGACTGTTATCTACACACACAACAAATAAATGAAAACAGTTATTTTTTCCTCTATTATTACTTTTTTTCACCACTAGTTGTTTTTAATCTTCGTTTAACATTTATTTGTGAATAACACAACACTTGTGTTGAGACAAGTGGTAACTTTATAAAATATTTCAAAAAATAAATCTTGTCAAAAAAGTGTGACCGTATTTTAAAATGTATGCACCCATTTTGACATGTGTGTAACGAACAGTGTTCACACTATTATACATTTTCGTTATACAACACATTTCTGACATGTATAACACACTTGTGTGATAATCTAAACGGGGCTTTACAAAAAAAGGGCGAATAACGAATTACCCATAGTGAAAGAATAAGTAGTTACTCACAAAGATAAAATAAGTGGTTACTCAAAAGTTAGGAAATAAATAATAACCCTACATTTTGAAATAGTTGGTCACATTGGAAACATAAATTCTTACCTCGGAAAATTGTCTATTCAGTTGGAAAAATGTTCGAAACAATTTAACAAATAAAATATTAATATAAAAAAGACTAAATCAGTACTTATTTAATCAATCACCAGTAAGTGATTACTTTGCAAGAATATATAAGTACTTCTACAACTTATTATCAGTAAGTCAGTATTTTGTATTTTAAAATAATGTAAATGGTAATTACCTATCACTACTGGGTAATCCGTATGGTAATGACCTGTCGTTACCATGTTTTTGTTGGGATGGTTCAACTGAACGTGTGATAAATGAAAAATTCAAGTTAAATAAATATTACTCATACCCATGTGAAAATCGAAATATATATGAGCATACATGATCATACATTGGGTCGTATATGATCATGCATGGGCATACATAGTCATATACATACATGCATAGTTCCATGTATGACCATACATGATCTCATATATTTCCATATACCTTTGGATCCGAAATTTGAGGGTATATGGAGGTATATGGCCATATATGATCATATATGAGCATACATGAATCATATGTGAGCATATATGGTCATATATGAACATGTACGATCATATACCCTCAAATTTCGGATCCAAAGATATATGGAAATATATGAGATCATGTAATGGAACTATGCATGTACGTATATGACAATGTATGCCCATGCATGATTATATAGAAGTCAATGTATGATCATGTGTGTTCATATATATTTCGATTTTCACATGGGTACGTTCATTATTATCATTATTTAAATAACACAAACAATTATTTTAAATTTTTCTTTCCTAACAAAATAATTTAAACACATACACATCATCATTTATTTCACATAAAAAAAAATAAATTTTAAAAAAATTTCTCTTAATTACTATAAATTTTAGTGAAAATCATATAAACATTTTGTAAACTGTAACAATAAATGAAAATAAAATACCTACTAAATGTAAATAAATGATTCATTAATTATAAACACATAAACAGCGACACTAAAACACTATGCTACATATTTCCCAAATACGGGAATTTTTTTAAACAAGTTTTTGTGGTTTTCACATTTGCTAAATATCACCAATTAGCCAAAAAGTCAGCAACAAAAAAAAAAAAAGGAATATACCAAATCAATGTATGGCATGGAATGCAAAACACATATACATACATGTTTAAAATAACACAACGACAACAACAAACGCCTATGGCTAACAAATACTATCACATACAATGAACTGTACTCGGTATATGTCTGTATCTGAATACTACATATAACGGAAATTTCCACAAATGTTGCGGCTATAGAATAACATAACAAACAGGCAAACAACACAAATATACACAAGTTGCACAACTTGAAAGTCCTACATATAATCAAAGCAATGAAGTGAAAAATGTTATTGTAAATACCTATAAATTTTTAAAATGATACCTCTCTTAACGGCTATAAGTATAACGGAATATAGCTTTAATAGATTTCAGTCCTATATGTTTTACTACTGATACCAACCTTAACATAAATTATTTAACTAATTAGTTACTAACATTGTACGGTGATGCAAAATAGCGATTTAGCTGGCATAAAGTCCAATTTTAGAGGTCTGAATTTACAAAAAAGTCCATGCTGAACTTAGCCTTGTATTTATTGTTTTTAATTTTTAGTTATTTGTTTGTGGGTGCGTTTTCAAAGTTCAAATTTAGTTTCAAAAAATAAATATAAATATAAAGTAGTCCATAATGCCTGCAACTTCAATGTGTAATTAAACTCATAAATGGTTTCTAGTTAAAAAAGTTTCTTTTGAGTCATTAAATATGGTATATTGTGTTGCTATTGCATCTTCTTTTACTAGTCTAGAATATATATGGAGGTCACACAAGCGTATTATGGGTATACAAGTTAATAATGTCGATTTGGACAACATATGACATAACTGTCACATATGGTTTGTGTGAATAATAACAAGTATGGTATTTTGGTGGGTAAACTGAATTATAGTATTCGATAGACGCCAAAGTGTAAACACACATTTTTTCAATCGCTATAATAATGTCGAATTTTGTGCCTAAAAAATATGTTTTGCGGGGAAGTCTGATAACCTTCTTTCATTTGAAGAAAACGGCTGCTAAAGGTTATCGATTGTTGGTAGAAGCTTACGGTCAACATGCTCCAACTCAAAAAACTTGTGAACGATGGTTTGCGTGATTCAAAAGTTGTTATTTCGACACAGAAGACAAGGAGAGCCCTGGTCAGCCGAAAAAGTTTGAAGATGAGGAATGGGAAGCATTACTCCATGAAGATTGTTGTCAAATGCAAGAAGAACTTGTATTATCATTGGGAGTCGAACAAGCAAGCCATTTCCCTACGTTTAAAAGCATTGGAATTCATTCAAAAGCAAAGAAATTGGGTCCCATATGAATTGAAGCCGAGAGACGTTGAAAGGCGTCTTTTTTGCATGTCGGAAATGATGCTTGAACGCTACAAAAAGGAGTAATTTTTGCATCGTATTGTTACTGGTGATAAAAAATGGAGCGCGGCCAACCAGCTAAATCAACGCCGAAGCCGAATATCCACTGCGCCAAGGTAATGATCTGTATATGTGGGATGAGAAGGGTGTTTTGTATTATGAACTGTTGAAATCGGGTCAGACGATCACAGGGGACCTGTACCGAACACAATTGATTCGTTTGGAGAGAGCAGTCAACGAAAAACGACCAGAATATGCAACCAAACATGAGTCAATAATCTTTTATCATGTCAACGCTCGGCTACATGTTGCAAGACCGGTCAAAACCTATTTGGAAAACAGGGGATGGGGAGTTTTGGCTCACCCGCCTTATACCCCAGACCTTGCCCCTTCTGACTACCATTTGTTTCGATCTGATACCCTTCACTTCAGAACAGGGTATCAGAAATTGGCTTTATTCATTCTTTACCTCAAAACCGGAGCAGTTCTTTTGGTGCGGAATCCATATGCTTCCAGAAAGATGGGAAAAAGTAGTGGCTAACGACGGACAATACTTTGAATAATGTATCAATTCATTTTGTTATTATAATAAATGCATTTTTCAAGAAGAAAATCGACATTATTAACTTGTATTCCCATATGTAACATAACTTTGTTTTAGTAAAAAAAAAAAAAAAACCAGAAATTATGTTTTACAGTCAGCGCTTAACCCTTTGACACGGGAATTTTAATGGCTGGGAATTTTCCGACCAAACTTCGTGGAAATGTAGATCTATGCCCAAGAAATATTGTTTATTAATTTTATGGTTTTGCAGCACCCCCTTGCGGAAATATTTGAAACTAAAGTTCAAAAATTAACATGCTGTCGACCTCGAGCGCGTTAATTTTTATTTTTTTTTTTTAATTTTAATTTTATATGTTTTCTATTACTAATCTCTACATAAAATCTTTTGAATTTTATTCATCACACAATTTTTGGGGCTAAATTTTAGTCTTTTTTTTTTATTTATAAATTTGAACACGTTCTCAGCAGCGTTGATGATCACAAGACAAAACGCACTCTACTAATCTCATGTTGTTTTGAAATTTCACAACCAGCATAAAATTTAAATAAGAACAAAATAATGAACCGATAACAGTAAATGAATGGCGCTTTGGTTAAAATTCAAATCAGTGACGAATTGATGAAGTCGACGTACATTATAATGTACGCCACTCGCCAAAGGGTTAATGTATGCGAGCGTCGGCAAGTGAAAATACATATGCATATTAAAGAATGTACTACCTAGATTACTACTATCATAATCTAGTTTCGGGCCAAAAAACACTGTTAAGAACTCAAATCCCATTTAATTTATGAACCAGATAAGTTATTTTACTCATTAAATATGTGTAGGGACTTTTTATTTTATTCGATTAATCGTACAAATAATTAATAGCTTTTTTTTATTTTCTTAACCGATTAATTGAATAAAATTTAAAAATTAATCGATTAATCGTATTCGTTGCTCGAAATTTGGACATTTTAGATTGTTCGAACAAATTTTGAGGAAAGTTTTTCGATTAATCGACTAACGATTAATCGAATGAATATCCTAATATCTAGTATGTATATTAGACCGCACCCCAAAAAAAAAGTTCGCCCTACACCCTCAAATATGAAGTATTTTTGCAAGGCAATTTAAAAAAAAAATTTATTTTTTTGGCCGAACGTAGGGGTCACCTTTTTAAATTTTTCGTCATAGCTTTGGCACTTAAAGTCGGATTTTAAAGTGTGATATATCGATTTTTTTGCCTCGAGGAGACCTTGTGTGTTGCTATAAAGGAAAAATCCAAGGAAAAAAAATTTAAAAAGGCGACCCCTACGTTCGGCAACCAATATATTAAAAAAATTTCTACTGGGTTTATCGAAAAACTTCCTTAGCAAAAGTTTAATGATGATTTGCGAGCTTTAATTTTCTGACATTAGGGTGGTTCATTAGGGCGGTACCAACTGAGATCTGGTGAGTAACTACTAGAACGGGATACTTGAACTCAATGGCCCTTAAAGAAAAACACTGGTCTCCTCAAGAGAAAAACATCGATGTATCATACTTTTAGATCCGACTGTATATGCCAAAGATATAACGAAGAATGTAGAATGGCGACCCCAACGTTCGGCAAAAAAAAAAAAAATTTTTTTTGAAACCTCCTTGCAAAAATACTTTATATTGGAGGGTTTACGGCGTATTTTTATTTTATTGCCTGTAAGGTGGTACGCTCTAATGTATATTATTAACTTCTTAAAGACTGTAATATAACTATATACAGTGGTGGCCACGAATTTTAGGACATTCAAGTTTTTTTTAATTTTATTGTTGTTGCCTTTATTTTTAAAAATCAATATAGTGGCTGAATTCGCCACGAAAGGCAAGGAGATGGTTCAGAAAATTGTATGGAAATCCCATAAAATTTTCTTAAGTCTTGCATTATTTTTATCTACAAATAGTCGCCAGACTTAAAATTGCAGCACTTTAAACATGACCAAATTTTTCTTTGTTTTTAGCGATTTTAAAAGAAAGTTAACAACACTAAAATTTTAATATGAAATGCTTTTTATTATAACGTAAAAAAAATCTTGACTGATTTGTTATATTACGGTAAGAAAAGCATAAAACTATTCACTTTAAAATTTCAGTGATGTTAACTTTATTAAAAATCGCTAAAAACATGCAAATTAAAATAATTTGTTTTTCTATTCTTGTCAATACTAAAAAATAAATAAACTAAAATCAGTTTTTTATATGGAAATATAAAAGAAATCTGAATCTTTTCCTTGGATTCTAATAAATATATAAGTAATTGATCTTTCTTTGAGCCTAAACTTTATTCTAACATTATTCTTTTCTCCTTAGCTAAAAAAAAACACAACAACATTTGATGCTGCCAGAAAAAGGAAGGAGAAACTACAAATAATTGGTTTCCGTCGCCTCGAAATGTTGGATATTAAAAGAAAAATAAAAATATTAATGTATGTATGACAAAATAATTATATAACTGCAAATAAATTGCATCAAATATTACAATTATCGTGTTTTAATGGGCTTGATTTATGCTTGAAGATAGGGCTTGAATACAAGGGTTTTTAGTGTGTTGTTTGAACTTGAATTGAACTGTAATTCAAGGCTTGAATTGAAGCATATTTACACTGTTATTCTCGACTGGAATTCCAGTGCCCCTTTTGCTGGAATATGCTATTGAATTACAGTGTAAATCATGTATAAATTGAAATTGGAAAATGTGACTGGAATTACGCTTGATTTCAACTTGAATTCCAGCAAAATTGTTTATTGGGAAAATATCAAAAAAATTTTATAGAAAATAGTCTAAGATATTAAGCAAAACTTTTTATTGATTTTAGCAAGAATTTTTTGATTTGCAATCGACTAAGTATTAGCAAAACTTTTGCTGAAATTACCAAATTATTGCAAGCATGCTCCTGACTTAAAATTTGCTGATACAGCAATATTTTTTGCTGACTTTACTGACTTTTTTTTAGTGTACACGTGATTATACATAAATTATTGGAACATTAATGGTAATTCCGAATCTGTAGAAAATATAATGCTTTCAGGTCTAATACCGTCATGTTAAGCCAAAACAACAAACAAAACTGGGCATTAAACTAAAATCTTAAAACCGCGATTACTTGGAAACTGGTCCATTGATTTCAAAAGATTTGCTATAATAGCGTTAAGCAAACTAAATTTTATTAGAGATAATATATATCGTTGATTTAGTCGGCAAACCTGTCAAGTCCAATTTTTATGCAAATTGAGTTTTTGATGTAGTATGCCAGTGTAACTCAAAACATATCATTTACAAAAAACAAAATGCAGTTATGTTGTTTTTTCTTGTTGTTATACACAGAGCTTTGAAGAATTAATTCCTTAATTCAATTTTTCAATTCTTAATTAAAAATTCGATGAATTAATTCACTAAGCACCATATATTGAATGGAATTAATTCATATTTGCTTTCGTTCGATTTATTTTGTTACTAATTAATTCAATTGCAATAGTTCTTTTTATTAAATCAAATGAATTAATTCACTGGTGAACACGTTCAATTTTATAAATCGAACGGAAAAAACGTGAATTAGTTCCTTACTGAATTAATTCACCACTGAATTCATTCAATTTCATTTTCATTCAGTGAATTAAAAAAAATAAAATTACATTCAGTGAATTAAAAAAAAAATAAGAAGTTCACTGAATTGAAAAAAAAATCAAATAAGTTCACTAAATTAAAAAGAAAATAAAATAAGTTCACTGAATTCAAAGCCTATTTTTTGCCGTTCAGTAGAAGAAAACAATAATGTACAAATAAAATTTTTAAATAAGCAATTTTACAGCGTGTGCTAGTAACAAATTAGAAACCGTATGCTGTTTATCAACCTACATGATTCAAAAATAAAGCCTTTTACTATTAAAAATAAAAACTTTACAGATATAGATAAATTTGGAAAAAAAAATATAACTATTAATTTTTCAAACTAGTTATATAGTTATATTTTTTTTTCCAAATTTATCTATATCTGTAAAATTGCTTATTTAAAAATTTTATTTGCACATTATTATCTTCTTTGAATTCAGTGAACTTATTTTATTTTTTTTTTTAATTCAGTGAACTTTTTTTATTTTTTTTTGCAATTCAGTGAACTTATTATTTTTTTTTTTAATTCACTGAATGTAATTTTTTTTTAATTCACTGAATGAAAATGAAATTGAATGAATTCAGTGGTGAATTAATTCAGTAAGGAATTAATTCACTTTTTTTTCCGTTCGATTTATAAAATTGAACGCGTTCACCGGTGAATTAATTCATTTGATTTAATAAAAAGAACTATTGCAATTGAATTAATTCTTTAAATTTGTTGTTTGATGAACGCATTCAGTTGAATGAATTCAGTGAATTACTTAAGAAGAGGAATTCATGCAATTCTAGAGAAAATTGAATTCGATTGGTAGTGAATTCATTCAAAAAGGAATTAATTCTTCAAAGCTCTGGTTATACAGTGGTAAGCAATTCTGCCAAGTCCAAAAAAAACAAAACATCGAAAACCACATTCTAAGTCCAGCTGAAAACAACACACATTTTGTTTCAACAAATTTCTTCAATAAAATTAAATGCGACTTTTGTTTATTTAAAAAGACAAAACATTATTAAAGATTAACTACGTAATTATTTAGTTATTTTAACTTTTAAGGTACCCAGTGTACAATTGGAATCCGAAAAGGCACATAAAAGAACCATTAGACCTTCTGAAATCATAGATATATGAGGGTGTTTTCTTCACCGATGAAGCCTCTTTTGAGCGCACTTTTGAGACTCATAAAAGACTCCAAATTATTAGCATTGCTTTTGAATTTTCTGAGCCATTTATGAGTCATTTAAAACTAATTTTTGAGTCATTTATGAGTCATTTATGAGTATTGAAAAAATTTTAAAAAAAATGTTGAATACACTCATAAATAAGAGTCTATTATGTTTCATTTATGACTCTAAAATTTGAGCACTCTGAAAATGCTCGTATTTTAGAGTCTTTTATGAGTCATAATTTCTGAGAGCTCGGAAAAATGTTGGCTGGGTAACTATTACTTATAAATTTTTTCAGGAAAAACATTGTTAACTTATAAATTTTATTAGGCGATTGTCATGGATTCTGCTGACATAAATAAAAATAAAATATAAAAAAAAAAATCTGCTAAGTCCACATTTAAAGTAGAAAATTATAAAGGGCAAATGTGCTAAGTCCAAAAAGAGCCTTTAAGTCTGCAAACTTTTATTTTGGAATTCTATGATTTTTTGTGGTTAAACAAGATGAACTAAAGAAGAAAACTGCGTTTACAGATTTAAAAAAAGTTAGACAGTTTTTTGTCTCTCCTAAAAAATTAAAAAAAATGGATTTGACATATTTGCCAACTACGCCAACGATATGATAAATTAGTTTTGTTATTTTAATTCAATTTCATACACAATTGTGTGAAAAAGCCCCTACGTAAACACATTAAAATTAGTTTGCCCCTGCAAACTGTACACTCCCAGGGCAGCGACTTTCATGCAAAAAAAATACAAAAATATGCACTAATATATGCGTTGAAAAATTAATATGCACTAAAAACAAAAAACTTATCGATTTAAAAAATCATATTTATTACCGGAAAGCGTCGCTTTAAACTAAAATTTAATATAAAGTTGTGGCAACAGCATGATTCTTATTTTTGTATGTGCTGTATCAAGGCATATAAATACTTCCTTCAGTTTAAGTTTATTTTAAGAATAATTTAAATAAAAAAAAATATGTAATAAAAATCATTAAATATGCAAAAATATGCACTAAAAAGCAAAATATACAAATCGTTTTTAGGCTCCTAAATTTAAAAATACATTTGCATGAAAATTGCTGCCCTGCTATTATTTATATATGTTATATCGAAATTGCGCTAACAAGCGTAAATCGAGAGTTTATGTGTTTTTCTTATTATTTATAAAAAGAGCTAAAAACATTTTTTTAATACTCTTGGCGTCGAAAAAGTACTCTTCAAACAATTTTTTGATACCGCCAAAAAATTTTATTTACCATCCCTGGCTTGAATGCATTGAGCCTTAATAGCATTACCAAATCAAAGCGATTTAAAGTCATTTCTTTCACGGGACCTATACAATTTTATTCACTAATCAGTTCACTAATAATAAAAAAAAATTCAAGACCAATTTTGGATCAGTTCTTACCGCTTCTTGTTTACTGCTTTCTAAAGTCCGAAAGTTTTTAACATTACACAAATTATATTGTGCTTTTGGAGCCCAACTGATAGAAAAACTTTAGTAAGTTAAACCTGGTTTCATTTAATATAACTATTTATGTTGTGAGCCTTGACCACTTTAACACTTGTGTGACCACACATCGACTGAAACAAGTAACTTTTTCAGCACTCAAAAGATCGAATAAATGGGTCATTCGCCGTACAGCCCTGACTTGGCATCCAATGACTTTTTCTTGTTGCCACAGGTCAAAGATAAATTACGTGGACAACGGGTTTTTTCAGCAGAAGAAGCCGTAGATGCATTCAAAAGCCATGTTTTGTAGTTGTCTCACGCGGAATGGAAAAAATGCTATGACAAGTGGTTCGAACGCATTCAAAAGTGTACAGGTAATAAGAATGTGATAAGAAGAATATTTTGAAAAACAATAATGACATTTTCAATAACAAATTTCTGTTTCTTCATTGTTAGGTTCAAAACATAAATAGTTACCCTCGTTTTTATACACTTGTAAAGTAAAATTTAACTTTACTGCTTTTGTTTTACAACAATTTTTTTAATAATCAAATTGCTGTTAACCGAGGTATTGGTGTATATAAATTACGTTAGTAAAATAGCTATTTCTCAAATGTCAGAGAAAAACTTTATCGATAAAAATTTTTTCCAATTGCAGCAAAAAAATCTTCATTTACTGACTTTGGGATTTTTTTTTTTTAATAAAAATTTTAAAACAAATTTTGACTTAAACTAAATACAGGCATGTTTTCTACAAATAAGACTCACTTTATTTTTAATTTAACTGAAATAACTTTTCCCTTAAACCACTAAAGTTTCACGAATATTGCCAATATTAAAAATCTATAGACAAACAAGTGCAATCACAAATAAAAATCAACCAATTGCAAATTAATGAAATGCAATGAATTTTCATTGCCATATATATTTGTAAAAGCAAAAAAAAAATTACATAACCGGAATTTTTTTATTTGTTTTTAAATGTTAGCATAAAACAAATTGACCAAAATAACAGTTAATAGTATTAAATAATTTATTAATATTTTTTTAAACAAACATTTTAACAATAACAATTAGTTTCAAGCCATTAGGCGCCAAATTAGTAATGAAATTAAAAAAAGTATAATTATAGCAAATAAATAACGAAGCCAAAGATTATTTAATGTAAAAATTAAATTTTAATATTAAATTCACTTTTTATCTTTAAATCTTTTTCAACTACAAATATCTTAATTTGTAACTTTTATTAAACAATTTGTAGATTATCTTTTAATCCTCTGTCTCTATTTTGTTTGTCGTATAAAAAAATAATTTTCTTAATATAAAAAACAATCTATAAAAATTTTTAAGGTACACGAAAAATCTCCCACTTAATTTTTAATACAAAAGTCAAATCTTAGCAATTTAATCTCAATTTGCCAAACTACCTTGTTAGCTTTTGTTGCCGTAGTTTTTTTATCGTATATTTTATTTTTTTGTCGAACATTTTTTGTCGCATTTTTTTCCTTATTTCTGTCTTATGCTTGGAAAAAAGTGTCGCTTTCAGTTTTTTTTTCGAACTCTATTGCTTAAGTTTATCTACCTTAAAATGTAGTTTTTTTATTCTTTTCTTAGTAGACAACTTGGTGGGTTCATACCCTGAAAAAAAAATAAAGAAAAAATAATCTTTAAATAAGAATTTTTTAGCGGAAATTGAGTAACTTAGTTTAGTTAGTGTACATAATAACAAAACTTAAGTTATACTATAAGTTAAAAAATTAAAATTTTTATTAAAGTTTCCATACAAATTCGTTTAATAATCATGTAATTGACTATTTGGTCTTCATGGCGTATGATGAATATTTATAAAGAAATCATTATTCATCATACGCCACCTATTGCTATATAAAGTTATTCTCTTTCACAAATAAATAATTTGTAATAGAAAATGATATTCAATAAAAAATCTTAAAATTTAATTAAATTCAAATATAGGATAGAAAACAAAAATCTCTCATTGAGTAAAAAGTTGAAAATATAGTCAACATCCTAACGGCCTTTATAAGCCCGTCAGAAAAATACAAACGGGAAAGCGATGGTACTTTAACAGGTGGTATAAGTACTGGCAAACACAGTTTTCCCATTTCCAAAATTATAATATAATTAGACAAAAGAACCAGCCGTTGAAAAAACGCCGGAAAAGCACTGGCGAAACAAAATTTTCAACGTTGGCAAAATGAGGGCAAAGCCTGGCATGGAAATATATTTTCTAAAATAAAAAAAGTTCATATGCATTTTTTTTTGTCCTGCCGTGATTTAAACCCAAGCCGTCAGATTGGCAGAAGACAGTTCTACCCACTGAGCTAACGAAACATGTAATACTTGATGGAAGATAAATGTCAATTCATTTTATTGAAAACTTTAGAAGCTTGAAGGAACATTTTTTCTTTAATTTTTTTATATGGCATAATTTGTGGTAGGATAGATTCGCCTGCATTATTAAAAATAATAAATTTCTGTACTTCAACTAGAGCTTTTAGAAATAGTAATAAATTCTTTTATATTGATTTTCGTAGAACTGATTATGTTTTAAATGAACCTCTTACTAAGGCTATGAGATTATTTAACAATTTTTGTAATCAATTAGCTATTAGTATTCGTTTTTTAAATTTTAAAGTTCTCTTAAATAATTTATTCTAATTTATTATAATAATTTTCGTATGCTAGTCTGCAAGGATTATATTGTATCCATGGACTAAAATAAATAAATAACAGCAGTGACTTTTCATTTTGTAGAGGTGTGTAATTCATGTCAAATTGTTCTAATATTGGTCACCATTTTTGGTAAGCTATCGCAGAAACCTAAATCCTAAATAGCAAAAATTTGTGCACAATTTTAAGCACTGATGCAATTTATGTAACTGTTGGTAAAGTGGAGAAATGCACATCGAAAATACTTATATGTATCATAAATAATTCTTAGTCAGAGTTTGTTTAAAGCTGCGCTTTAGATTTTTTTTAATAATCATCATTACAAGTTTAATTTATTAAAATATCTTATGTAGGGTGAATTGTTTTAAAATAGCCTTGGTTAAGTTTCTTAATCACAGAAATGTCAATGATTAAATTTTAGCTGTGGTTAGAAGAAATACTTGGTTAAAATTTAGATAAGTTATTTAAAAAAATATATTTACCAGTGGTTAAGGCTAGTAGAGATCTTAAGCAGGGCATAAATTGAGATAAGTTAACGAGCCTAAATGTTTTAAGCCCTAAATAGCTTCTCCGTGTTTATGGTGTCGTTCATGGGTCCATTTAGATTACCTGTTACAAGCTTTCTTTCAATTATTAGGTCCTTTTTGAACTTTTTAATCACTCTGAAAATATATCGCAGTTTTTCTAAGTCCAGAATGGATTATTTTGAATAGTTTTAATAATTTTTTTGTGAACTTTTCTTTGATTCTCCATTGTAAACTAATAAACCACTTGAATTTGACAAATCGACTTGGAGATTATGACCGATAATTTTTTGCTCAAAACTCATAACCCCCATTGTGGGGATAGTCATAATCACAGTAGAGTTTGTCTGAATGTAATCGGAGATAATCTCCGTGATGGTTATGACCTGGCCCATGTAGCCTCATATAAAACGACCCAGGAAAATTGTTCCATTCTAAAAAATAGGTTATAGAATAGCTACTTTTCTTTGTTAGCGCTTCTATTATTAATTTGAACACCGATTTATATATGAAATTGCCCCAAAAGAAACCGCTTCTAGAGTTCCAAAGTACAACCGGTTGCCTAGATTCAGTTCTGGAACTATTTCTGGAAACGCTCCTGCTTCAGTTATCTCTATATATAAAAGAATAACGTGAGTGACTGACTGACTCAACATCTTCCAGTCCAAACCGCTGCAGCTAGGAAGTTGAAATTAAGTACTTAGGTTCCTCCTGTCTTAGCGGCGAAGACGTCCGCTAAGACAAGATTTTTGGAAATTCCTAACGGAACGGGCAAAAAGGGGAATAGTCTCACCTGGACGGCCTGCCATATGTGTTCTTTGGAATATGGGCTAACTTATCTGGAAAGCACTTTTTGGAATTTTAGACAGGGACGTTGGGGGTTCAAAACAGGAAAAGTGCCCCTCTTAACGGCCTGCACAAACCGCTGGAGCTAGGAATCTGAAATTTGGTATGAAGCTTCCTCCACTTAGACGGGATCTTCGGAAATTCCTACCGGGAGGTGAAAAACGGGACAAATCCCCCCCTTGACGGCCTACCCAAACTACTGGAACTAGGAACGTAGATCCCACCTCCAGCGTAGACAATTTTTGGAAATTCCTACAAAAGAAAGTACCTTTTCCCAAAAAAGTACCTTTTCGAAAAAAGTACCTTTTGCAAAAAAAGTACTTTTTGGAAAAGAAGTACCTTTTTCCAAAAAAAAGTACCTTTTTCCAAAAGTACCTTTATCCAAAAAAAGTACCTTTTTCCAAAAGAAGAGACCTTCTACATTTTCGTAAAAAGGTACTTTTTTAAAAAGGTATTTTTTTGGAAAAAGGTACTTATTTTTTGAAAATGGTACCTTCTTTGGAAAGAGGTACTTCTTTTGGAAAAGAACTTTTTGGGAATAAGGTACTTTTTTGAATAAAAGTCCTTTTTTTGAATAAAGGTCTCTTCTTTTGGAAAAAGGTACTTTTTTTTGGAAAAAAGTACTTTTTTTGGATAAAGGTACTTTTGGAAAAAGGTACTTTTTTTTGGAAAAGAAGTACCTTTTTCCAAAAGAAGTACCTCTTTCCAAAGAAGGTACCATTTTCAAAAAATAAGTACCTTTTTCCAAAAAAATACCTTTTTAAAAAAGTACCTTTTTACGAAAAAAAAAGTACAAAAACGTACCATTTTCAAAAAATGCACCTTTTTTCAAAAAAGTGCATTTTATCAAAAAAAAAATATATACAGTAAAACTCGCTTAAGACGAACTCCGGGGGACTAGATAAATTAGTTCGTTGTAAAAGAGGTTGGTATTAACCAGGATAAAATTTATTTCTTAATTTATTAATTTCCTTGAAACAACTTTAAAATTTCTTCATTTGGTTTTCTAAACATATTGTTTGCAATATATTTAAGAAAACCTGTCTGTGTGTTCGGATTAAAATTTGTCAGAAAACAAAAAGCAAATATAGAAAAACTTGTCGAATTTTGTGAAGTTCGTATTAAAAGTGGAAAATTATATAGAAATTTTTTGTGGGACTATCACAAACAGTTTCGGTACCGGGAGGGGTAAAAAGGGAAAAAGTCTCCCTTTGACGAGCTGGCCAAATTGCTACTAGGGTGCTGAAATTCTGTATGTAGGTTCCGCCTCCAACGCAGACGTACGCTAAGCCGGCATTTTTGGACATTTCTACTGCGAAGGCTAAAAAGGGAATAATTTTCCCCCTTGATGGCCTGCCCGAACCCCTTTGGCTAGAAATCTGAAATTTATAATAAGTGTTCCTTGAAGTATGGGCTAACTTATCGATAAGGTATCTTTTGGAACTTTGGACAGGATTTGGTAAAAATGGTGGTTCAAATGGGGAAAATTGCCCTCCTTAACGCCTGCCTCCTTTGCTAGAAACCTAAAATTTAAAGAACAGGGGTGTTTGGAATGCTAAACTTAAGAAACGAAGTGGGAAACGAGTGGAATTGAGACACAAGTGGAACGAAATGGAAACGAACGGTGAACGATTGGGATTGAAACAATAGACAATGGAATGGAAGAGGGAACGAAATGGAATATGGAACAAAATGGAATAGGGAGCGAGACGGCATGGAATTGGGAACGAGTGGAATTGAAACACTTCAGTTAAAAAAAGCAATGGAATGGAGCAAGTGTAAATGGAAAATGGAGTGGAAAAAGGAACAACTGATATTAAAACACAAGACAGTAGGAACGAAGTGAAATCTGGGAACGAGTTGCGTTGGAACACTAAAATTATTAAACGAAATAGAATGGAACGTGCGAAATGGAAACATAAGATAACTGGAGGGAAATGAAATGGAATTTGAATGGCTTAAACTGCTGGAGTTTGGTACTTAAAATTTTCTCATGTGACTTCCTTTAACATAGACATTAGGGTATTCAATCGCTATTTGATTAATCGAACAATTTTTCTCAAAAATTTTTCGAATAATTTAAAATGTCCAAATTTCGAATAACGAATAATTCGAATAATTTGATACGATTAATCGATTAATCGAAATTGGTAGAAAATTACAAAAATGATTAAAAAATATAAATTTTTTATTAAAGTAAATGTGCTAAAATCTCAAAACTTTTTTAAAAAGTTGTGATAAATAATTCGCCTATCCGGATTTCATTCTGGCTTAAGAAAATAATTAAGGGACGACCTTTTAGAATTTCTAGGAATATTTGTTAGCTTCAACTCAATGAGAATTTCATGTTTTCATGTAGGAGCATTAATAAATATCTTAAATCCCAAAGGAAAAACAAACCCCAAATAAAACGAGTAAAAAGGTTAAGGTCGGGCATGCCGACTATACAATACCCTACACCAGTCTGGGTAAAAGCCAACTAATGTTTGGATCCCAAATTCGAATGGGTTAAAATGGGGCTCGTGTCAAAATTTTCTATAATGTGAGTCAGCGCACCAAATTTCATTAAAGTATCTTAATATTTGCGACCTGCAGTTTGTAACCAAGCCAATTTTGGGGGGACCCTTATATGGGCACTAGTTCTAAACATGGACCGATGTTCACCAAAATCAATAGGCTTCGTCCTTGGGCCAACATAGGTCTATGTACCAAATTTGATCAAAATATCTTAATATTTGCGACCTGCAGCGTATAAACAGTATAATTTTGGTAGGACCCTTATATGGGCACTAGGTCTAAACATAGACCGATGTTCACCAAAATCAATAGGCTGCATTATTGGGCCAATATAGGTCTGTGTACCAAATTTCATCAAAATATCTTAATATTTGCGACTTGCAGCGTATAAACATTATAATTTTGGTAGGACCCTTATATGGGCACTAGGTCTAAACATGGACCGATGTTCACCAAAATCAATAGGCTGCGTTATTGGGCCAATGTAGGTCTGTGTACCAAATTTCATCAAAATATCTTAATATTTACGACCTGCAGCGTATAAACAGTATAATTTTGGTAGGACCCTTATATGGGCACTAGTTCTAAACATGGACCGATGTTCACCAAAATCAAACTTGTTCGTCCTTGGGCCAACATAGGTCTGCGTACCAAATTTCATCAAAATATCTTAATATTTTCGACCTGTAGAGTGCGCACAAGATTGCATGGACAGACAGACAGACAGACAGACGGACGGACGGACGGACAGACGGACATCGTTAAATCGAAATAAAAAAAATTCTGAACCGATCGGTATACTATAAGGTGGGTCTACGACCAATATTTTTTGGTGTTACAAACATCAGCACAAACTTATAATACCCTGACCACATAGTGGTGTAGGGTATAATTATCACAGTTTGCTTTGTCGTCTTCCAAATTACTACCCTGTTGTTGTGACTTATCTAGTAAATTAGTGGTATCTATTTACGTATAATAAATGTTTTATTATTTTTGTACGACTTTTTAAACGTTGATATTAAATGATAGCATTAATAATTATTGTAATTAATTATTATAATTAATATTTAATATAACAGTGAGCACTCTGAATTAATAAAATAAAATAAAAACTTTATAATTCCTCTCTACATTTACGTCTTTTATGTATTTAATGCATACGAAAGAGATACAAATTAATGTAGGGGTCTTTTATTCTTCTTTCGGGTGTGGTTGTCCCCGATTTGGATAAAATTTTAATATGTGAAAGAGGGGATAGAAAAAATAAAAATATTGACAAAATCTGATATCAATTATTACATTTTTTTATCTTTATGAATTTCAACAGAGTTGCTGAATTTATTTTTGTTCTTTTTTTTTTAAATAAAATTATTAAAAACACAACAAGTGTATGTATATTATTTTACATAGAATTTTTTCTATTAAACGATTAATTTTAGAATTTTGTTCGATTAACCGGTTAAGAAAAAAAACCCGAATAATTATTTGCACGATTAATCGATTAAAATAAAAAGCCGATTAATTGAATACCCTAATAGACATACATCCACTGTGGCAGGATTATATATATTGTAATTTGGTATTTTTATGGGGAGGAACAGAAAGGGGTAAATAATCCCATTTAATTACCTGTGCAAACACTTTAAGCAAGGATTATGACTTAGCATTGAAACATACTCTACAAAAAACAAACAAATTTATTAAAAGAGAAAAAACCTTAGAAAAAGAATGCAATTGAAAGAATGCAATGGCGTTCCGGTAACTAAGCATGGGTGGAAGAAACCGACGCAGTAAACTTTCCAACTGGATTTGTGAATTTACTTGAATTACCAGGTCTACTTTTACATAAACTGGAATTAAATAAACTTTAAGGCACGCTAGCTACTTTTTTAACACAGCAAGTTAAGTCCAGAATTTTTAAAGAAGCGTGCCTTATAATATTGATGTTTTATTTTTGAGGAATCTGATGACTCCTCAACAAGAAAGTGCTCTTAGATATCTACAGTGGAAGTAAATCCTTAGAGTTAAAGGGTCTTTCTATAAAAAAAAAAACCCCCCTTAAAATTTGCCATTGTTTTCGTTTTCAAAAATTGTGGTTAATTTCTACTTGAAAAGCGTTTATTTCTTTAAATAATAAAAAATGGTATTACGCTTACGTAAGCAGTCCTTAAATAGTTGTTTGTATATTATAATTATCAGGTTGCCTGTATATGATAATTTTTAATAACCCTTTTAGATTATTAGCATGGCTATAACCAGGTGTGTCCGCTTAACGATCTCATCCAAGCAAGTTCTTGAATGCAATGTCACTAATACATAATTCTCTTTCCTATTCAGCTTTCTGTTAATGTTTTTACTCAGAAGTGAGCAACAATTTTTAAATTTGCTTTAATATTTTTCACAAAATTTCTTTAAGAAATCACTAATTCCCAATTGGCACATCATTACTTAACATGAATATTTATTTTTAATTAAATATAAATACGCCACCCATTAATCTCTTTCAAAAGGCATTTTTATATAATTTCCATGTTTAATTGGCTCGTTTACTCTAACAGAAAAAAAAAAACTAACTATTGAAACTTAATTCTAAAATTGGCAAGTTACCACATTTCATCAAGTATCAATTTAAACATCATCCATTTGTTATTAGTCTGTCTGTCCGTCTTTCAGTTTGCTTTTTTTTTACCAACATTTAAGAAGTACTTTTTTATCCACATACTTGATAGAGATAAAAAAGAAGTTTCAAGTTGTCTGTCAACTTATGTTTCCGCACAATTTCATTGCCAAAAAAAAAAAAAAATCCTTCTTCGCACACATATGATGAAAAAAGTACTTGAGTAGAAAAGAAAAGTTTTAGGGAAAAAATGCAACAATTTCAGTAAACATTATGCTAACGTACGTGCAATTTTCTTATAGCCTGTTGCTTTTCTTAAAAGGAAACGAACCTTTAACAGAGAAACAAAGAAAGAATCTGGTATAAAGATATTGTTGCTATTTAATTTTCAAACAATTTTTACTTTTCATGTAGTTGAATATATTTTAAGTAGAAAGTTAAGTTTTGTAGGATCTTATAAAACAAGTAACGTATGTGAACCAATCCTTTAAATAGTGACTTTAAGAAAATCTAAAACTTACTACTTATACCAAGTATGCTAGTGTTCGCTTAGGTATGTGTAAGAGAGAGAGTGTGTGAGTAATCTCAGACACCATGGTATTACGCTTACATAAGCTTCAAGTGGATTTGTTGTTTTCGTAATTTTTTTTTCTATTTTAAACCCTTGTTGTTGCTTTATTTAGTTTTCCAAGTTGATTTGGATTTCCTGTAGTTATATTTTTTTTTGGTCTTTTTATATTTTATTTTATATTTTGCCTGTTTCTTTCCTTATTCAGTTTTTTGCAAGAAAATCTTGGGTTGACTTTTGGTTCTGGTCTGACATGTCTGTCTTGAGATTGTAAATATTCCGCCTGCAGTGCATTTTTCAATTTTCTGCTCTACATGAAAATCTGAGTGTTATAAAATAATAGAAAAAAAAAACATCACATCATGACTAACATTACAGTAACTTTAGTTTTTAGGATTTTGTAACCTTGCAACAAAAAATTCACAACAGTGTTTGATGTTGATTACAATAATGTAAGCCTTCCGCATAAATTTAAGAAAGTCTGCTTTTAGACTACCTGAAGACAGTGGTTTAGATTTAGTTAGGGAATTGATAATTGACAATGAAAGCTTTTATTGTGTCAAAAACATTTATTCGAATGCAAAAATTAATTCAAAATTATAAATTTACTCGACTTTTTTTAAAATTTAAAAGTACATAAAGAATTTTAAATAACAAATTTTTTTTATTTTTCAGATTTTCAATACAAGATGCTTATTTCAACTGCAACTTTAACAAACATATGTAAGTAGTAAACCTTATCTTGACTCAAATTAACAAAGAAACTGCACATTTGTGTAACCCTTAGTTCTTAATAAAACTTGGGTATGTTGTAAAGCACAAAATATTAATATAAACGTATTATTTGGGTGCGCCAACTCATTTCACCTTAACTCTTTATCCAAAAAGGGCACCAGGATATCTGATGCCTAGGAACGTAAAGCCTAAGTCCACTTATAATAACCTTTACTTAACTTGCAAGGTGGCCAAATAGTTAACCATTACTAAAAGCAATGGATACTCTCAAGGGAATTTATCGACTTGCGTGTATCGGCGTAAGGGGCCAGGTTTGATTTTCAACCCATACTAAGAGCCCATTCGGAATTTAGGTAATATAAAGGTCGATTTACTAAGGGATCCAGTGGGGATTGCCGAGGTCTTTATGGAAGACGAAATTTTATGATCCGCGGTCAGGGTATTACCGAAACAGATTCTAGGTAGGTATTTTGATATTTTTTTTTTTAAATAGAAGCAACACTCAGGAAATTCTTCCTATTAATTAACGTGTTGCTTCCTTTGGAAAGGGGATAGAGAAGAAATTAAAGGTGGTGAAAGATGAAGGGCTTCAAATATGCCAACACTCAAATTGCCTGAGATGGTAAATCTGAGAACAGTTTTTGCGCTCCATCTGATAAAGAGTTGGCGAACTTTGTTGAAGCTTTCTAGTTCATAGCCCTGTTATATTATTTTACTTCTGTTGGGTTAAATGCTATGGGAATACCGAAGAAGGACGCTGCGATATATATGAGGGATAGAAAAAACTCATACATATTAGTATTTTTCATAAATTGATGTTGCCTTGGTTGGGGATCATACCCGCAACCTAAGGTGTAACAGTCCAACGCGCTAACCATTACAACACAGCGCCCACATTATGTCATGTGATAGGGGAGCCTCAACAGGAGGTTCAGATATAGTTTACAAATGAGTCGCAACAAGCGAATATCGATAGGTTTAGTTAGGTTAGGTCGGAGTGTAAAACAACACTATTAGACTCTTAGGTGCATTGTGATGCCACAAGTGAGATGGATCACTACCAATTAGACTCCACCATTGAACCAGTTTAAGCTTCGTGCGAAGCTAAAGAGGTGCGAGCCCTAAGCACCCGAGTGATCACTGAGTTCATGAAAGTACACCGATCCTAGTGAAAGCATCCTACGCCCCGCCAGCCTCGGATACGAGCATAGAAAATGTTCGATGATTTCCTCTTCCTATAACAGTAGTCGTGTGCAGCGACCTCAGCTTCTGTGCGTACCCCCGATAAGGGATTGTGCCATTGTTACCATAATTATTTCCGAAATATCCCTCCTGGATAGCAGTTGAAGTGCACTGGTGCACAGCCGGTCTCTCAACTTATAAGCTGGTAGAGAATACCAAAATTAGCAAATTCCACAGGAACATATAAGGTGGTTCCCAGTCTTGCATGTTTATTAGCTCTACAATTTCTGGTGTGTCTCTTTGCCCCGGGACCCATACAAGATAACTAACAAACTGTTCAGCAATTTGTTTCAAGGGTGCACGGTAATTATGGTCAGTTACCATAGTCAGAGACAATTACCCGAAAGACCTGACAGCAGCTTGACTGTCAAAGTAGATTTTAACTGTCAGAGTAGATAAAATATTGCACTGAAGCCAGCGGCAGCCTTCCCTATCGCCATTATCTTAGCTTGAAACACGCTGCAGTGATCTGGCAATCACCGAGCCAGCTCGAGATCAAGCTCCCCGTTATGGAAGCCAGAGCTAAGGTTACCAGTTTACCAACGTGGTTGACTCCGCGCCTCCTCACTGGTACGGCACCTATCCAGGAATCTCTGGTCGGACTGTTCAGCCGCCGAAGTTATATGATCCATATTCGGTGGAAATCTACCATTCCTCAGTATCATACTTTGGCCAGAGCCAATATTAGCCCTTTGTAATGTCAATCCCAGCCTAATAGCTGCATCAACCCTTACCTGATTCCCCAGTATTCCAAGGGAATAGTATGTTTATAAAATATTTAGGTAGTTCACAAGGGGTGTACTATTTGTTGTATCGTTGTATCGTCCTAACAAAAAACAGAGTTGTTAGAATTTAAATTGAAAAAATACAACATTTGAGAATAGCACGATACAACATTTTTACGTATGTTTAGTGTCCTATGTTTAAGTGTGCTAACAGATAGAACACCGAATAGAAAATCGCTGTTGAACTCAAATAAAAATTTTAACAACTCTGTTTTTTGTTAGGACGATACAACGATACAACAGATAGCACACCCCTTGTGAACTACCTAATTATATTATGAAATGCATACAATAGTGTAGTATTTCTATTCGCTGACAACCACATTTGTAGCCAGTCGAATGGTTCGGTTGTGATAGCCAAGATTTTCAGTTACGACAAAAGAAAACCAATTCAGACAGGACAAGTTTTGCTGTCACAATGGAATTTCAGTTGTATTAAGAATAACTCGGCAGTCACAAATGAAAAATTCATTTGATGCAACTGAACTATTCTACTGGCAACAACTGGGGTTGTCAGAACCGAATCTGTTTTCTGGGTGTATATTTTAATTACTTCAAATATCTGGCAACTCTAGGTCTAACATATAAGCAATATGGGCGTTGAAATTTATAATTTCTTGGGTTGAATTGAATTCTTGATTCCAAATCGGGTTGATACATAAAAATGTAGTACGCCAAGGACGAAATGTATTGATAATGGTTAAAACTGGTTCATGTTTTGAACTAGAAAAAAGAAGAAATTGCCTATATAAACTGCAATGGTGTTAGCGTTATTCACCCAAAGGAAATTTAATGGGTTTCTTATAAGGAACCAATACAATCTTATTTATTATTCCGATAGTGATTATTGCAAACAAAAAAACTTCAAACCTACTAAATTATAATTAATATAAAATACATATTAATTACAACATTAATTGTATTTAGTCTATACGACGCGTTTGAAAAAACAACACTTTACTATAAAGAATAAAAAATGTCCTGTTGGCAGTCCGTCTCCAATATGCACAAATTGCCTGCACTTGTACGTAAAAACCATACGTCAATGTGGCAACATTTGCGAAAAGGTGACACGGAGGAAATAAGAATATAAACAGAGAAAATCTGAAGTAGAATGTTTGTATATGTCTGTCTGATCACTTCTGAAATTATTCATATAGAGACAATCTGACAATAAATATATAAACAATAATACAATTTAATGGAAGATCACTGATGAAGCCTGTCCATAAAAAGGCAGAAACTAGATCTAGTCTGATTTGCAAATTTAATGTTTTTATAACTTTTGAAGAAAAGGTTTATTCTTCTTCTTAACCTCAAACCTACTAAATTAAAAAAAAATCTATTTCAGTTTTAAAAGAATTTTGCAAGCCGAAAAGTTAGAAAAACAAAGTAAATTGTATTACACTTTTAATTTTTGGAAACCATCTTTTGGGCGCCTGACCCATAAACTTGGCATGTAAAGTTTCAAGACTCCCAAAAATAGCGAAAAGACCCAAAAGATTTACTAATGCCATTCTTAATTTATTTCCAAAACTATTGATCCAATATTTATGCAACACTAGTGTAACAAACAAAATATGGTCTGAAAACCCAATCAGTTTCGACATCTGAGAAATCAGGATTTGAAATTTTTAAAATTTAAACGAGTAGATTTATGCCCAACACTAATAACTTTCTGCTGATTTTTGTTATTACCAAAAATATTTTTATTACACCTATTATTATTTACGGTATCGGAATTTCATGCGCTTCTCGAAATATGCCACAAATCTTACTATGGTGTTGGGTTTCATATTTTTAATTGTTATTTCTATAACAAATCCAAAATCATCAAAATCGGACTGTTAAGCTTGTTAGATTTTTATCTATCCATAATTGTTTTCAAACTTTTGGCGTGCTGGTACAAGCTTTTGAATGAAAAATCGAATAAAGTTAAGTTTATCACCCACTTTGATTTCGAAAACCCGCAAGGAAATAGCATTCAGAGAGAAAAAAATGTTCTATATAAAGAAAGATGTCGGAATCAGAATACTTTTTTTTTATAGTAAAAATAAATTAAAGTCTTAAGTTTTTTAGTAGAAAAAACGTTAAAACAAAATCTGCAAAGTATTTGTGAGGGGATGAATTGTAACAGTGACTTATCCCCAGAATAGGCTTCAATGGGGAACTTCGCGTCACTATAGTGAAATATGGATGGTTGGTAGATATCCGCCATGACCACAGAACCTTTAATTTCTTCACGGATGGTTCTAATATGGAAGGGCCAGCACTTCAGCACTTTCAGGCTGAAGTGCTGGCAGTCAAAACTTCTGCTAATCTTACAAATTACCCGGAGACTTTTGGCACTTACGTTAATTTCTATATCGACAGCCAGGCGGTGATTAAACGAGCTCCGCCAATCTGGTGTACTCATTGATTGTCCAAGAGTGTAGGGATTCTTTAGGAAGACTCGGTCCGGATAGAAGAGTACATATCTACTGGGTTCGGGGTCACCGGAGCATACAGGGAAATAACATTGCAGACGGTTTGGTGAAACAGGGGGTTCACTTGCTTGAGGAAAGAGCATTGGATATTCGTGTGCCACTTCAGTTCTGGAAACGGGATGTACACTCCACTATAATGGGCAGATCTGAGGCGGTTTGGGGAAGCACCGAAAATTATGTGGAGATCCTACGATCCCAAGGCGACGAAACTTCTACTCTCCCTAACCAGAAGCGACTGTAGACTTCTGTTGGGGATACTGACTGGTCACTGCTGGACTGTGGTTCTTGCCAAGAGAGCAGGAAAGTTTGCTAGTGATGATTGTAGGTTTTGTAAGGGACCTGGAGATAGGGAGACGGTGGACCATATCATGTTCCACCGTCCGGCTCTTACGCGATCCAGTGTAAGTTGCTTGGGAGACCACTTATTCCGAAATCTGGAGGAAATCTCTGGAATCGGAATCTTCAAAAACCTGGCTTTTGCTAAGAGAGGAGGGGGTACCAGAGAACTGCAACAGCTGATTGCTAAACCATCATACGTAATAAACACTTGAATAAACATTCGTTTTCATGCGCCGAACATACTCAAATACATATATTCGTTGCTGATTTTAAATCAATCAAACCAAGTGATTTTTGTTGCATCTTTGATTTCATTCATATTCGTTCGGATCGACGATGATTATTTTGATGTAGAATAAAATCAGAAATGAACGCTTTTTACTTTCATCATAATTGAAACCAAATAAAAGGAAAATAATTTTATAGCAATAAAGAGGGGGTTTACAGTATCAGATTTTGTAGATACACATTTAATAAATGAAACAGTGTACATTCCCATTATAAAACAAAAAGATTTTTATTCCTTTTTATTTTATAAAACAACTAATAATTTGATTTATTCATGTTAGTTCAAATGTTCGATCAGCGGACTACGCGTTCAGCAGCATGATTGTGATTTTATTCAACAGTGACTTTTTTTTAAGTTATTAAATGTGAATAAAACATGTTCGACAGACGACTCAAACTGATCCGAACTACGCGTTCAGCAGCTTGATATTGATTTTATTCAATATTGCGTATTGTTGAGCGATTAAATGTGAATAAGTGTATTTTAGTGTATGATTAAATCAAGAAAAAAGTTGATTTTGCAGTTCTCTGTGGGGTACCTAGGTGCCATCACTTATGTTTGATTTTACGTGGGGGTTATCATTTCTCATCTGGTAACGCTAGGGACTTAATGATCTATGCGAGGCCTTTTGACCAACCAGTTCAGCCTAATCCAACCTAAAGTATTTGTAAACGTCGCATAGCACAATTGTAATAAATATTTGAATTAAATACTATTAATTTTTTCTGAAGCTGATTTACGGGAAAAAACAACATTTTTGTTGAAAAACTTAACAGATGCAAGGGAATCACTAGACTGCCGCAGTTTCGTCTTACGCAAAAACTCGTCAGAGTTGAGTTTATGTGTCAATTGCTCAAAGTAATTTTAATAGTTAATTTGTCCCTATATGGAAATAGTTTTTGTATATGACATGGCCGGAGAATATCCTATATGAAATAATCATCGATGAAAAATCTCAATAATCTGAAATTTTTTCCAGCCGACATATTTCAAAATCTGTAGATTTTTCCATACAGATAAAAGTCCTTTGGCTCTTTTGTCAAATTTCCTACACATCCAAATTACATTGAAGTCGCTGAAACTGCTCAGGAAAAATCTACACGTAAAGTCGCATATTGAAAAACAAAGTAAGAGCATCTGCATACTAGTTAAAAATCGCACATTTTAAATAATGTTTTAAATATTTAGAGAGAAGGATTAAAAAACTTACCTTATATAGAAATTTAAAAAAATCACCTTTGCCGATAAGAAATAGTCGTGCTAATATCTATAGAAAATGTTCAATAAAATTACCAACCGTATCACTGTTTACAGTGAGACACACACGTGTCTACGATTTTCAATCTTTTTTGTATTCTAAAATTACTTTTTTCACTTGAACTTTCTTTTTTTATGGTGGTCGTTTTGTTATTTCTTGGTTTTTAACGTCCATCCTTTTGCTTTGTTTACTTTTAAGACTTCTTAAAAAGAAAAACAAAATGCAACCTCTAGTGTGAGCAACGTTCACAACGATGATGACTATGCTGACAGGCAAACAAGCGATCTTCTTCTTGTAATATATGTATATACAGTAAAATTTCTCAATAACGGAGACTCAGTGTTAAAGATATTTTCTTAAGCAAACTGAAATGACTGTTAAAACTTGCCTTCCACTAGCAGACTTCTCGATATAGGAGACAAATTCTTTGTGATTATCGATGTCCGCTATTGAGAGTTTTCATGTGTAAACGGTTATTTATATATTTGTTTAATAAAGATATGCACTTTTTATAAAAATATGAAATAATCTTTGGAAGCATTTTTACGCTACAAGCGTGAAAACCCCTTCAAGAGGAAAATTTGCTAGTTTTCCATCTTAGATTTGTTCGATGTGTACAGTCATGTGATTTTGCTAGGAGTTTGAGGCAAAGAATAACAAAATTCAAATCATGCTTATGTGTTTTCTTATATCTTTCTTTTTTAAACAAAATCATCATTTCAAGCAAGGGCTGTGAGTGTGTTCTGTGAGTGTGGTGACTGAAAAAAATAGACAGAAAACAATTTCCCCTCAAAGTATACCTTAGTTTAGTTTATGATGATTCCCAAATTTTTTTTTCAGTTTTTGCAAGAATTTTAGCTTTTAACTAAATACAATTTACACAATATCGGTATTATATGAACGGTTTTTTAAAGCGCGTACAACGTTATATGTAACATATCCAAGCATGTCCAGACATGTCTCATTTTAAGGGGCATGTCTTAAAATATATTTTAACCTCTAGTCGGGGGATTTCGCTTTTTCCGAAAAATCTATTTGTTCTAAACAAGGCAATATGGGTAACAAAGTTTTTGTTTTGACAAGTATGCCATCGTTGTCGAAATTATTTGGAATTTTGCAAACCTAGTTCATCTTTCACGGTGCTTTGGATCAAATTCAAATTCGTTACTTCTATCTACAGTTTCTAGTTAACGTAAGAAATTCCGCTTAAAGATTATAGTAACTTAAAAAGTTTGGCAAAATTTGAAATATAGTAACACAAAAAATATATTAAATTCCCAGCAAAATCTCAATAATGCACACAAAGAAAAGATATGGTTAAAATATGATCACGGCTACAAAACTACTGCCATACATGGTTGCTACAATCATATTATTAATGTACTAATCATAATTTACGAGTTATATGTCGTCTGTAATCATTTTATAGTTAAAATCTCTCCTTTTTTCGCTTATCATATTTTTCCTTAGGCTACAATCATATATAATCCGGACAACCATATTCCTCTCTTCGAATTACAATCATATTATTACTTGTACTGAGAGATATCATGTTCACAAACATTGGTATGGTTTCGACAACTATGAGATGGTCAATATATCTTTTTATGACCGTCATCGATCAGTTAGTGTCATTCTTGTTTCAGATTTTGTGAAAAGAAGTTATAAAAAAACAAAAAATATAGGAAACAACTTACTGATATTCATTTTAAAAGTGTCATTGTATGTAGGGGAAAGAATTCAGTCTCACCAGGAACCCTCAAATTAGATTTTACTTAAAAGTGGTCAGTGTTATAAAATAAGTAAAAAGTGATAAAAAAAAAGTGTTTTTTTTTTTAATTTTTGTACTCGCAGCTTTTAGTTTTGTACGAAAATCAAATTGAAGGAATGTACAAAATTGAAGAAAATGTAGAGTGCACAAAATAATCATAATATGTTCGCAGTGATCATAATATGATTCTAAGTGATCACAAAATTTTCAACAGGACAATAATATGATCACTGGGAAAATATTATGATCATCAAGAAAATATTATGATCATAAGGAAAATATTATGATGATTTTTGGATGTATCGTGAAATTTTAATCCAGCTTTAGCAAAATACTGGCAGAATAATATAGGCATCATAGGACAATAATATGATAATATGCAGGACTATAATATGATAATATTGGGAGAATTTTACAATCATAGTGTTATAATTTATTGACCATATTATGATAAAAATGAGGTAAAAGTATGATTGTGTCAACTATGTAATAACATGATTGTCGCAATCATAAATCCAAAAATATATGATGCTCTTAGAATATGATCATCCCAACCATGTTTTTTCTTTGCGTGTGGGCGCTCATTACTAATATCTAAATAATAAATAGTAGACTTAGGGTCTACTGCACATAATTCGGCTTCAAAACTCACTATTTTAATTCAACAGGGTCGTTTTTGTAAGCAGTTGTCCATATTCGCTGCATGAAAAAGCGTAAAAAATTTGTGAACCAGCTTACCAGCTGCATTACAAAATTATATAAAATAAGTAGCTACCAAAATAAGTTGTAATTCGTGTACCGATACGCAGTTAAAAAATAAGTGGTTAGAAGTTGTTAAATAGTGCGGTTTAGTCCTATAATTACTAGTGATAAGTAGTTACCACATTATCTTTATAATTAAATAAGTTGTCGCGCTTGAGCTAGACTGCTAATAAAAACGGATTTGTCTAACAAAAATAACTAGCTGAATTATAAGTGGTAACAAATGTTAGTTTTATCACATAATCACCTAAAAAAATCTTTTTCTGGTTGCCCAATCGAATTTCTGGTAAAAAGCCAATCAGAATGAATTTCAAAAAAAATCTGAATCACGTATTCCTTAAAATCGACTAGAGATTAAGATGTACTAATTTGACATTTAAATCACAAACCTCTCGATACAATCCACATAAAAATAATTTGTTTAAAGAATAACCACTAAAATAAGCATGTCTGGACATTAGACCGTACCTCAAAAAAAAGTTCGTCGTACACCGTCCAATTTAAATTATTTTTGCAAGGAGGTTTTAAAAAAAAAATTTTTTTAGAGTACGATACATCGATGTTTTTCTCTCGAGGGAGCCAATGTTTTGCTCTAACGGATATTGTCCCATTCCAGTATTTACCCACCAGATCTCAGTTGCTACCACCATAATGTACTACCCTAATGTCAAAAAATTAAAGCACGCAAAAAATCTTTAAACTTTTGCTAAGGAAATTTTTCGATAAACGCAGCAGAATTTTTTTATTTTTTGGTTGCCGAACGTAGGGTTCACCTTTTTAAATTTTTTTCATTGGATTTTTCCTTTACAGCAAAACATTGGTCTACTCAAAGCAAAAAATCGATATATCGCACTTTAAAATCCGACTTTAAATGCTGAATGTATAAAGAAAAATTGAAAAAGGCGACCCCTACGTTCGGCAAAAAAAAATAAATTTTTTGAAATTGCTTTGCAAAAATATTTTAATTTAAATTCTGAAAAATAAAATTAATTAGAAAGGCGCAATCATAATAAACACAAAATGTCACTTTTTCAGAAGAAAAATAATATTCTTGTATATTAAATTTGCGTGAAAACAAAGTCTACACAATTTTCACATGAAACTCACTGTCGTGAAAAATTATTTTTTTTATGTGGAATATAATAGTTTTTTCACGTGAAATTCAAACAACAGACGGTGCTTAAATATCAATTTGGGCCGATATCCCAATAAGCACATAGGTTTTAAAAATTCAAGTGCTTTAAATTTTGCTTGAAGTAAAGTATATTTCAAATTCTAGCACTTGTTTATTTAACAAAAATATTTCAAACTTGAATTTTTGTTTCCCTTTTGCTGGAGTATGCTATTGAAATAAAATGTAATAAAAGTTGAATTCAAGCCTTGAAACTGGAAAACAGGGCTGGAATTGAACTTGATTTCAACTTGAATTCCAGTGAAAATTTTTATAGGGTATGTTTATAACCGAAAGTTATTTAATTTTGTGCCCTATATCACATATCCAAAAAGATATTTATATTAAAACTTTCGTGGCAAAATTTTGATGGTTGTCTGCAATATTTTCCACCAAAAATTTTTTTACAAATTTTTAACAAAAAAAAAAACCAGTGAAAACTTCGAAGTCATGCATGTCGGGTATATAAAACTCTATTCCACAGTACAATCATATTCCAATGTAATAAATATAGTGAAATATAGAGCCCAAAACCCGACAATTCGTTGCCCGTATTTTTAAATATCGAAATATATTTAGAAGATAATTTAATTGTTTTTTCGGAGAATTTTTCATTAACAAAATTAGTTTCACCTTTCTGCAAAAAAAGGAAATGTCGAAGCAGTAGAAAATTGATGATCTAGATGTACTTTTTTTTAAACATAAAAACTAATGATGGAGTTGTCATAGGAGAGGAGTACTCCCACTTTATCATTTTGTCAGTACTTTTTGAACGAGTTCAAAGGAAGTTCCTTTTCAACAACTAAAAAATTCTTCGCAAAAAAATATATTTTTTTTATTTTACAAAAGTTTTTAATTGCCCCTACCGGGTATCGATCTTTCGACCTCAGGATTGATAGTCTAGCTCTCTACCGCTGAGCTATTCTTTGATATGAAAGTTGACTGACATAAAACTACCACTTTGTCATTGCGAGATATTGTGTTTTATTCTCTTCAATAAAAGTACTTTTTAAACAAGTGCAAAAGGTACACTGCAATTCAGTATTGTTTTCAGTTCTTTTCCATCATTTTTATTTTATATATTTTTACATATTGAAAAAGTATTGAATTTGAACAAATTAATTATAAATATTAAAAAAATAATAAAAAGATAATAAAAGAAACAACTAAAAATATATTGGACACTCCAGGAATTGAACCTGCGATCATCTGTTTAGAAATAGCAAATGATACCAAAATCACTTTTTATGATCACTTTTAGAGCAATTACTCTTTAGAAGCAATACTTAAGGGATTTTTTGGATGTTGTTCAGTAGTAATTCAAAAAAGGTTGCAAAAATATACTAACGGATAATTTGGAAGCAATGAAAGAATTTATTTTTTGAAGCTGTTCAGCATTGCTTCTAAAAAAGCATTAAAAATACACTAACGAATGAAGCAGTGAAAGAAGTAGTTTGTAAAGGATTACTAAAAATTTTTTTGTGCTGAAAAGTTTCAGATTTCTAACTTCCAGGATTTGTAATGGCCACATAAAAATACACTTTTTTATTTTAAATCTCATGTATACACTAATAGAAAAAAGTCTGTAAAAAATTTAGTTAAAACTACTAAAAATTAATTAAAAATTATGCTGCAGAAAAAACTGCTATATTAGCAGGTTACTTTTGCTATATATTAGTAAGAGAGGAATAGCAAAACTAAAACTGTTAAATATGCAGAATTTTAGTTATATGTGAGTTAAATTTTTGTTAATGGAAAATAACAAATTAGCCTGCTCAAATCAACAAAAAATTTTGTAAATAATTAGTAGCCTAAAAAATCACGAACAAATTTAAAATTTTCGAAGTTTTTTTCGATTTTATAACATTTTATATTATTTTATAATAGTTAATATTTTCTGAAAAGTTTTGAAATTATTTTAATTATTTTTATATTCACTTTATTTATTAGAAGCTGATTTTTTATACTTTAGTTATAAATTTTAACTAAAAACTTCTAATATTTAAAAAATTCTTGTTTTTTAATTATGTTTTCGGAATGTTTCGCAGACCTCCTAGGATGCGATTAGGGACGCTCAGGGGTTCGTGATCAACATTTGGAAAACTTTGTATAATTAAATTTTCATATCGGTTTTGGTATAGCTGTCAGATGTCGTTATTAACAAAAAGAATTACTGGCCAATTTTGCTCTGACGCTACACCAACATTCCGTATTTTAAAGTTAAAACACTTTGCAGGCTGGGAGGAAGTGCAGGATATAACGCTACTCAATTACTCGCAGGCAATCAAAAATTCAGTATTTCAAAAGAAATTTTTTCAGGAACATAACTATATACTTTACGATATCAACATGTATACTCAGGATTTCCGAAAGACAGACTGGAATAAGTTCAATACGATCCTTTGGAAAGACCTAAAAAAGAACTCCACCATATCTTTCCGAGTGAAATTTGGAGAATTTCCAGTGAAATTAATTGTGAATTCTATTTGGAATTTGTCAAATTTGATCTTAAATCTGAACAAAAATAACGATAATTAATTGTTTTCTTACAATATTGAGAAAATTTTAAGCGAAATTTCGATTTTTTATTTCGAAATGAGAAAATTCTAAAATTTAGAAAATTCGATTAGAAGTTCAGTTCTGCAATTTTATTGAAAAAAATTCAAAATAAAATTTAGTCTTTTTCCCAAAAGCACCGTAAGTGGTTTTTCGCGTGGAAAAATTTTACTCGAACTTTAATTTTACTAAAATTTTAATTTAAATTATAAAAATGAACAATTTTTCAGTTTTATATCAAAGACACAATCACAATATACAAAAATTGTGATTTTTCCCCAAGAAAAATAATAGTCTTGTACATTAAATTTGCGTGAAAACAATCTCTACTCAGTTTTCACGTAAAATTCATTGTTGTGGAAAATTATCATTTTTTTATATGGAGGAGTATAACAATTTTTTCACGTGAAATCCGAACAACTTACGGTGCTTTACTATCAAACAGTATTTTACTTTTAAAGTAGACTTTATATTTAAACGGCTTTGTTCATTTTATGTATGAAAATCCTAAAGAAATATTTACATTTTCAAATATTTTAATTGGTTGAAAATAAATTAACCAATCAGAATGGTCCAAAAATAAACTAGGTCAAAGCATGCTGCCACCCAAAATTTTAATTAAAGTTAACAAAAATATACATTTGGAAAATTTAAATAGAAAGGGCGTTTATTTTTATTAAAAAAATTTTCAATTAAATTTTGTATTAAAAAATGCGAAATTTTAAAATGAAATTTCTTTTTGTCATTTGAAATTAGAAAAATTTCAAACGAAATTGATCTACATACAATTTTGAAAATCTAATTTGAAATTTAGATCTTTTAACTACATTTCTCCACAAACTTTAATTTTTTTATATTCAAAATTATCAGTTTTTTAATGAATTTGTTAAAATATCTATTGAGATTTTTTAAATGACGACTGGTTAAATGAAAATAAGGGGAAATTTCCCTATTTCCCCCCCCCCTCCCTGGAGCTGCGCATGTTCTAAATGAACGATTTTTTAGTGGATGTATGCTTAAAATATTTTGTATGTAAAGACCGTCGCACTATCGGTAAAATGAACCCCATTTTCAGGCCAAAACTATAAGGAATCACTGACTAAGGATAAAAATCTATATACGGGGGTTTTCAAAGTTGCTGATTTCGAATCTGAGGGGCAATTCTGTAACTTTTTAACGACAAAATTCGGTAGTTAAATTGACAAGTTTTCATAGTAAACTGACAACTTAACTACCGAAGTTTGTCGTTATAAAGTTAGAGAATCCCAATACTGAGGTCAAATTTTTCAAATTCAAAATGGCGAATCCAATATGGCGAGGTAAATTTTAAAATTTCTTCTGCTTTACATAAAAATTGATATACGCGGGTTTTCAAGGTTGCTGATTTCGAATCTGAGGTAAAATTTTTCAAATTCAAAATGGCAGATCCAATATGGCGGCGTAAATTTTAAAATTTCTTCTGATTTACATGAAAATTGGTATACGGGGGTTTTCAAGGTTGCTGATTTCGAATCTGAGGTAAAATATTTCAAGTTCAAAATGGCGGATCCAATATGGCGACGTAAATTTTAAAATTTCTTCTGATTTACATGAAAATTGGTATACGGGGGTTTTCAAGGTTGCTGATTTCGAATCTGAGGTAAAATTTTTCACATTCAAAATGGCGGATCCAAAATGGCGGCACAAATTTTGAAATTTTTTCTGATTTGCTTGGGTAAAAATGTTAACTGTGTGAAATGCAAACTTTTTTTGTCCAAAACCTAAAAAAAAAATAAAGAAATATTTTTTTTTAATCCTGGGCATATTATAGCACAAAATTGAACAAGTGGAAACTTTTGTAGAAATAATTTTTTTTTTCACTAAAGCTATTTAAAATTTTGCTTTACATTTCATTATCTAAAGTTATTTCATTTCTAATTTCATTTGTATTTTTCAAGGTTGATTACCGAAACGAATAACGGTAAGGATAACGGTAACGGTATCGAATTTCGTTTGTTTCGGTAACGGTAAAGGTAACGGTATTTAAGATTGATTCGGTAACGGTATACCGTTATCGAAACAGCAATACCGGTACGTACCGGTATTAAAAATTACGATAAAAACATATAAAAACGAGTAAAAAGGTTAAAGTCGGGCATGCCGACTATACAATACCCTACACCAGTCTGGTTAAAAGCCAACTAATGTTTGGATCCGAAATTCGAATGGGTGAAATGGGACTTGTGTCAAAATTTTCTATAATGTGAGTCAGCTAACCAAATTTCATTAAAAAATCTTAATATTTGCGACCTGCAGTTTGTAACCAAGCCAATTTTGGGGGGACCCTTATATGGGCACTAGGTCTAAACATAGACCGGTGTTAACCAAAATCAATAAGCTTGGTCTTTGGGCTAATATAGGTCGGTGTACCAAATTTCATCAAAATATCTTAATATTTGCGACCTGCACCGTATAAACAATATAATTTTGAGGGGACCCTTATATGGGCGCTAGGTGTAAACATGGACCGATGTTCACCAAAATCAATACGCTTCGTCCTTGGGCCAACATAGGTCCGTGTACCAAATTTCATCAAAATATCTTAATATTTGCGACCTGCTGCGTATAAACAATATAATTTTGGGGGGACCCTTATATGGGCACTAGGTCTAAACATGGACCCGTGTTAACCAAAATCAATAGGCTTCGTCCTTGGGCTGACATAGGTCAGTGTACAAAATTTCATCAAAATATCTTAATATTTGCGACCTGCACCGTATAAACAATATAATTTTGAGGGGACCCTTATATGGGCACTAGGTCTAATCATGGACCGATGTTCACCAAAATCAATAGCCTTCGTCCTTGGGCCAACATAGGTCTGTGTACCAAATTTCATCAAAATATCTTAATATTTGCGACCTGCAGTGTATAAAGAATATAATTTTGGGAGGACCCTTATATGGGCACTAGGTCTAAACATGGACCGATGTTAAGCAAAATCAATAGGCTTCGTCCTTGGGCCGACATAACTCGGTGTACCAAGTTTCTTCCAAATCTCTTAATATTGGCGACCTGTAGAGTGCGCACAAGAATGCATGGACAGACAGACAGACGGACGGACATCGTTAAATCGAAATAAAAAAAATTCTGAGCCGATCGGTATACTATAAGGTGGGTCTAGGACCAATATTTTTTGGTGTTACAAACATCAGCACAAACTTATAATACCCTGACCACATAGTGGTGTAGGGTATAACAAGTAAAAACATAGCATATTCTTGCTTTTAAGTCTTAAAAATACAGATTTTAACCTATAAATTCAATGCTGGTAGTTTTAGTTATTAAAATTATTTTCTATAAATTGTGTTGCAAAAATAACTCAAGATTATAAAATAAAAAAGTTAAAAAATTGTCATTTTTTATATAAATTAATAAATACCGGTAACTGCCCATAAAAATAACGGTATCGGTAACGATAACGGTATTGGGAAACTTTTTTAGAGGTATCGGTAACGGTAACGGTATTCAATTTGAAACGGTATTTTAGCGATAACGGTATTTTAACGATAACGGTAACCAACCTTGGTATTTTTTAATAAAGCTATTTAAAATTTCCTCTTTCTTCGCACTTAATCCTTACCATAAGGCGATTCCTCATTCAAAACATTGCCGCATTCAGCTTTACCAACAATAAAATTGTAAACAGTAGTATTTTCTCCTCTTTCTTTTGCTCATCCAAGTAAACTTCCGCAAGTTCGCTATTTTGCAAGCGGATGCTGCCTACCAGAAATGCTATTGCTCAAAAAAAGCAAAAAATCGCAACATGAAATTGACAAATTAAACTCAAAATTCTTCATTTAACACGTTTGTAATTGTTTTAATACAGCCAAATTCGGCCAACTTTTTAAAAGCTTATCCAAAGTTCATTTTTCAGAAAAAAAAACTTGAATTAAAAGTTATGGCAGAAGTATGAGTTTTTTCGCCAAAACTAATTTTTTTTCTATAAAATCTTTCTCTTAAACCATTAAGCACTTACTATCACGTTTGTTTTCCATATTTAGTTTAAACTTGTGTTTTTTTTTTAACTATTTAAAGAAATTTAAAAATTCGACCAAATTGCACTGTATATACTGCGTTCAACACTTTGCTCACAAACAATGACTTTGACCACTTGCTAAACAGTCGTTGTTAAATTTTTACATAAACAAAACTTGTCGTTATTTGCTTTGATGTGTTCTTATTTGAATAGCAATAAAAAAAATTCAGTCTTGAATGCCCGAGTAAAAAAAATTATATATAATCATATGTGTCATATATTAAAATATATAATTAGACATGTCGTTATGTATATCCATATATAATTATATATGACGTCTTTTTCCAAAATTGTTCCTTATATTATGCCATATATAATTTCATCTAATTAGATATCGGCCTTTATAATATTAGATATGGTATATATGATTATATATTACATAGCATGGCTGATCTTATTGCGTATATAGTTGTATATAGAGCTATATCTTAATATATATGGCGGCATTTTAGGAATATATAATTATATATGGTATCATTTAAACAATATATAAATATATATGCCAGTTAAACTATATATTATCATATATGGTGGCATTTAAACAATATATGGTCATATATGGTACCTCATGAACAAAAGTTTTAATACAGTTGCAGATATGATAATATATGCCATATATATTTATATATGGTGTTATTTAAGCAATTTATTAGCATATATGGTGCCATTTAAACCATATATTATTATATATGGTGCCATTTAAACAATATATGGCCATATATGGTACCTCATGATCAAAACTTTTAATACAGTTCCAGATATGATAATATATGATTCTATATATAGTGCCATATATATTTATATATGGTATTATTTAAGCAATATATTACTATATATGGTGCCATTTAAACCATATATTATCATATATGGTGCCATTTCAACAATATATGCTCATATATGGTACTTTATGAACAACATTTTTAATACAGTTCCAGTTATGATAATATATGCTACCATATATAGTACCATATACTTTGATATATCGTATCATTTGAACAACCCGAGTAAAAATAGTTACATATAGTCATATATGTGATTAAGTTATATCTGTATAAATATACAGTTTCATCCGAAGAATGGCCCGATATATTTTTATCAATTGTCTATCAATTTTTATCTAAATGTATCAGTTTAGATCTCACCTGATTAAATTATGTGTTTAATAAATTATGTGTTTTTGACCTGATACAATTTTATCGGTATGATCGTAATTGGTTCAATTTTATATAAATAAAATATAATTGTATCCGACATTTACCTTATACAATTGTATCAAAGTTTTAAACTGATATCAGGTCAAAATTGGGATATAACTATATAATTTTGTATACAAATATATCTATTTGGACCTAAACTGATACCATGTGATATAAACCAATAAAATTGTATCAGGTCAAAAATCTGATACAATTTCATCTGATTAACACATAATTTAATCAGGTCAGATCTAAAATGATGTAATTAGATAAAAAAACTGATAAACAACTGATACAATTTTATCGGGCCATTTTTCGGATCAAATGGTACATGGTTATATAAGTTATATATTACCATATAAAGCTCCATATTGTTTTCTTTAATAGGGAACATACCATATATGGTGCCATTTAAACAATATATGGTCATATATGGTGCCATTTAAACAATATATGGTCATATATGGTAACTCATCAGCAACTACAATATTAACTGTATTTCAGAAGCTATTAATTGTATTTCAGAAATTTTAAATGAATTTCAGAAATTATGGAATGTATTTCAGAAATTTATTAATTGTATTTCAGAAATAATCAAATCTATTTCAGAACTTGTTGATTGTTTATCATAGTTAATAGAGAAAAATTTCTAAATTACATTTCATAATTTCTGAAATACAATTGATAGTTTCTGGAATACAGTTTGATAATTTCTGAAACACAGTTGTGAATTTCGGAAATACAATTAATAATTTCTGAAATACAATGGATAAAACTGAAATTCAATCGACTAGTTCTGAAATACAATTCATAAATCTGAAAAATAATTGATAAGTTCTGAAATACAATTGATAAAATTGAAATTCAATTGATTATTTCTGAAATACAATTGATAAATCCTAAAAACAATTGATACAATTGGAAATAGTGTAGAGCGTTAAAAAGATGCAAATGAAATTATTTTTTTTTTTTAATTCTATTTAATAAAAAAAATATAATTTTATAAAAACATTTATAGAAAATAAAATTATAATTTTATAAAAAGAAAATCTTTTTATAAAAAAAAATGCATAACCGTGAACGGTATCGAACTCGAGACCTTCTGAGTTTAAACCTTATTTTAACAAAATATTGTAATTTTTATAAAATCAGTGCTCTGCCAGTGTATTATTTTTTGAACTGTTGTCAATATCTGTCTGGGATTTTATTTAATCCCAAATAAATGGAGATTTTACGTAGTACCCAAATATAATGCGGGATCTAATTTTATCTGCCATTTTTCTGGTTAGTTTTAGATGTCAGTCCCCAAATATATTGCTATTTCCAATTCGATCTGCCATTTTAATACGGAAATAAATTGCTAGATCTAATTCGATCTGCAATTTATGGGATAAATTAAGATCTTACCAAATCCCCAAATATATAACTGGATTTAATTCGATCTGCCATTTTTCGGATCAAATTAGATCTAAGTTTATCCACAAATATATTGCTAGATCTAATTCGATCTGCCAAAATTGAGATCAAATTAGATCTAAGTTTATCCACAAATATATAGCTCTATCTAATTCGATCCGCCATTTTTCGGATCAAATTAGATCTAAGTTTATCCAAAAATATATAACTGGATCTAATTCGATCTGCCAAAATTGAGATCAAATTAGATCTAAGTTTATCCACAAATATATAGCTCTATCTAATTCGATCCGCCATTTTTCGGATCAAATTAGATTTAGGTTTATCCCCAAAGATATCATTGGACCTCCCAATTTTGAGATATAACTTGATATTAGTTTATCCCCATATATACAATGGGATCTAATACGATATCATTGGATACACCCAATTTTGAGATCTAATTGGATCAGCTAGATATTACAGCAGATCTTAAACAATATCAAATTGGATATGATTAGATATTGCGCGAGATCAATTTTTTTTACTCCGGTGTTTGAAAAATGACTTTTTGCCACAAAAATGGGTCAAATTACGCGTCATTGCAAATTGTATTTTAGAATAAACTAAATTTCACTTGAAAACAGGACCTAAGGTTAAGAAAGCGTTAACGTTGTCAGAGTTATATAAAATTTTCGGAAAACAATCTCTTGTATCGGATTTATAAGAAATCGGCAATGATTTTGTTACTGCTAGCTAAAAACACAAAAATTAATACTATTATCTAAATTATTAGCCAAAATCACACTTTTCTCTAAAATTTTCAAATTTTAAAACACCGTCACTGTTAAGTTAAAAGCGGATATGTGTAATTTTCAGTAGAATCTACTTAATAAACCTAATTGCGTTGACCACTTTTTTTTACAATTTGTTGAACAAAATTTTAAAAAACTCAAAACTAGAGCTTCGCAAATTTATAAAAAAAGACCATATTTGGCCATACCTGGGACTAGGTTATCATAACCCAAGAGAGACAAAAAGTTATAACTATATATTTGTGGATCTTAGATATGAAACTAGAGTATAACATTATAAGTTTTTGAAAAAATATTAAATTTTTTACGATTTTCATAATTTATCTCATTTCAACCCTACAATGGTCTGAGGAAATCACAATTACTTAAATATTTTCCAACCCATTTTGGATTTTTATAAATTCTCAGAAAACTAATTCAGTCTAGTTTATGATTCTGTTAACATTTTATAAAAATATGCTTATTTCAGAGCCAGTATTTTCAAAAAAAGCCAAAAAAAAAAAAAAGTGATTTTTCCGCCTTGTAAATCGTATTTCAAACTTCAGGGCTGATGCGGCACGTGTTCCCGTTTACGATCACATTAATCTTTCGCATAGTGTATTTTTATAGCCAAAGGCACATTTCTAGGGGCGGACGGTCTTAAGTCGCAAGTTGAAAAATAAGGTCCATCCTAATATACACTAGGGTTATGACTCATTTTTAACAAAAATTTTACCTATCACCACGTGATAGGCAATACTAAATTAATAATAAAAATCGTGTTTGCGGGTAATTTTGTCGAAAAAACCTTCCGCACCAAATACAATTTCTAAAAATAATTTTTTACTCGGGGATTTTCTTAATTTACATAACGAATTATTACAAGAATTGTTGTAACCGACTAAAAATGTATCCAAAAGTCCCTCAAAAAAGGTTTCGTAATTTTTACCGCAAATAGCTTTTAATACGCACCGTTTGAGCCTCATTTGTTTAAAACATCAGAGAAATATTTTAATTAAACTAAAACAATATAGACCAAATTTCAACACTTTTGGTGCGGGAACTTTTTTGACAGCAGCGAAAAAGTAAGATTGCGTTTCTTAATAATTTTTTATGGCCTTTTTGGCTAGGGTATGTAAAATTTGATATTTGCAAATAAAATCAAAAAGTCATAACACTAATATACACTCATATAAATAAACCTGTGAAATATTAGAAAAAAAAAACTATTAAGAATTTGTTGAAAATGGTGTTGTGGAAACAACTGCTGAAATTAGCAGATTTTTTGTTGCTGAATACTAATTTTACAATAGAAAAAATTAAATTGTTAAATTTACAGAATTTTAGTTATATTTCAGTTAACATTTAGCAAATTTAAAATGATAAAATTTACTATATTAGTAGAATATTCATATTTCAGCAATTTTTTTCTGCAAAGTCGTTTTTAACTAAGTAGTATTAACTGAAATTTTGATAAACATTTTTCTATTAGTGTTCGTATATATTATTACGACTATTTTACCTATTGGCCCAAGAAGTCATCTTGCCAACCTTTTTCCAAAGTGATGTTGTTTGTTAGTTTTCTTCCTTAAGTTTATTGCTACTGCTGATGCTGTTCCTGTTGATACTGTATGTTGTTGTAAAGAAAACAATGCCACATCTTTAAGACGCTTATAGATATAAATCTCAATAATCGTTTATCATGACAACGGTTGCTATTTCCCTAAGATGATACTATTTTTTTTGTGTCTGTCTGCCTGTGTGTTTGGGTCTTTTATGCAGGCACCTGCTGTCATATGTTTAACGTGTAAAAAAATGGTAAACTTAAAGCAAATTGTTAAGCACGTTTAAGTTGTTTTTTCCATTCTTTTTTTTTTTTTCTTCTGTTTTTTTATTTTTAAAAAAGCAGCTGCTTGGTAGGGAATTAATTTTTTTTTTACTGTGTCTTTGGCATCATTGGCGTTTAACAATAATCAAGATGAATTTGTTTGTTGTCAATTTTACGCTTTAATGATGGTAAACAATTTTAAAGATGTCATCAGATTTGCGTTAAGATGATAGGTGAAATATGCATATTGGGTATACGTGCTGAGCTATTATTGGATGATATTTGTGTTATTTAAAATTAATATGTCTTTATATAAAAATATGTAATTAATATTTTAAATGAGACTTGAGAGAAGGTAATATTTAAATAAATAAATAAAAAGTAAAAATATTTGTAGAGAAAATCGGATATGGCTTTGTCTTTTAAAACAGTTGTTCAGAAAATAACAATTGGGATTTGTGACAGACGAAATTTTTTGTAGCAGCTATTAGCGTCTCCGAACATCAAAGAAATGTTTTTACCAATTTAAGAAACGCCTAATGCCGAGGTACTGATTTCGGTCTTATGCTTGAGATAAAATTGGTTTAGAGAAGATTATGACTCAAAATCCCAATTCATTAGAAACAATTAGTGTTTCCAATTCGGTTAATCGATTAACCGATTCCTCGAAATAATTATTCGATCCGAATAATCGGTTAAAACAGTTCGATTAACCGGTTACAATTTTAATATAGAATTTTTCCCTTATTTTTTCCCCAAAACTTCATAATTTTCTTAAGTTTGGCCAAAAAATTACAAGAAAAGCTTAGAATAAACATAAAATTACTAAAATTCCATCAAATTCTTTTAAAATTGAGTGAAGAAGGTCGATAAGCCTCTAGATAGCTTTTTTAATCAAAATAAAGGTTTTTCTAAAACTACCCAAAATACACGAAGTGTCTGGCTGAATCAGCGTCGCAGTGCTCTATAGGCTTTATTCAATACAGTAGGCGATTTTTGATTCTGTTCTTTTAAAAATTAAAACTAATGTAAATTATATTTCCATGTCCTTCAAGGCAAGGTTGCATTTTTTTCAAATATGTGTCCCACAACTGTCAACTGGCATTTTAATTCTGTAGGAACTCTACCTTTTCTCACATCTCCAAAGAAAGTGTGTATAATCGATTCAATACCACATCAATTCTACAACATGTCCAACTACACCATTTTCAGTTTTATTTCAAAATTGTTTAAAAATGTTTTAAAATTATCCAAATATATTTTAAAAGTGTCTAAAAAGGTTTCACAATTGGCTAAAATGTTTCAAAATTATCCAAAAATTTTTTAAATCCTTCCAAAAATGTTTTAAAATTGTCCAAAAATCACTCAAAATTGTGTAAAAATGCAAAAATGATTTAGAATTATCCAAAATTGTCCAAATATTGTTTAAAATTGTCTAAAAAGCTTTGATATTTGTCCAACATTTCAAAATTGCCCAAATGTGTTTTAAAATTTTCAAAATATATTTCAAAATTATACAAATATATTTAAAAATATTACAAATATATTTTATTTGTATTTAAGAAAATTCTATTTGTATTTTAAAATTGTTCAAATACATGAATGGGGGATTATTTAGTTGATCTCTTATTTTTAAGTAAATGAATGTTCTTTTTCTTTAGTTTGACTCTATATCATAAATTAATATCACTTTCTGTTTAAATTATTTTTCAAATCAAAGAAAGATGATACAATTTTTACAAGTAAATTACAAAGAATAAAAATATAATTGAAAGAATTCGATAAGTCTTATACAGCAATACAGAATACGTATTTTCGGCTTTCGCTACAAAGCCATCATCAGTGCCTTTCGCCTTTGAGTGGGTTAATATTTTGATAATCGTCTACTTATGTGACTGTTGAAAGAAAATCGAGTTTCTTATCAACAACTCAACTTAGACTAACATCTAAACAGAAAGTGATATTAATTTATAATCTAGAGTCAAACTAAAGAAAAAGAACATTCATTTACTGTTCGAATACATTTCAAAATTATTCACTTGCACTTAAAAATTTTAAATCTGTATATCAGAAATTTCTACTTTTATTTTAAAAGCATTTTTACAAACATACATGTCTTCTCTTTCATAATGAAAATTTTATAGGAATTATAAGCAGAGACCCAAAATAACTGTTATATTTCTAAACAAGTCACCATCCAAATTTATTTAATTATAATATTTCAATAATGCACTATATTTTATAAATCATATTGCACAAAAAAATCACAAAGTTGAACAAAGATTTTAATTTTTTCAATTTTTATATTTTACTAAATTTCTGTTGTTTTTTGATTTTTATTTTAAAACTTTTTATAAAAATTACAGAATGATTTTTTTGAAAAAATTAAGCACTAACTTTTTTATTTGATAATAAAATAAAAATCAAAAATTGACCTAAATTGAGTGCCGGAAGTTGCTTGAATATACATATTTACTCACTTTAAATCACTGTTCAATCTTTTATTAACACTAGTTGACATCATCAGGATATTATAATTGGTGAAAGTCATTGGTTCCATGGCTTTTGATTTATATTCTTAATTGTTATTTTTTGATAAAGAAAAAAAATCACAAAATAACTTTTATTATTTTTGAAAAAATAAAAATCGTATTTGGATTGTTTTTGTTTGAATTAAAAATAGAAATCAAACAGAGCAAATAAACAGAAAATTAAAAATACTCAAACAAGAAATAATTGTAAAACAATCACTTTTTTGAATAAAAGTTATAACTGTTACGTCCCTGATTATAAGACCTAAGAGAAAGAGAAAGCATGTATGTTTGAATAAATCCTTTTAAAATAAAAATATAAATTTCTGAAATACATTTGGAAAAATTTGAAATTCAATTAGAATTTTATTAAATACATAAATACACAAGGGAATGTTAACTCAAACTTTGGATAATTTTGTTTATTGTCAATGGCCCTTAAAAACGGAAAAAAATAATGAGAATTTTAACAATTGTTTATGATATTCTTTAGTCTACTAACTCTACTATTCAGAAAATTTTTTTGTAAATTTTTGTAGAGTAAATTGGTATTTTCACATAACTAATATTTTACCCAAATGGAACAAAATTTTTTTTTTTTATTTCTTTAGCGGAGAAGGAAGAACTTTGGATAATAATTTTTTTAAATGCAATATTATATTTATTGTAGTATTGATTAAATTTGCATTCAAAGAAATTTTGTATCCAAAGTTTTACTTACTAATATTTAGAAAAAAATCTAGTTTCAGCAGTTTTTCTTTTGCCATTTTTAACTAATTTTTAATAGCTTCAGCTATATTTTACATACATTTTTCTATTAGTATAAAAAATGTTTCAATTTAGGTAATCTGAGATTCCGAAACTTTTCAATCTTAAGCTCCATTTACATGCGAGAGAAAACTGCTAGAGATGGACCAACAACACTCCAAAATAGCTAAACTCATTCAAAATAGAGCTAATTAGAGGTGATTTTTGTTTTATCTCTAGCATTTTCTCTCTACCCGAGTAAAAAAAATTGATCTCGCGCAATATCTAATTATATCCAATTTGATATTGTTTAAGATCTGCTGTAATATCTAGCTGATCCAATTAGATCTCAAAATTGGGTGTATCCAATCATATCGTATTAGATCCCATTGTATATATGGGGATAAACTAAGATCAAGTTATATCTCAAAATTGGGAGGTCCAGTGATATCTTTGGGGATAAACCTAGATATATTTTGATCCGAAAATTGGCGGATCCAGCTATATATTTGCGGATATTTTTAGATCTAATTTGATCCGAAAAATGGCGGATCCAATTAGATCCAGCTATATATTTGGGGATAAACTTAGATCTAATTTGATCTCAATTTTGGCAGATCAAATTAGATCCGGCAATATATTTGTTGATAAACGTATATCTAATTTGATCCGAAAAAGTGGCAGATCGAATTAGATCTAGCTATATATTTGGGGATAAACTTAGATCTAATTTGATCCGAAAATGGCACATCGACTTAGATCCAGCAATATATTTGTGGATAAACTTAGATATAAATTGATCTGAAAAATGGCAGATCAAATTAGATCCAGCAATATATTTGGGGATAAACTTGGATCTAAATTTATCAGAAAAATGGCAGATCGAATTAGATCCAGCAATTTATTTCGGTATTAAAATGGCAGATCGAATTAGAAACAGCAATATCTAAAAGTATCCATAAAAAGGACAGATAAAATTAGATGCCGCATTATATTTGGGTACTACGTAAGATCTCCATTTATTTGGGATTAAATAAGATCGCAGACATATATTGCCAACTGTTCAAAAAATAATAGACTGGCAGAGCACTGATTGTATAAAAATTACAATATTTTGTTAAAATAAGGTTTAAACTCAGAAGGTAACGAGTTCAATATGCATTTCTTTTACAAAATGAATTTCTTTTTATAAAATTAAATTTTTTTTTTCTATAAATTTTTTTATAAAATTATATATTTATTTTTTTATTAAATTGAAATCTTTGAATAAAATAATTTTATTTACATCTTTTTGACGCTCTACACCATTTCCAATTGTATTAATTGTTTTAAGATTTATCAATTGTATTTCAGAAATAATCAATTGAATTTCAGTTTTATCAATTGTGTTTCAGAACTCATCAATTATTTTTCACATTTATGAATTGTATTTCAGAACTAGTCAATTGAAGTTCATTTTTATCAATTGTGTTTCAGAAATTATTAATTGTATTTCCGAAATTCACAACTGTATTTCAGAAATTATCAATCGTATTTCCGAAATTATGAAATGTATTTGAGAAATTTTTCTCTATTAGCTATGAAATTCTGAAATAGATTTCATTATTTGTGGACACAACTAAATAAATAAATAATTAAATTTGCGTAATATTGTAGTTTCTGAAGTGCAAATAATATTTTGTGATATACAATTAAAATTTTCTAAAATACATTTAATAATTTCTGGAATACCTTTTTTCGATGCTTATAAGTTAGCTCGAAATGCTTTTATCATTCATTTAATTTGTAGCTATCACACATCTATACAAGTCTCGTTAGATTAGAGTGTAGAGGTCTTGATTGACAATCTGGTGGACTGGGTTAAATTTCATGTTTTTAAAAGCAAATATTAAAAAAGTTTTCTCAATTTTTTGAAAAATGATTTTTGAAATCTATTTTTTTGCCAAGATAGTTAATGCAACGTTCTGCCAAAGCATAACCGACCATCGCCAACGGTTTGCCAGCATTGTATATTAACATTAATTAACACTATATTTTTATTTTTAGGAAATACATTTTTCTTTTATTATAAGTTAACATTAAATTCAATTTTAGATAATGGCACCAATTTGTAGTTGTAATTATTATATATTAAATCGTATATTCATAAACATTCTATACAGTTAGACGAGGTTTATGGAACTATTTAACTTTATAAAGTGTTTATAAATTATAACTTAAATATACATATATATATGTTAAATGTACGTGAACAAATTGTTGATATGGACCCACAAATTGTATCTTAACTGATATTGGAATTATTGTACCATTACCATACATCAATATATATTGAATGATATACATATATTACAATATATGACACTGTATTATAAATATTGTTAATGAAGTAACATATCTGATAATATTTTTTATAGCGCCATACATAGTTTTACATTATTCAAATTAAACCATATATGGAATTGTATTCAAAATGTTGATGTGGTACCAAATTTGACCATATATTGTTTAAATTGTGCCATATATGACAATATATTGTTTAAATGATACCATATATGTCTATATATTAATATTGTTTAAATGACACCATATATCAATATATATGGGACTATATATGGTAGCATATATTATCATATCTGCATCCGTATTAAAAATGTCGTTCATCAGGTACCATATATGAGCATATATTGTTGAAATGGCACCATATATGACAATATATGGTTTAAATGGCACCAAATGTGGTAATATATTGCTTAAATAACACCATATATAAATATATATGGCACTATATATGGTAGCATATATTATCATATGTGGAACTGTATTAAAAATATTGTTCATGAGGTACCATATATGGGCATATATTGTTGAAATTGCACCATATATGATATTATATGGTTTAAATAGTACCATATATGATAATATATGGTTTGAATGGCACCATATATGATAATATATGGTTTGAATGGCACCATATATGATAATATATAGCTTCATTAACACCATATATAAATATATATCACACTATATATAGTACCATATATTATCATATCTGGAACTGAATTAAAGATTTGGTTTATGAGGTACCATATATGACCATATATTGTTTAAATGGCACCATATATGATAATATCTAGTTTAACTGTCACCATATATAATTATATATTGTTTAAATGATACCATATATAATTATATATTGCTAAAATGCCACCATTTATATTAAGATATAGTTCTATATATAACTATATGTGCAATAAGATCAACCATGTTATGTAATATATAATTATATATGCCATATCTAATATTATGAAGGCCGATATCTAATTAGATGAAATTATATATGGCATAATATAAAGAAAATTTTTCGGAAAAAACCTCATATATAATTATATATGGATATACATAACCACATGTCTATTTATATATTGTAATATATGCCACATATGATTATATATAATTTTTTTTACTCGGGTAGTGTAGATGTGCTTTTTTAATTTGAATTTTTTTTAAATACATCTTCTTCATGTGTCATGTTGATATTTAACAAAAACAGGAATCTGTTAGTGTTTTTGTTGGTAAAAAGTTAAGGAAATACATTAATTTTGTTTTAAACGATTAATCGATTAATCGCCAATTTTCTCGAATAACCGACCCGAATAACCGGTTAATCAGTTTTAGTGATTTTTCGAATAATGCAATAACCGGTTAACCGCCTATGTCGAATAATTGGAAACAGTAGAAACAATTCAGATCTTTGATAAAAATTTCAGATTTTCCTTAAATTTTAAGCAAAAATTGTATAAGCTCACACGGCATATGATTAATATTTAAAAAACAAAATAATACCCAGCAACATTTTTTTACACTGGTTACCTCTGAATTTGTTCTAGAACAGGTCTTTTCACAACCATCATCTACAATTTGCAATTTTAATTCGGAAAATATCAATTGAAACTTAGAAAACAATATTAATTGAAATTCAGGAAATATCAATAAAAATTCAGAATTTAAACTGGAAATTCAAAAATTATCAATTAAAATTCAGATTTCCCATTTGAAATTAAAAAAAAAATATCATTCGCAATTCAGATTTTCATATTATATTGAGCAAATGTCAGTTCAGTTTCAGGAAATAACATTTGAATTTCTAAAAATATCAGGGTTGGACACCGATTCATATTGTTATTTCAGAAGTATTTCTTTAGGTACTTTAAAGTTGTCGGCATTTTAATATCTTCCTGGAAGATTCTTCTATTTTTCATTTGAATGAAAATAAAGTATTTAGTATTTTCAAATTGTGTTGTTTTTATCATTTGGAAGCTACTTCGGAGATATTTGGAAAAAATAATTCAAAACTTGTATTTCTGCTAAAGCCTACTTACAGGAGGAAGAAGAAGAAGACAACATTTTTATTGAAAAATTTAACAGACACAAGGGCATATCCAGACTGCCGCAGTTTCGTCTCACCCATAGACTCGTCAGTGGTTAGTTTGTGTGTCAATTAATCAAAGTATGTTTTTAATTTTAAAATTGTCTCTATATGAAATTTTTTATTTTGTGTATGCCATGACCGGGAATCGAACCGACAACTCTCTACACAGGCTACGACTCATAACATCAACTCTTACCGAGAAAAATATGAGCAATTTATTTCTCAATTACAACATTTCCTCTTTTTTTAGAATTTTTTATGACAATATTGATAAACATTAAGAAAAATAATAGCTTTGCAAGAAACATGTGATTTCCGTTGTAGTACAAAAGTAACTGCACTCAAAAAAATAAGTTAGTAGAAAAATTAGTAAAACGTCTTGTATATCAAGTGTACTAGTTTTCAGCAATTTTTTTGCTGAAATTCCGTTTTCAGCAAAAATTTTAGTTATGCTTTTTTAGCACTAAACTAATTTTGAACTAATGTTTTACTAATTTATTTTGCTACAAAAATTGTGCTGATAACCGCATTCACAGCGTGGACGACAACCAGATAGACAAGATGTAGATGTCGCAGCTTGTCTGGAAACGGAAATAACAAAAAAAGAAAAACAACTCTACACATATTCTATATTTAAATTTTCAGCAAATAAATTAACTAAAGTAAAATTTCGCTACAAGTTTTTTTAGTTTTTTTCAGTCTACTAATATTCGGCAAAAAGTTTAGTGATTTTATTAGTGATTTTAGCAAGAATTTTTTTCATTTGCAGTCGACTAAGTGTTTGCAAAACTTTTGCTGAAATTACCAACTTTTTTGCTGACTTTAATGACTTTTTTTTTTGATTGTAGTAAAAATGTTTGAATCGATTTCTCATTACATTATTTACTCTGGAGTTTATATAAATAAAAAAAACTTATATCTACATTATAACTTAGAGAGAACCCATTAAAGACAATCTGGTGATACTTAGTACTTGGTAATATCTTAAATTGATCAATTTTGAACCACTGGTTCTAGGAAAGTTTTTTTCCATAAGTTTTTTCTATATTTGTTGTAAAATAAATTGTGAATTCTATTTGGCATTTGTCATATTTGATCGTTAAAAACACAACAAAAATAACACTCACTATTGCGGTAATATCAGCTTTTTATCGTTTGGTAGATAAAGATAATTTGTTGGTAATTTTCTTTATTTTAGAAGAAATTTAAACAAAATTTTTACAAAAACAATGAAAAGGTATATGGAAAACAAATCCGTGGAAAATTCAGATTTACTGAGCCGAAAAAATCGGGTATTATAAATGTGTTGTTCAATGGATTATATATGCAGAAATTCTTCTCCATAGCTAAATTTAATAGTGACAAAAACAAATCGCATATTTTATACCGGGGAGCTTATTACCCGATATCACTATTTGATCTTCAAGCGATAAATTAGTGATATAGTCGATTGGGAATTGTTTCTTGGAGAATTGTTTTCGTATTGAGGGAAAGCATTGGTTTGGGGAAACAGTTGTTCCCGCAGTACGAACATAAATGATTTCTTCCAGGCGATATGATCAGGGAATCTTCTTCATACTGCCATTGCTTTCCGGGAATCCTCAGACATACCTCAATATATTCAGAGGATAAAAATATAAAGCTCAACACCACAAAATTCTTTAACAGATGACTGCGGCCGTGGACGCATAAATAATGTAAACTCAACTTCTCCACTAGAAGCGTACCATCCTTCTACATATTTTAAGTTCCAGCAAACATTCTTAACGGTCCTGTGAACATCATCGAAAGTCCTGCGAACATTCTTGAAGATCCTTTAAACTTGGAGGCCCTAGGAGATTCTGTGGCCCAGTTGTCTGGCTTATCTTAGACGCAGCTTAATAGAGGAAACGTACCGTAGCACTTCGTTATCATCCCATAATCGAGGTGGACAGAAAGGCGTGCTATCTCCGTGTCACTGTTGTCTTCTAGACACAACTCAAGAGTGAAAACGCCATCCCAAGTCACGTACTATCGTGTAAGAAAATGTGGTCAAGTTCTTTTGAAGTCCTGCGACCTCGTATACTATCCGAACTGTCCCTATCTATCTATTTATTTCGCTTTTGGTCTATCTTATAATTATATTTCTACAAACAATTGAATTAAGTTTTATAACGTGTTAAACCATGCCTTTTTCTTTGAGATACTGGATCAAATAAATTTCCGTGACGACACCTATGCCCTCAAGTTTTTGGAGAAAACTCTCACATACCCCCAAACTAAATTTAGCACTTCGGCTTATCCGTAACTGACATCCCAGTTAAATTAAAAAAAAAATCTTAATATTAAAATGCACTAAATTTTTTCTGTATAAATTTTAACGTTCTGGGCTAGTTTTTATAGTCAAAACTAAGATCGATTTGTTTGCTTGATTTGGACCTTTTTCTTCCCAAATTGGCTTTGATATTTAAAATCGGACTTCGTCTTATATTTAATTTTTTTTTTAAACTTAAAAAAATTGATTTAACTTAAGTTTGAAAAATAGGGCACGGAATTAAGCTTAAACTGTGTAAAGCGTTTTCCTTCCGAAGCCATAGTTACTAAATTATAAAATTTTTATTGGAAAAATCGCCTGAAAAATTTAAAAAATTTAAATCTCGAATTATGCAAAATCTAGAGCTAATTTGAACAAACTGGTTGCAGATTTGAAATCAGCACCCCACAATTATCCTTAATCCACTGCAGTAATATTCACCTTTTGTTTTGTAGAGCAGTATTATATATTAGCCTATAAATTGAATCATAATTAAAGTTCTCGCAATAATAAAGCAAAATATTCAAAATTCTTACAATTATTTTAAATACAAATATTTTAGTGTGAACATGATTCATTTATGCCCAATTTTATTTTCTTATTACTATTTGTAAATTCGTTAATATTATTGTTTCGAATTTTGCCAAAGTGGTCTAGGGCAGGTGAAAAAAAATTTCCATATAGCTAACCTTTATAATTAAACCATGTTTCAATTAATATTTCCTGAATTACAATTGATAGTCTCTGAATTTAAAATTAAATATTCTCAATTTCAATTGATATGTTTTAAATGAAAATTTTTAAATTTCAATTAAAAGTTTCTGAATTTCAAATGGAAAATCTAAATTACAAATGATAATTTCATAATTCCAAATAAAAAATATAAATTTTAATTGGTGATTTCTGAATTTCAAATGGAAATTCTGAATTTGAATTGATATATTGTAAACTACAATTCCAAACACTAGAAAGAATTTACAAAATTCTAATTAAATTTTAAACATACCAAATTTGTAAATACTTTTTAAAAAGCACCAATAAAAAAATTTGTAAATCCAAAAAAGTTTTTCTTTTTTTTTTGGGACTTTGAATTTTTATTTTTAAACAATTTTTATATGAAAGATAACAATTTACAAACGAGTTACAAATATTTCTAACAAAAATATTTTTGGGAATAAAAAAAGATTGATGATTGATTTTACAAATTACACTGTGAGACAAATGGTAGGGGTCAGTGATCGGGAAGGGTTCAAACTACCGGGGAAAGTTATATCGGCAAGAAAGAAGTTATACGTGTCCCGGCGTTTCGCTGGGTCACCCCTAGGAATCGAGATATATCGATTTGACCTTTGGTGGTCTTTTTTTTTGACATAACTCGAGAACCACTAGTCCGATTTTGCTCAAACAATTTTAAAAAAATTAAAAATACAATTCCTTTAATCTGTTCATATAACGTTTTTCTACATACTCAACAGTTTTGCCGGTAAAAATAAATGTATGAAGAAAAAAATATTTTTTGCCTAAAATATTAAAAAAAATTAATAAACAAAAGGTTATTGATTTTTATGGTAGCGGTAACAAACATTTATTTTTACCGGCAAAACTGTTGGGTATATAGAAAAACGTTATATGAACAGATTAAAGGAATTATAATTTTTAATTTTTTTTAAATTATTTGAGCAAAATCGGACTAGTGGTTCTCGAGTTATGTGAAAAAAAAGATATATCTCGGTTCCTAGGGGTGACCCAGCGAAACGCCGGGACACGTATAACTTGTTTTTGAAAGATATAACATTTCCCGTTGGTTTCATCCCATCCCGATTTTGACTGTCGCATAGTGTTACCATTGTTGGTGCCTACTGTTTTTTCTGTGTATTTAGTAGTTTTCAGGGTATGGGTACGCATGAGTGATATTTTTTTTTTTTTAATAATGATCATACGCTGTGGGGGCTTATAAAATGTTTGCTGCAAATTAAACCTGCTTAGACGTGCTGCTAGACGTGCGATTTTAATATTTATATTATGAAGGGCAAATTACCGTCATCTAAGCCGGGTTAAGGAGAATATACTTTCTTTTCCAAAAACACTCATTTAATCTTAAAATATGTATCTAGTATTTCAGGACTGGTGGCCATAAGTTCTCTACACCCATTTAATCTATAATAGCCACTACTTAAAGAAGTTCTTATGACACAAATACAAATTTAAAAATCTTTTACTGCCAAATTTTACCCCTTTTAAGTGTTTAAATCCTACAAAAAAGTAATATTCAGAACTTAGGGCCCTTACTATAGAAGACTATTTTAAATTCAAAGGCGACTTTATTTTTAGTCATACGGTTTTGTTCATTTTGTGTATGAAAACCCTAGAAAAATATTTATATTTTCAAACACTTTGATTGGTTATAAATAAACTAACCAATCAGAACGCTGCAAAAATAAACCAAGTCAAGGCATACTGCCACCCAATGTTTTAACTAAAGTCGACTTTAACTAAAATATACATTTCAAAAATTTAGATACTAAGGACGTAAGTGTTTAAAAACAATATATTAACATTTGTCATGCAGTAAAATTTAACAAAAGTGCAGCAACCAGACAAAAAAATTTACCCAGGAGACATGTTATTTTGCAACAAAAAAAAATTAACTTTTTATTTACACAAACAAACAAAAAAATATTATGATTTCAATTTGTGTAAGCACAATCACAGTTTTTCATATTATTTTTTTTTCTCTTGCAAAAAACTTTTAACGCGAAATTTTTCACTTTTTTACGAGATGTTTTTTGTTAAAACGAAAACATTTGCACATACTGTACGATAACACATTCTATATTGTTGTATTCACAATAGTTTGTTTGCGTTTTTTGTTTAGTTGCATTCATCACACTATGAGCTGTTTCCAGTTTTTTGTTTTCTTTGCTGTTTATATGAAGTGGCAAAAATGTCAAAACTTTTACACTTGCAGTGATTTACTTGTGGCCAGAGCTTCCAAAGACTTCAAACACTCATTCTACAAAACGAAATTTTCATACAAAATTTGTTCAATAAACCTCCTAAAATTTTACAAAGCGTTTATGAATTTAGGGGTTAGAATTTAATTGTTAATACAATATTTTTTTCTGTTTTTGTTTTGTTTCTTCCTTTACTTGTGAGAAATCATTAGTTTTGCAATAATAAAATTATATAATTGTTAATTTTACTTATTGCTTATGATATAAAATCGAATGATTGATTGAATTCCTAAATTATTAATCTAATGAGTACACTCATAGAAACAAATCTGTAACAATAGCAGAAAAAGTTACTAAAAATTAGTTAAAAATTATGCTACAGGTAAAACTGCTGAAATTAGCAGGTGTTTTTTGCTAAATACTAGTAAAATAAGAACAGCAAAATTGAAACTGTTAAATTTAAAGAATTTTAGCTATATTTAAAACAACTTCTAGTTAATTGAAAATACTGTAAGTACTGTAAAATCTTCAGAAAATTTTGCTAAATATTAGTACACTAAAAATAGCAAAAATAAACTGTTATATCTACAAAATTTTTGCTATTTTTAAGCTAAATTTAGTTGAATGCAAATAGCAGTGTATTCTGCTAAAATCAGCAGAAATATTTGCCAAAAAATTGTAAATTGCTGTTTTCAAAACGTTCGATTTTTATTTGCATTTAAAAAAATTTAAAAAAGAAATCGAAAATTTAAATTTTTTTTTGGGAGTTTTTAGGCTGCTAATTATTTAGTAGGTTAATTTGTTATTTTCCATTAAGAAAAATTTAACTCAAATATAACTAAAATTCTATATATTTAATAGTTTCATATTTGCTGTTCCTATATTACTAATATATCCAATAGCAAAAATAATCTGCTAATTTTAGCAGTTTTTTCTGCAGCATCATTTTTAACAAATTTTTAGTAACTTTTTCTGCTATTTTTACAGATTTTTTTCTATGAGTGTACGAAATCAAATGAATTCCTACTGATTAATAAAATCGAATGAAATAGATTCAATGAATTCCTTATATTTAATTTTTATTAATTCCAAGGAATTAATTCCCTGCAACTGTTTAATAATCAATTCATTCAATTTAAAGTGAATCTTTTTAGGGAATTCAATGAAAATAAAATACATTCTGCGAAGCTCTGCTTGTGGCAATATGATGGAAATAAAAATAAAAATAATGATACTCTACAAATATTTGTAGATTTTTTTTTTTTAATGTAAAGCAAAAAATTTGTTTATTTATTATATGGTTTCATAAATAAAAGAAATGAAGACTTAATTATACAATTTTGTTTTTGGTATAAATTACACGAGATCATGAACTCCTTCTACAATTATTTCTCGACGAAATCATTTTGAATGTGTATGAAAATATTGTGATTTAAATATAAATTTTACAAATCGCAATAATATCGGAAAAAAATCAATAGTGAATGAAATCTGATGTTTTTAGAAAAAAAAAATTCTGTAATAGTACAGTAGATTTTTAGTGTAGTAAAATATTTTTTTATTCATTTTAAGTCTAAGTTTAATTACAAAAGGCTCTAAAACTGCACATAATTTGTTAAAGCAATTTGACATATATATAAATTCTGGACCTTTTTCTTTCCAAATTGGCTTTGATATTTAAAATCGGACTTCGTCTTATACTTAATTTTGTTTTTAAAAAAAACTTAAAATTTTTTGTAATTTTGATTTTCAGCGACTATATTTAGAAAAGTTATTGAGATATTGATACACACTAAAGTTTTATAAATAGGGCACGGAATTAATCTTAAACTGTGTAAATCTTTTTCTTTCCGAAGCTATAGTTACTAAATTATAAATTTTTTATTGACAAAATCGGCTGAAAAATTTAAAAAATTTAAATCGCGTATTGCGCGAAATTTAGAGCCAATTTGAACAAACTGGTTGCAGATTCGAAATCAGCACACCCTAGTTATACTAAAACCACTGCACTAACATTCACCTTTTTTTTGTAGAGCAGTGAAATTATTATAATTTTTGCATTTAAAAATACAAAAATTGTTTTTGCGGACTTTCTATATTTTCATATATTTAGTTAGAATATTGTTCTACCTCAAGTCCAAATTCTAATATGATATTGTCATATTAGATTTTATTTGTTGTTTCGAAAAGGTTGATCATTTTCATGATAGGTATATCTCGATTCCTAGGGGTGACCCAGCGAAACGCCGGGACACGTATAACTTGTTTTTGACCGATATAACATTTCCCGTTGGTTTCATCCCATCCCGATTTTGACTGTCGCATAGTGTAACATATTCATTTTTTCAATTTCGTGGGAAATTCCAACTTTCCGAAACATATTTCTCAAGATTTGCTATCGCAGCAAATTAATTTTTTTCCATCAAGCGTACTAAATGGTCCAGTTATACGATAGCTAATTAAAAGTGAAGAATTCAACAATATTTCGATCGACGCAGAATCGGATGCTTGAAGGCAAACAAAGACGTAATGGAAGGCTTATTGGGAAAAGCATCGTCCTAGCAACTGTGATGTTTCTGCCGCAAGAATGTTCACATCGTTCACCAAAATTGGCGTCCACATGTCCTTGAAAACTCATTATTTACATCATGATCTGGATTATTTCAGCAGGCAATTGGCCACCAAATCAAGTTGCTATGCTATAAAAAATGAAGTAATATTATGAGTTATTTTTTTCAAACTCATTTTAGTGAAACAAAAAATCCGAGATTTAGAGGAAAAAAGTCGCCGAGTGCAATACTTGCGGAAATTTTCTGGTAGAGAAGGCATGTGTTCGAAGTAGTGTTTCCAATTATTCGACGTAGGCGATTAACCGGATAATGCATTATTCGAAAAATCACTAAAATTGATTAACCAGTTATTCGGGTCGGATAATCGAGAAAATTGGCGATTAATCAATTAATCGTTTAATGCAAAAGTAATGCAAAATTAATGTATTTCTTTAATTTGTTGTCAATGAAAACACAAAGAGCTGCTTCTTTTTGTTAAATATCAACGTAATATATGATTTGATGTGTTTAAAAAAGTTTTCATATTCTAAGGTTGAAAAGTTTCGAAATCTGCGATTTTCTAAATTGAAACATTTCTTATACTAATGAAAAAAGGTCTGTAAAAGTGTTGCTAAAGCAACTAAAAATTAACTAAAAATGGCAGAAAAAACTGCTGAAACTAACAGATTTTTTTTCCTAAATATTAGTAAGTTAAGAACAGCAACCCTAGAACTGTTACATATCGATAATTTCATGCATAGTTTATTTTTTATTTCTTTCAAATTTTAAAAATCTGAAAAAATTTAAATACAAAATTTTTTTGAATGCAATTTCTAGTCAATATTGCCAACAATTAAATACTCTCCGTAGCTTAACTACACTTGAAATAATACGTCAGTAGAAAAATCTGTCAAAAATATTAATATGTATGAGTTTTTTCTATCCCTCATACATATCGCAGCGTCCTCCTTCGGTGTTCCCATAGCACTTAACAGGGCTATGAACTAAAAAGCTTCAACAAAGTTCGCCAACTCACCATCAGATGGCGCGCAACAACTGTTCTAAAATTCAACATCTCGCGCAATTACAGTGTTGACATATTTGAAGCCCTTCATCTTTCACCACCTTTCACTTCTTCTCTATCCCCTTTCCAAAGGAAGCAACACGTTAATTAATAGGAAGAATTTCCTGAGTCGTGCTTCTCATAAAAAAAAACTAATTTTTAAGAACCTATTCGTTAAATTTTACGAAATTAGTACTTACAACCGAATTTATTGCAAATCGAATGACTACAGAATTTCTCGATTGTGACTGTCGAAATATTGTTGAGGCAATAGAAATTCTGTTGTCATTATCAAATGACTATTTACTCTATTCGTATTCAGTTGCCACAACTGAAAAATTCGGCCACGGCAATCGAACCATTCGATTGGCAACAAATTCGATTGTAAGCACGAATCTGTTTCTTTATATAAAATTTTAAATTTTCATTTTACTGTTATTACCCGGTAGATGGCGCCACCAATGTATCCGAAGTTTTAAAGATGGTGCTCTTTTTTTGCCTCCCGATTTTTTTAAATGGCCCGTATATCGAAAACTAAGAGAGATAGAGCAAAATTTAAGAAAATTTCGACTACCCCTAACCGCACAATACCCCAGCGAAAGGGGTTATCTCTATCCAAAGATGGACCTTGACGGGGGCGTGCGCCCTCGGAAATTTTTAATAAAAATGTTTCACTTCATAAAATGGTCCGTATCTCGAAAACTAAGCGAGATAACGCAAAATGAACAAAATGTTTGCTCATTTGGAGTGACCTTACATGCCCTCGCATGAAATGGACTAAGCCCGGGGAGGGTCCCGCGACCCTAAATTTGAATAAATTCTACGAATCAGTATAATTACAGATAAAACTGTAATTTAAGTAAAAAAATTTAGATTTGTTAAATTTAACAAAAAAAGTGTTAAAATCAACTAATTTAATTTTAAGCCAAAAAACAGGAATAAATTTTGTTAAATTTTGTTCAGCCAACAGACTTATTATTTTGAGTGTATAAATTGAACTAATTTCTTTTCCAACTTTTGACAACAGGTTCCGCTTTTAGTTCTTAAAGTTTACTTCTATTGAATTGAGAATATTTCAAAATATTTGTTCAAAAGATTTTTGATAATAGTTCGCAGCATTTGTAGGACTTTCGCGATGAAGTGTATAAGGGGTTCGGAATTTTTCTTCCATTTGTCAACTATATGTTTGCAGAGCTCTTCTTGTTTCATTATTTTACATTTAGTCTTGGTTAGATCGAAATTTTATTTTAAACACACAGAATTTATAAAATTCGAATTACATTTTTAAACTCCTTTCTCATACCAAATTTGTAAATACAAAAACAAGGTTTTTTTTATTTTTAAATAATTTTTATATGGAAGATAACAATTTACAAACGAGTTACAAATATTTCAAACAAAAACCTTGTTGGGAATGAAATTTCAATTTAATAGTATATTTAGACTAATGGTTTCTGGCCATTTTTAGTTTTTGAGCCGAAAACTAAAAAATTACTTTAGTTTTTCCATACAATTTTCATATAAACTGAAAACCACATTCTACCTGGTTTTTGCCAAAAACCAAGAAAAAATAACTGAAATTTGCTTTTTTGATACATTCGGTTTCTTTTATAAGTAATATTCAATACACCCTGTTACAACGAATATAGAAGTAAAGCAAGTGTCAAAAATATATTTTTATATTTTTTTTAAAATATTTCGGTTTTATTTTTAAATTGTGTGTTTTCATCCATTTTAAAATGTGTTAATAATTTTTTTAATTTAATTTAACAATAAAAACATAAAGAAAAGTGTTTAATGAAAAAGTGTTGTGACAAAGAAAACTAAATGACCAGTGTAAATGACTTGGCTTTTGTTATTTAGTTTTGTACAAAAACCACCTGGTTTTTGCTTGGACTAAATTCAATATAAAAGAAAATGTGATTGCTTTTACGAATTCCATTGTTGGTGCCTACTGTTTTTTCTCTGTATAATAATTTTGCGATATTGAGAAATGTTTTCTTACTCGATGGTGGCCTACTATAAATTTTTCAAAAATAAATCGATACAGTATTTATTAAAAAAAAGTTTTCCAAAGAAAAAAACTAACATATTTATGACTGAAACATTTCACTCCACTTTCATTACTGCTTTTGAGGATATAAAAATAATAGTTGAGGTTTTAATAATTCTATATGTCTCTATCTATTAGACTTCTTAATATGATTATTATTATTATTGTGGTCATACACTTCAGGCTTATGCTTTTTTCTCTTCAAAATAAGTTTTTTGATATATTTGTAAAAGGAAAAGTTCATGTAGATGATAATAAACATTACACAAATATAAAAACCACGAAAGTCTATAAAACATGTGTGACTTTTACGATGAACACAAACAAATACACCTGAAATAACATCGCTTTGTATGAATGCAATTGTAAAAATATCACTATAAAGCAATGTACCCTATGCACAGAAAGTTGCAGGACAGAGCACATTAGTTAATATTCTTGATAACCCAGTAAAACTTTGGTAATGGGTGCGATACACTCATGCATTACCTTGTAATGATAGCTCGTTACCTTCTGCATTATTTCAAAGCAACAAGTAATGACTTACCAATCACTGATTCGTATTGCATGATTTATAAACGGAAAATAGCGGTTTAAACATTTTTGAAAATCAATTTTTAGACACATTACTTTGTGTTTTTTTGTAAGCATTGGTGTAAGGTGTATATTTTTCGATATTATGAACGAAAATATGAAGCACAACAATTCATTTACTTTTTAAGCCATCAAATGTTATATGTGTCGATAGCTCAGGTGGTAGAGTGGTCGGCTAACAAGCAGGGAATCCAGGTTCGAATCCCAGCGTGAACACATTTATATATTTAATAAAAAAAACATTTGTAATAAATTTTTTTAAATAAATTTTTTTTACGAAAAGCTATTTTTAGACCCATTACTTTTCCCATCCTCGTAACCACATGAGTAACCACCCGTGTAATAAAGATCAGATCTGGCCAAATCTCAGTAGATCTTACCAGATCTAATTAGATCTCAAAATTGAAGACAAAGTGGAGATCTAATTAGATCTGATCAGATCTAGGCATATCTGGCCAGATCGTAGTAGATCTTACCAGATCTAATTAGATCTAAAAATTGGGGACAAAGTTGAGATCTAATTATATCTGATCAGATCTAGGCATATCTGGCGCAATTGTCCAGATCACTTTAGATTTGAACAGATTTGGCACTAGATCTGATCAGATCTTGCCATAAGGTATTATCACATATGCCATATCTGATCATATTTGAAGTGATCAGGTACAGGATCTAATAAAAGATCTGATCCGATCCAAACTTTTTTACACCGCCAATTACTTTATTACATCCTCCGTTGTCATGTTGATAGAGAAGGCACTGGAGGTAAGGAACATTGCCCTCTGTGCTTTTATTGATATACAGGGCGCTTTTGACAACACGTCCTCCGATGCGATCGGCCTGCGTATGTTGAGAAAGGGCATATCTGCAATGATAATAAATTGGACATTTGAGATGCTCAAATCAATGGAAACCACGTTTGGTATAGGTTCTACTAGTAGGACTGTGAATGCGACCAGAGGATGTCCTCAGGGCGGTGTACTATCGCCTTTACTATGGACACTGGTCATCGATGAGTTGCTTGAGGGTCTGAACGACCTGGGCTTCAGGACCTATGGCTACGCCGATGATCTTGTCATCTCCGTTGTCGGCTGGGATGACAGGACCATCTCTGATCGTATGCAGCAGGCTCTGAACTTTACTCACTCATGGTGTCGGGAAAAAGGGTTGAATATCAACCCGACGAAGAAGATCCTGATACCGTTCACAAGGAGAAGAAGGGTCAACCTGACCGAACCTGTTGTTGGGGAAAAAACGATAGGCTTCTTGGATAGCGTGAAATATTTAGGGGTGATCATCTAAACTCCGTAACCAAGAAAGCCACCAGGGCATATTATGTCTGTCAGAGGCTCTTTGGGAAAACATGGGTTCTAAGACCACACATGGTCTACTGGTAATTCGACACCATTGTGAAACCTATGATCACTTATGCTGCCTTAGCATTGTGGCCAAAGGTTGAGCAGTCAACGGCAAGGGATACTGTAAAGATGTTGTATCGGCTGGTGTGTTCTGGCATTACGGGGGCTGGAAGAACGTGCCCGACGGATGCCATTGGGGCCATGTTGGATATTCCACCATTGCATATTTCCGTGAGGAGGCTTAAGGGTTTTAAGGGTCGCGGGTAAAATGATCCGGGAGCAGATTTTTGTCAGGCACTTTGAAATTATGTCATTTGACAGGAATATGTGGACCAGCCATTCTTGGAAGCACGACGTGGGGGCTCATATATGGTTCACTGATGGCTCAAAACAGGCTACTGGTGACACGGGGGCAGGTGTCTTTGGACCCAGATTCAAACGTGCTCTACCAATGGACAAGTACCCCTCCGTCCTTCAGGTGGAGATTTTCGCCATCTGCGTATGTATGAGATAGTTCCTGCGGAGAGGCACGGTTAGATCCCGCATTTACATTCTCTCTGACAGCCAGGCTGCGCTAAAGACTCTAGGAGCTTACGGGGTATCATCTGGTCTGGTCATGGAGTGTATGGGAATTCTCAATGAACTCGGTAGGAACAACTCCCTTACACTGGGATATATTCCTGGTCATGAAAGGCACTAGATTAACGAAAGGGCTGATTTTCTAGCCAATTGTGGAGCCCATCGGCCCGAAACCATTCTTTGGGATACCTAGGGGGGTACGCTAGGGAAAAACTCAGCCAGTGGAGAGAGACTGAGTTTGCTTAGCATTGGGAAACTTCTACTGGCCAAAGACAGGCCAAAAGATTTATTTCCTTGTCCAGCGGAGTATCAAGACGACTATTGTCACTCGACAGGGGTAACATTAGGACCCTGGCGGGATACTGAACTGGGCACTGCGGGCTTAGGTACCAGCTTCACAAACAGGGCCGGTCAGACACTGATGTTTGCAGGTTTTGTGAGCTGGAAAGTGAGACATCGGAGTATATTCTCTGCGAATGTCCGAGACTGTGTGACAGGAGACCAGTGTTGCCACCAGTAAAACAAAAAAATACACAGCAGTAGGTCAAAAATTATCCAAAACCGTATGAAATTACACAAAAAATTAATATTTTTTTAGTTTAAACTAATAGTTTTTTTTTTAATATGTGGCTCTTTGAACTCTTCTGCGCACAGTGGGGCAGAATCGAAATAATTTGGAAATAATTCAGCCACTTCTTACCGGCTGGTTGGATTGCTATGAAATGTCACAATGTCATAGAGTTAAGTTTTGAGGCCGGAACCCATGGACGTAACAGGAGCTCGACCATTCATCTCCAAAGAAAGCCACCTCTAAAATGTGAAAATTTCGAAAGCTTGCCATTTTCCGATATATCTACAGATTTTAAAAACGTAACACAAAATTATATGCGGAAGAAAGTTGGCAAATGGTGTTTGAATTACAATCTTATAATATGTGCTAAATTTGGAGAAAATGGGTTAATATTTAGACACAGTTTATCTACAAAGGGCATATAAAAAGTCAATTATAAAGTGCCAGTTGTAATAAAAATAGCGCTTGCATGTTAACGAAGACTGAATTAATCAATTACTTAAATATATTTAAATCTGCTCAACTGTGCTGCTGTAGGAAAATTTTTGTCTGATCAAAGCCCAGTAACTGTTACAAAAACTTTGGAAATTACAAGTTTTTTTCAGTCATGAGAAAGTCTTAATCATAATAAACCCAAATTGTTTTTGCTTAATTTCAAATGGTCTTGCCACCCAAGACAAAAATAAATATTTTGCATTCAGTTTGACAATAGTTTTCTAAAAAAACTAACAAAATATGAGGTTTATATACAAATACAACATGTTTTACATCGTCTAACTAAATTGGCTTTCGTGTTGCAAAAATTTACAAAAATTCAGCAGAAACTGGAAATTTCTAGTAGATGACACAAACAAAGTCATTTTATCTACTGTTCGACTTGAAAGCATGGAATTTAGTTAATTTTTCAGTAAAAAGCGAAATTACACAAAAACTACACAAAAATTTCATTATTCAAAAATTATCCAAGGAATGTGTAAACAGTCCCATTTTTGAATAATTATTCAAAAAGTGGCAACACTGCAGGAGACTCAGATTTCTGGTTGACCGTTTCGTGTCATCTTCGGACGTATGGGGAAATTCTCCTAACGGGATTATTGGCTTTATTGGTAGACTGAATATCTAGGGAACTCTAAGCAGCACAAAAGATCTATATTGGTCTCGGTACGTAGTACCTTTGTATCTAATCAAATCTATATCCTCCACATACATTACTTTGGGGCTCATCGCCTGTAAAATTCATCAGTGAAGTAAGGCGTAAAGTAATGCATCGGCCCCTATGGCAACACATTATTTGGTAATGTGTGGTTTTGCTGGGAAATTTGATGATAGAAAAAAAATATAAAAATCGATAGCAAAATGCCAATAAAAAGAAAAATATCATTCGCAAACTTTTTCCACAAAGTGTCTTTTTCATTTATCTTTTTTTTGAATTATGCAACATACATATATACATACATATAATAAGTATGATGATATTTAACTTATGATGACAATTTTCATGGTTATACCACAAATATCAACAACAAGGCCAACAACAAAACAACCACAAGTCATGAAAGATGTAGTAGATAGATCTCACACATACTTTCGCACTCATACAATGCTTAGACATTAACATTTGAAATATTTACACACACGCATAACTTTTCTAAAACTCCTACATATACATACTAACACTTTTCAAACAGCAAACACTAACACCATCATCAACAACAACAACAACAACAATTGTACCCAACTTCCTGCCTGTGGTATAGTGTGGTTATTTTTCGTAATATGTACTAACACTCGCATATTTTTATTGCTATTCCTTGGTTTACAAAAAACAAAACCACCAAAAGTCCTTAGATGACAATTATTTTTATTACTCTTGGCGCGTGTTTTTGTTCACCTTCCACTTGATGTAAGTAAGTATGGTTTTTTTTTTTTTGGTGTTGTTTATATTTTCACTTTGTCTAGGTAAATGTACCTAAATATGCAGTTATATGGAGTACATAGCGTTGGTGTTTTGTGGTATTAGGAAAAAAAAGTACGTAAATAACATTTATTTACAGTTGAAATTTATATATTTTCTTTGTTTTTATAGTGTTTGTATGGCAAACAACTACAAAAAAGTGTTAAAAAATAAATAATTTGAAAAAATAGAAAATATTATCTACTTATATTATCTTACTTATGTCGCATGTGTATTAAAGTGATAAATAAGAAATTTTATTAAGTTCCTGTTTAGTTTTGTGGTAACAAAAAGAACCACGTTGAAATCGGGTTTCGACAGCAGCGGTCTGTAATTTTTTAACTTAAGTTCGTTGTCGACGAAACCTGCATATAACGTGGTGGAAACATCTTTAATAAATAACACTATATGTTGTATAAAAACCTCCTGTTGCAGTTCATCTTTTTTTACTAACTGAATCCAAATCTGGCAAGAAAAATAATTTTACATTTTTTGCTTAATATTGCCCATATGGATTTAAAATTAAAAAACTTTATTTTAAGATAACACATATACATTAGGGATATAACTTTTTGCAATTTTTTGCAAATATCAAAATGGCCCTAGCATAGTCGAATAGGCCATTGAAAATTATATAAAAAAATGCTATTACTTTTTCGCAGTTGTCAAAAAAGTTCACCCACCAAACGCGGTAAAGTTTTTAAATGATTTTTTTTTTTATTTATTTACCTAAAAGGCGCAAAAAAGTTTTTTTATCAATATATCAACCTGCATTTAACATTTGTGTAAATACTTACGAAGCTGAATGTATGTCATTGAAAATTACGTTATGTACTTTAATTGTTTTTATTATTCAAAGAAAATTATTAATGTGTTTCAAATATTCCGAGTTTGTGTTTAGTACTTAAAAACAATGGATTTTAAAAGAAGTCGTGGGTGAGGTTTTTTATCCGAAATGACCCCAAAATTATTTTTTCGTAAATAACACAACCTTCGCCATCGCGTGGTGCTAGGGCCAAAAATTGGTTATACCCCTAATATACATACAATAAATTAGTCAGGGATTTGAGTATTATCATGATGGTGGGTGATCAAGGAGATTTTAGTGGATGTGCAAGGTTCTTGCAATTGGTACTTTTTGTTGGTTTTGTCCTTATAGATTTCAGATTTTCAAAGATAAAAATAGTTTGTAGTTATAATTACACTTTTAATTGAATTTTAGCCAACAATTGATTTTGTAAATACAAACAATATATTTGTTACTTGATTGTTGAATTTATTTCAATTAAATAGCCAAGAAATAGATTTATTGAAATACAAAGCAAATTCTAACAAGCGATGTTGTTGACTAGTTAAATTTTTTTCAATTAAATAGTTTGTCATATCAACAACAAACTATGTAGTAGTTTGCTGAAATTCAAAGCAAAATTTGATAATCAAGTTTATTGCTTTTTATTTACCTTTGAATTAAAGAACTTCCCTTATATAAAAATAAATAAATATTTTTCGAAATTTTTTCAATTATTTTAATTTCAATCACAAAAAAAATAAATTTTAAATAATATTTTATCAATTTAATTGCAATTTTATTTAAGAGTACAATTTACTTTTTATTCAGTACTAGCGAGCAAAGCACACTACGTTTACGATCTCATTTATTAAAATCATCATTAAGGCATATGGTGTCAAAAAAATATCTTAAAAGGATAATATATATCAGTTTTTCCGATCTCCTGAAAACCTGTTAAAAACCACATAGCTCTACTTGCAGACAAGTCGACGATATCTAGATATAAATTTTCTTATTTTTATTTAACTCTTTCACTACCCCTGTACACTACAGTGTACACTAGAGCGTACCACCTTACATGCAAAAAAAAAATGCGCCATACACCCTCCAATGTGAAGTATTTTTGCAAGGTTTCAAAAAAAAAATTTTATTTTTTTTTGCCGAACGTAGGGGTCGCCATTTTACATTTTTCATTATATCTTTGGCATTTACAGTCGGATCTTAAAGTATGATACATCGATGTTTTCTCTCGAGGAGACCAGTGTTTTGCTCTAAGGGCATTTTGAGCTCAAGTATCCCGTTCTAGTAGTTACCCACCAGATCTCAGTTACTACCGCCCTAATGTACCACCCTAATGTCAGAAAATTAAAGCTCGCAAAAAATCATTAAACTTTTGCTAAGGAAGGTTTTCGATAAACCCAGTAGAAATTTTTTTCATATATTGGTTGCCGAACGTAGGGGTCGCCTTTTTAAATTTAATTGGATTTTTACTATATAGCAAAACACTGGTCTCCTCGAGGCAAAAAAATCGATATATCACACTTTAAAATCCGATTTTAAATGCCAAAGCTATAACAAAAAATGAAAAAAGGCTACCACTACGTTCGGCAAAAAAAAAAATAAAAAAAATTTTTTGAAATCGCCTTTCAAAAATACTTCATTTTAGAGGGTGTACGGCGAACTTTTTTTTTGAGGTACGGTCTAGTGTACACATCTTTAAAAGAATATATAAAATTTAATAGTGGGAAAAAACTGTATACTTTTTACAATTAAGTTTATTAGCATCTTGGATTTCAAATGAAAATCATTATACGTTTAATATAATAAAATGGAAATATGATCGCGATATTTGTTAATGAAATCTAATTTTTTGAATATATAACAATCTCGGTGAAAAGGGGGTTTTGGTGTATCTCCTAAACTAATGAAGATAGATACCCAGACAGAAATTGCCAACTGTACCAAAAACAAAACACTGGCAGAGCACTGATTTTGTAAAAATTACTACGCTTTGTTAAAATAAGGTAAAGTCGGAAGGTCTCGGGTTCGATTCCGGTCACGAATATACAATTTTTTGTTTTTTTTTTTTTAATTTATTATATTTTTTTTTTATAAAATTACATTTATTTTTATTAAATTTAACTGTTTTTTATAAAATAATTTTTCTAAAGTTTTTTTACCATCTATATTTTGGTTTTCCTGACGTTACCCCAACGTTGGCAAGTGAGATCCAGCAGACGTTATGCCAATCTCTATATATAAAAGAATAACGTGACTGACTGACTGACTGACTGACTGACTGAATGACTCACTCAACATCGCCCAGCCCAAGCCGCTGAAGCTAGGAAGTTGAAATTTGTTATGTAGGTTCCTCTTTCGGGGTAGACGTCCACTAAGACGGGATTTTTGGAAATTCCTACCGGAACGGGCAAAAAGGGGGAAAGTGTCCCCCTTGACGGCCTGCCAAAACCCCTTTGGCTAGAAAGCTGAAATTTAAGATATGTGTTCCTTGGAGTAGGGGCTAACTTTTCTGGAAAGTACTTTCTAGAATTTTGGACAGGGACGTTGTAAAAATGGGGGTTAAAAAGGGGAAAAAGGCCCCCCTTGACGGCCTGCCCAAACCGCTGGAGGTAAGAAGTTGAAATTTGGTATAAAGGTTCCTCCACTATCGTAGACATCCACCAACACGGGAGTTTTGGAAATTTTTACAGGGACGGGCAAAACGGGGAAAAAGTCTCCCCCTTGACGGCCTGCTCAAACTGCTGGAGCTATGAAGTTGAAATTTGGTATGTAGGTTCCTCGACCGGTGTAGACGTCCGTTGAGACGGCATTTTTGGAAATTCTTATCGGGAGGGGCAAAAAGGGGACAAAAAAGGTACCTTTTTCCAAAAAAGTACCTTTTCCCAAAAAAAGTACCTTTTCCCAAAAAAAGTACCTTTTCCCAAAAAAAGTACCTTTTTCCAAAAAAAAGTACCTTTTTCCAAAAAAAGTACCTTTTTCCAAAAAAAGTACCTTTTTCCAAAAAAAAGTACCTTTTTCCAAAAAAAGTACCTTTTTCCAAAAAAAGTACCTTTTTCCAAAAAAAGTACCTTTTTCCAAAAAAAATACCTTTTTCCAAAAAAAAAGTACCTTTTTCCAAAAAAAGTACCTTTTTCCAAAAAAAGTACCTTTTTCCAAAAAAAGTACCTTTTTCCAAAAAAAGTACCTTTTTCCAAAAAAAAGTACCTTTTTCCAAAAAAATTACCTTTTTCCAAAAAAAGTACCTTTTTCCAAAAAAAGTACCTTTTTCCAAAAAAAGTACCTTTTTCCAAAAAAAGTACCCTTTTCCAAAAAAAAGTACCTTTTTCCAAAAAAAAGTACCTTTTTCCAAAAAAAGTACCTTTTTCCAAAAAAAGTACCTTTTTTAAACAAAGTACCTTTTTCCAAAAAATGTACCTTTTTCTAAAAAAATGTACCTTTTCCAAAAAAAAAGTACCTTTTCCCAAAAAACATACATTTTTCCAAAAAAATAACTTATTCAAAAAAAGTACCTTTTCCAAAAAAGAGTAGCTTTTCCCAAAAAAAGTACCTTTTTCTAAAAAAATTTTCCTTTTCCCAAAAAATATACATTTTTTCAAAAAAATACCTTTTTCAAAAAAAGTACCTTTTCCAAAAAAAAGTACCTTTTCCCAAAAAAAAGTACCTTTTTCTAAAAAAATTTTCCTTTTCCAAAAGAAGTACCTTTTCCAAAAAAAGTACCTTTTTCCAAAAAACATACATTTTTCCAAAAAAAAACAACTTTTTAAAAAAAAATACCTTTTGCAAAAAAAGTACAAATAAAGTACTTTGTAAAAACAAAGTATCTTTTTCCAAAAAATTTCGTTTTTCCAAAAAGTACCATTTAAAATAATATATAATTTCAAAAAAACTACTTTTTTTCCTCCCCCCACGGATATCTCCACTAAAACAAGGTTTCTTGATATTCGGCATAGACGTGCGCTAAGACGGGATTTTTGGAAATTCCTACCGGAACGGGCAAAAAGGGGAAAAGTCTCTCCATAAACAGTCTCACAAATTGGAAAAGTGCCTGCCCAAACCACTGGAGGTAAGAAGTTGAAATTTGGTATAAAGGTTCCTCCACTGTAGTAGACATCGACTAAGTTTGTATTTTTGGAATTCCCTACAGGATATCCCAAAAGGAAACTCGGTATGTGAGTTCCTGCTTCTGTGTAGGCGTCCGCTTAGACGGAATTTTTGAAATTCCTATCGGGAGGGGAAATAAGGTAAAAGTCTCCTCCTGCCGGCTTGCCCAATCCCTTTTGGCCAACCTAAAATTTTAAATATGTATTCCTTGGAGTAGGACTAATTCACCGGCAACGTAATTTTTCTATTTTGGAACAGGAACATAGTAAAAATGGTGGTTGAAAGGGAAAAATGTCCCCACTAACGGCCTGCCCAAACCGCTTAGGCAATGCAGTTGAAATTTGGTATGAACGTTCCTCATCCATCGCAGATAGCCGCGAAGATGGAATTTTTGTAAATTCCTATAGGGAGGGGCAAAAAAAAAAAAAAAGCCTCACCTTGGGGGCCGGTAAAAACCCCTTCGGCTAGAAACCTAAAGCTTAAAATGTGGGTCCCTGGAGTGAGGGCTAACTTATTAGAAAGATACTTTTTTGAATTTTGGACAGGGTCGTTATAAAATGGGGGCTCAAAAAGGGAAAGTTGCCCCTTAACGACCTGTCCAAACTGCTGGAACTAGGAAGCTGAAATTCGGTACTTAAGTTCCTCTCAGCCTACTCAAACTGCTGGAACTAGGAAGCTGGAATTCCCTGTCGATGGATTTTCGGAAATTCCTACCGAGAGGGGCACAAATAGTAAAAGTTGACTAGAAACCTGAAATGTAAAACATATGTTACTTGGAGTATGTGCTCACTTACCGAGGAGGTGCTTTTTGGACAGGGACATTGCAAAAATGGGGATTAATGAAGCGAAAAGTGCCGCTTAAAGGCCTGTCCAAACCGCTGGAGGTAGGAAGTTGAAATTTGGTATTAAAGTTCCTCCTCTATTGTAGACATCCGCTAAGATGAGATTTTTGGAAATTTCTACAGGTAGGGTCAAAAACAGGAAAAGTCTCGCCCTTAACGGCCTGGCCAAACTGCTGGAACAAGGGATCTTAAATTGGGTTCCTTCTCCAACGTTGACGTCCCCTAAGATGGTATTTTTGGAAATTCATACCGGGAGGGGTAAAAAGTAGGTTCCTCCTCCAACGCAGACGTCCTCTAAGACGGAATTTTTGGAAATTCCTACCGGGAGGGGTAAAAACGGAATAATTCTCCCCCTTGATGGCCTAACCGAACCCTTCGGCTAGAAACCTGTAATATATAATATGTTTTCCTTGGAGTATGGGCTAACTTATCGACAAGGCATTTCTAGGACTTTGGACAGGAACGTGGTAAAAATGGTGGTTCAAAAGGGGAAAATTGCCCCCCCCCCTCTTAACGTCTACGTCTTTAGCTAGAAACCTAAAACTTAAAGAACAAGTGTATATGAAACACTAAAATTAAGAAACTAAATAGAAAACGAGTGGGATTGAAACACTACACAAGTGGAATGAAATGGATATAAACGTTGAACGAGCGGAATTGAAATTATAGACAATGCAAATGGATTGGAAGAGGGAATTACCTGTTCAAACACTATCAACGGAATATGAAACTTATGTAGCATTGAAACATACTCCCCAAAAAGTTAAACAAATTTTCTGAAAGAGAAAAAACCTTAGAAAAGGAATGGAACTTATATATTCCGATATTTAAACTTCATGTAACGAAGCACCGCTGGAAGAAACCGCCGCAGTAAATTTTCCAACTGAATTTGTGAATTTACTTGAATTGCCAGGTCTACCTTTATATAAACTGGAATTAAAAAAAAAACTTTAAGACACGCTAACAACGTAGCTTTGCCCGCTATTTTTAATATTATAAAATGCTTTCCAACCCTGCTTTACGTTATTTATTTTCATTCAAAACACAAATGAACAAAACTACTTACGGGTCTATCTACCTAAGTTCGCACTTTACCAAATTATCTTAACATACACACGTATATTGCAATTTATTAGGGATTCATTACTAACAATCCACTTTCATGAGAAAAAGTGATCAAATATTTATTTATTTTAAACCCATTGTTGTGCAGAATTATTTATTTGTGGTGGCTGGTGAAGGCTTTAAATAAAAAAACTTTAAATAAAAAAACGAATTTAATAAAAATTGTGGGGGGCGCAGCCCCCCCCCCCCCCTTAACCTTTAAGGCACGCTAACAACGTAGCGGGCTGCGCCCGCTAGTGTTTACATATTAGCCATTGTTATCATTCATTTATTATTTAAGCTATGTTGTGCCACATGTCTCGTTAGCTTAATGTGTAGAGCGATTGTCTGGCAGTCTGATGGCCCGGGTTCGAGTCACAGTCCGACCATGTTTTATTTAAAATAATTATAATTAACATTTTTATTATACTAAACTCATTTTTTTTCGCAAAAAAAGTTTTTTTTTAGTTTTTTAGACCATCAATTTTTTGGTTTTTCCAACATCATGACAATGTTGGCCGCTTAGTGTCAACCAACCTTTTGCCGACGCTTGTAAGTTAGCTACAACTGTTGTTATCATTGATCTAATTTTTTAGATATTAGATATTACAAGTCTTGTTAGCTTAGTGTGTAGAGATCGCGGCTGACAACCTGGCGGCCTGGGTTCAATTCCCATCAGAACCATGTTTTTTAAAAAATACTGAAAACAATTTTTGTTTAAATTTTTTTGAAAAAAATTTCTTTGAAAATCTATTTTTAGACCACCTTTTTTTCAATTTTGACAACGTTGTGAAAACGTTGGCCAGTTAGCGCCAACCAACGGTTGGCAGCTGTTATCAATCGGGTAACAGAACAATACAGTCAAGATTGTTAATCCCACGTTCTGCCAACGAATAACCGTCCATCGCCAACGGTATGCCAACATTGTGCCGATCGTATTTTTCTGCTTGGGTAATTGAAATTTTGCATATAGCTTCGTTTTATGACGAGAAGAAAACCAACCAAAGGATTTGGTACTCGAATGTTTAAGGGGTAAAACGGGGCTCAGAAGTTTGAAAAAATCGATTTTCGAACGTCATTTTTGATGGGTAGGAGGCGGAGGGGGCAAAATATGTCAAATATTTTTTCTAATTTGAGGACTCTTAGCAAGCATCTGAAGTCAAAATAACGATACATCCGCGAACAAAAAGTCGGTAGTGAAAAGGTTAATTTCGGCGCTTCTACATTCAAAATAATACGTCTATTGGCTGCACAGAAAAACTTCTTACTTTAACAAAATGTATTCCTGTTTTTTGGCTTAAAATAAAATTTGTTGATTTTAACAAATGCTTTTGTTAAATTTAACAAATCTAAGTTAAAGTAAAAAATTTTGTAAAACTACAGTTTTATCTGTAATTATACTGAGTCGTAGAACTTATCTAAGTTTAGCTCTGGGGACACTCCCAGGGACTAGTCCATATCATGTGAGGGCATATAAAGGCACTCCAAAGGAGCAAAAATTTTGTCCGTTTTGCTCTATCTCGTTTAGTTTTCGAGATATGGGCCATTTTATGAAATGGAAAATTTTTGAATGAGGCTTTAAATCTTGTAGATGTTTCCATTTACTAGGCTGAATTGGGAGTTGACCTATATGTAAGGGTTTTGGTTCAGTATATCCTGTATATTCTTTATTTTGGGAAGGTAATGTAATGTATTCATCATTAAAGTTCACTCTAAACATACTTTCACCACTTGGTAAATACTGTAGTGATCTTCATTGTGCAACTGTTGGATCATTTTTGGCTCGACCAGGTCTAATGCTAGAAAAGCGAATAAGTTTTTCAAAAAATAATAAGTGACATCATTGTAGTTTTTAAAAAAATCGTAATTTAAATACAGTGCATCGAGTGGTCTATTGGTTACAGTATTATTAATTTTTACTGAATAGTTTGTTATCAAAAAACATTTGAATGAAATTTTTTCATAGGGTGCATTTAATAGATGTCCCTGATACAAAGGTCTAAGTGAGAGCAGATTTGTATAATATTTTGGAGCAATTCTAAAAAAAAAACCTTGCAATTAATTTACTTAAATTAGACAAACATGTTATTTTAGTCCACCATTTCAGGTACATCCCAGCAAAAATGTGGAAGTAGTAAACACGTTTGCTGCTTCCTTACTGCTACTTTTACCGCTCCCAAAAATGTATAGCTTCGTAAACAGCACAAATGAAAGGCCTAAGTTGATTAATTTTTTACATCCCTTTTTGCTGTGCTTTTCAAAAAGGCATGAAATAAGTAATACATTTTGATTGCTTAAATATTTTTGCGGTTCTTTTATCAAAATTTTTTAAAATGCGGAAAAAAGTTATTTTAATGAAAATAAGAAGTTTTACTGAAAATAAATAAGAGGCATTTTTTCTTCACGGAAAAATATGCAGGAATATTGTGCATGATTTTAAATAGTTGAAAAGCTTTATAATATGCCCTTCCGAGAAGGCATGAATTATCGACATTTTAAAAGAAAAACTTGAGCACTAATTAAAAGCGGTGAATTCATGCCTTTTCGGATCTCGAAACAAGTGCTTTCACGCGAGCTATCTCGAACAAAAATCAGGCATGATATCATCAATAATGCAATCGCTTCACTGCTCAACTTTTCCTGACAAAACTGCTTCCAAGCAAGCAGTAATTTCTGCTGGGATAATAAACATCATAAAACAGGCTGGTAGACTAAAAGGAGTAAAAAAGTTACGACAAGACCTCAGTGGCACTAGGTCGAATTAGCACCGGCTATACGCCAACAGACTCTTTGTTCTGGGTATGAATCCCATCCCTTCGACCTAGCCCAGGGACTGCAACAATTAAAATTCAAAAAATCTAAAAAAACATTACTTTACAACACTTATCACACCTGGAGTGGGAGGTAGTTAGTTGGTTAAAAGCCAACTAATGTTTAGATCCGAAATTCGAATGGGTTAAAATGGACTTGTGTCAAAATTTTCTAAAAGAGGAGAAAATCGGAAATATAGCCCATATGGGCGATAGGTCCAAATATGGACCGATCCTATCTAGAATCAATAGGCTTTGACCCTGGGACCGTGTGAGTCAGCGAACCAAATTTCTTTGAAATTTCATCGCGACCTGCAGGGTGTAAACAAGCCAATTTTGAGGGAACCTTTATATGGGCACTAGGTCTAAACATTTAACCAAAATCAATAGGATTCGTCCTTGGGCCGACGTAAGTCAGTATACCAAATTTCATAAAAATATTTTAATATTTGCGACCTGTAGAGTGCGCACAAGAATGCATGGACAGACAGACAGACAGACAGGCGGACGGACGGACATCGTTAAGTCGAAATAAAAAGTGATTCTGAGACGATCGGTATACTATAAGGCGGGTCTGGGTCCAATATTTTTTGGTGTTATAAACAACAGTACAAACTTATTATACCCTCTTCACGTAGTAGTTTAGGGTATAATTATACCAAAGATCGTTGTAAAAAAAATAGGGAAGTCAGTATCCAAAAGCATCATTTATTAAAATGTTAATCACAGCGGTGGTCAAAAATTAATCTGTTACTTTATATATTTCTCCGTAGTAAGCACGTCGTTCTATAAATTTTTATATGGAAAACCGAATTTGGAAATTCCCAAAACGTATTTTAGGGGACCAATAAACAAACATTTAAACGACCTTAATATATTAGGCACAGTTCTATATTATACTGTAGGGTACTATTTTGTTCAATATATGTAGTAATATTATATTTTTATTAAGTCGATTACGAAAATGTTCCGATAGACATAGAGTTTGCTAAAAACCTAAAAATTTGAAAATCGAGGTTTCGGTTTTTAAAAATTTCAAAAACAGCGGTTTCGGTTATTTTTCGGGTTTCTTGTGACATAGATTTGTTTTAAAATAATTAAATATGTATAAAAATTAAATACGTGTTCTAACACGTTCAAGATTCTTATTAAAATACCGATTGAATTTCTCACTCGAATAAAGGCCATAAAGCCGTTTCGTTTTACAATGAGTGCTATTTTTGTTCCGTTTAAGATCGAATATTACAAATTCCAAATAGAATTTACAAATTTATTAATTTTTTTTTTTTTCATATTCAAAATATGGTAAATTTCAGGGTACTCAAACTTTGGGTGTATTCAAAATTTTAAAAAAATGTTTTTATTGCTCATAAATGTTTCAAAATTGAATAATAGATGACTCATAATGGCTCAGAAAATTCTAAATTTTCCAATAATGCTCATAATTCCGAGTCTTTTGTGAATCATCAAAGTGCGCTCGGAAAGAGGCTTCATCTGTGAAGAAACACACCGTCATGTAGTTATGATTTCATAAGTTCTTAGGGCTGTTATGAGTTTTCTCGGATTCTAATTGTACACTGGGGTGCAATTTAAGTGGTTAAAGTATTTATTACAAACCGACTTATTTTTGTCGGTTTTCGGTTTTGATTTTGAGGCTTGAAAAACCGCGGTTTCGCTTTCGAATAAAACCGACCATCAAACTCTAGATAGACCGATAGAGCGTATAGAATATAGGCTCTCGACTTATACTATTAACATATATACTAGATTTAAAAACAAAAGAAGCAAAAAGTAATGACTAATAATATTAAAAAGATTTAAAAAATGTGAATTAAACTACCCAGAATAATATTTAAATTTGACAGAAGAACTTAAAGCCCGCAGTGGGCCTAGTACATTGCGTGGTCATAGATTTTGAAGCCTAATTAGGAATTTTTCACATTTTGAAAATATCTTCATTACTTCAAAAGTTATGATTTTTGCCACGAAAAAAGTCCACACTATGCACCGTTTCTATAGTCAAGAGGTTGCTGAAATTACCACTTTATGATGCACCGAAATTTGGGTTTACACAAGTTTTATGACTTCCCTTCTTTTCACCTATCATAGATTAGTCACTTTGGATCAATCGACCCCTTCACTTCCCGCAGGGATACTATATATGTTGTCGGGTTTTTACTAATATTAATATTAATAAAACTTAACACAAACAGCAAAAACCAGTCAAATTCAATATTGCCCATTAAGGGTTAAATTACCCGATCAAAAAAACATTATATCTAGCATATGTAGTCATATCTCATTTGATATAGATGGACATATGATCTTATCCAAGTTTATCTCAAAATTGGGGTATCCAGTAATATCCAATCAGATCGCTCAAATATATTACAGGATTAAATAAGATCCAAATAGATCTCAAAATTGGGAAATCCAATAATATTCAATAATATCAAATTAAGATCCTGATAGATCCTAAAATATCCCATAGGATTAATTTACATCCAATTAGATGCAAATGGATAAGCTAATTTTGCAAGATCGAATTGCATAATTTGAGATCAAATTAATTTAAGGAATTATTTAAATTTTAAAAAAATTTAAAAAATAACACACAAAATTTAAAAAAATCATTTATTATTTAAAAAATATTTATTTCATAAAAAAAAAATGCCGTCGGCATGATTTGAACCCAGGTTGCTGGCGTTGTAGTCGGCCACTTAACTCACTCAGCCAAACACTGCTATACAACATGACTGACTATATGAGACAACATTGTTCGTGTTACTGAGTTATATATAATTATATAAATTTATATATATAGATGACTTAGAAAAAATAAATTTATAACATGCTTTCAAAAAAACAAAAATTAAAAATCTTAAATGTTTTCCATTTGACGGAAATTTTTTGGTGAATGAGTTAAAAAAAATGTTTGTTGAAGGGTCAAGGCACCGATTTATATGGCTCAAAAATCTAAATATCAACAGTCTGTATTTGCGAAATTAATAATGGGATAAGAGCAATGTACATGTTATTTAAAAGGTAATATAAATGTATTTTAAATAAGGTATGACATATATAAGCTTAGCAATCATTTGGAAAAAATACTCTTATCCAACACTTTTCACAAATTGTTTTGTTTGTATTAAAAGTAGGAGTACAAAAATTAAAATATTGCCAAAATTGTATGTACAAATATTACAAAAAAAAAAATCATTTCGCTCTGCAAGAACTCAAATTCAGAACTTTAACGAAATTATTATATATTACGATATCTAATTATATATTTAAAATACTATTAATTGAAAACATAATTTGCAGATGCGGTTGACAGAAACCTTTTTAAGATCTGTAAAAAAAATATTTATAAGTAAATCAAGTTAAGTTAAAAAAAGTAAAAAAAAAAATTTCTTTTGTGCACGAGCTGGGATTCGATAATAGTACCTCAGTCACATATATAATTATGTGTGGGGTTATATATGACAATATATAATAACATATTAAAATATTATTAATTTGCAGTAAACATAACTTTCAGGTGCTGTTGGCAGTAAATGGGTTAATTTTTTTTAAGATCTGTTAAAAGAATATTTACAGGTAAATTAAATTGAGTTAAAAAAGTTAAAAAAAAAAAAATTTTTTTTGTGCCCTATCTGGGATTCGATAGTAGGGTCTCTCAGGTAATATGTGACTATATACAATTATATATTAAACACATAGAAAATATTACTGACGTGGGACCATATATAACCATATCTAAAATTATATTGTTAATCTTGCACCATATATGGAATCATATATAATCATATCTTATATCATTTAATGTAATATATAATCATATATAAAAATATCTTACATCATACAACCAAAAAAATTTTATAACAGGGCATATATTACTATATCTCAAAATATATGGCTTATATGCCACCATATGTGATCATATATTATGTTATATATGATCATTTATAATTACATATGACAACAGATCTGTCATATCTCATTATGGTTGATATCTAATTTTATAAAAGACAATATATAAAAATATATGGTTATATAAGGTACCACATAAGAAACATATGCTTATATATGGCTATTCATGACAACATATATACTCACATATTATAAGATAAAACAAGATATTACTATATACGACTATATATAAATTTTTTTGATCGGGTAGTTATTGTTTAGAGTTAATACAAAAAAGTCTTTCAAAATTGTTTTTTCGGGGTTAATGTATATGAACAATTTATTTTATACCCTATAAACATTTTCACTGAAATTCAAGTTGAAATCAAGTTCAATTCCAGCCCTGTTTTCAGTTTCAAGGCTTGAATTCAACTTTTATTACATTTTATTTCAATAGCATACTCCAGCAAAAGGGAAACAAAAATGCAAGTTTGAAATATTTTTGTTAAAAAAACAAGTGCTAGAATTTGAAATATAATTTACTTCAAGCAAAATTTAAAGCACTTGAATTTTTAAAACCTATGTGCTTATTGGGATATTAAATTTCACTTTAGGTCTACAAACAAAAAGAGCTCTTAATAATGTATACACAAAAAGAAATACTTAGTAAACATATAAGTTCATTTATTTTCAAATCACTTTCCTTTTTTGGACACCATTGTCGAACAACGCCCAACACAAATCAGTTATAAGAGACAAAATACTGTTTCTTTTATAGCGTTCTACAATAGGAAGACATATCTGATTAAAACGTTCGCCATGTTCATCAGATTCCGTTAACAACTGACTGATTTTCAAAGAAGTCCATATGTTAGCCCGAAAAGTGGATTTTCGTTGAAATGTAAACCCCTAATTTTTCGAACTCTTCTAGCAAGGTGTTGGTGTGTGTTTGAGCAGAAGGAGATCGAAATTTGCCTAAAACATTTGAGACAACGCAAACTGACTGTTTTCCATGCAGTCAGTTTGTTTGGGGTGAGCATAAAATCGAATTTAGCACTTTGCATATGCTTCCTTTTATCAAGGCCTACAAAAACACCCGTTGGATTTAAGACAATCCAAACGCATTTTCGAAATGTAACCAAATTGTTTTTAACTACAAACTGTTTACCTTCTTTAATTTTTGCTTCACTAAATTGTGGAAAATGTGCCCTCAAAACCTCCAAAGCTCGCCAAATTTTATCTAAAGTTTTTAGAAAGCTCTTAACCACACCAAGTTTTATATGTAGCGATGGCAGAAGAATTTGTTCTGTTGGCACCAGGGGTGGGTGACTGAATGATGTTGTGTTCGCCTCACTCCCCGTGAGCCTTGCATTCCCAAAGTTGTTTGGCATACCGGTTGCTACGTCATCTAATGCGCCATTTGTATAAAAAGCAGGTATACTTTAAAACATTGGCTGAAAAATCCGTAGGATGACACATAGATGGCGCCAGTAATGAAAAATCCAAATGATTTTTTGTAACTACCGACCTTCAGATGATACATGTCAAAATTTAATGACAATTCGGCTATTAAAGAACAAGTTATAGCTGTTTTAGTGACGCACTTTCGGAGATTTTGAAAACAACGGATTCAAAGCAATTTCGTGTCTTGATTTAATATTGCTTTTTAATAGGAAAAACACAGTTCAAGCAAAAGTTTAACTTGATAAGTATTACTCGGACTCTGCTCCAAGGAGATAAATTATAAAAAAGTGGTTTGCTAACTTTAAACGTGGTCATACAAACACCGAATATGTCGTAGTGGAACTTTTTTTCCTCATGCCAAAAGCTTTCAAAAAATCGATGGCACAATATCGATAAATTTTTGTCCTTACAAATTGGCCTGCCCTAATACACACTCTTTGGGGACCCTTATACGGACACAAGGTCTTAACATGGAGCGATTCGAAATAAAAATCAACAGACCTAGTCCATGAGCACACGTTACTTAATTCAGCAAACTGCATTAAAATATCTTCTTATTTGCGATCTGTAGCATGCAAAGTCAATTTTGAGTGGACCTACACATGGGTATTAAGTCTGGATTATAACCAAAATCAACCGGCTTCGTCCTTGAGCCCGCATAGGTTGATGCATAAAATTTCATCAACATATCTTAAAATTTGCGAACTGTACAGTGCGCATAAATATACACAGAGAAAACCAATTCATTGTGACAACCGAATTTCTTGCCAACTGAATGGTTTGGTGGCAGTAACCGAATTATTGGCTGTTGCAATCAAATGTATTCCTGACATAATTTAAATATATTGTTTCAACCGAAATTCTATTGTATTCACCGAATTTCTGTTGCAACAAACAAATATATCGGTAGATCCACCCAACCAATCGGTTGGCAAAAAATTCGGTTACCACAATGAATCTCTTTTCTCTGTGTACATATACAGACAGACGGACGGATGGACAAACTGACACCGTTAAATACAAAAAAAAGTGATTCTGCGTCGATCGATATACTAAAAGGTGGGTATGGGTCTAGTATTTTTCGCTGTTAAAAACGTCGGCACAATCTTATTATACCCTGTTCACGTAGTGGTGTAGGGTATAAAACTTTTCCATTCATAAAAACTGACTCTTAAGCTATAATATAAAATAAAATAAAATATATAAATATTATCTATAAATTGCAATCTTGAAATGTGTTTTTCTACCCAAAACCAATTAAATCTTATTTGTAATTTAGGTAAATACTTAAAATAACATTTTCAATATTTTACCATCTGATCATTTCCAAATTTTCCTATTTTATTCAGAGCCAAGAATCTTTAAAATTATTTTCCAAAAAAAATAACAAAAATATCCTAGTAAGACAAATTTTTAAAGATGTAATATATCACATTGTATATATCAGTTTGTAAAAGAATCACTTGATAATGGGACAGACAACATATTCATTTCCCAAATGATTAGTTTGGTCAAAATCTGTTATTATATATGTTCGTCCGTCTGCCTGCGTATGTATTATTTTAGGCAAGCTACTTGTCGCATATATTAAGACATATTGATGAAATTTGGTGTACTAATTCACATGATTCCAAAGATAAAACCTATTGATTTTGGTTAAAATCGGTCAGTGGCTAGATCGGTTAAAAATTGTTCTCCTAGCATTTATTTTGATATTTACTCTAAATATCTATCCTTTTTCTATGATTAATAGCCTCCTACAACTGTTGACTTCCCTTTATGTGTTAATGTTTGTAAACTTTCTAATTTTTGCAACCGGATATGAAGTGCTATAATGAACAATTTTCTGTACCGGAAAATGCCTGTGACTCTTCATTTACGTAACTTGTATATTTGAATGTTTGTTGTAGCTAAAATGACTTTTACTCTGGTTTGCTACACTTGATTCTGTATATGTTTGTATTGCCAATAGACTTTGTGTTTAATATCAAACATTAGTTGGTTATTCAAAAAAAAAGGCAATAACAAAAAACAGGTTGCCTCAAATTTTGTGGCACGTTGTCGACCTTTTTTGTGTGTAATGGGAACTAAAGTAGAACGTATACAATCACATTTTCATTAAAGTGTTTAGAAGGTATTTCGTGTATTTCTTTACTAAGCAAAGATAATTTTTGTTTTTGGAGGGTGGGGGTAGTTGGGAAAACATGTAGATGTACAATAAGTATATGTGTGTGTGTGTGTGAGTGTGCATAGGTATTTGAAAGTGTTAACTATGTAGAGTTTTGTGGTGTTTACATTTTGGTTAACAACATGTAACTCATTTATTGAGTTATTTGGTTTCATCTTGCAACTGCAGTATTTTTAGTTATGGACATTCTCCTTTTGACAGAATTCTTTTGCTATTAGGGTGGGGAGGGATGGGGGGGGGGGGTGAGTTCTAAATGAATGAAATGTCTATGTACTCATACTAAATACAAGTAAATTTACACTAAATGTAAATTACAATTTAAAGACTATAAACAGAGAACATTATTAGAGAGGAAATGTAAAAAGCTGGTTATTTGGCAATGTGACCGACAACAGGGAAATTATAACAAAAATTACATCTGGATGTTTACTCTCTTTAGACTTTTTTATTTTATTGAATTTATTTCTTTTTTTTTTCATTCATACCTAGTAAAAATGTAAAATTTAAAGAACTGGTTGCAGACCAACTTATAATGCATTAGCATATCGTCGACCGGCCTGCAAAATGTCACATGTGTTTTTTAATAGATTTTCAGGAGAGCGAGAAAACTGTTACAAAATCTACTTTTAAGATATTTTATTGGCATCATATGCCTTAGTGATTCACGACCTCATTTAGTAAAATCATCATTAAGGCATATGATGCCAATAAAATATCTTAAAAGTAGATTTTGTAACAGTTTTTTCGCTCTCCTGAAAATCTATTAAAAAAAAAAATGTGACATTTTGCAGGTCGGTCGACGATATGTTCTAATATATGTTCTACAACCGGTTGCTTTTAAATGGAGTTTAACCTAAAAGCAATCGGTTCTTTTCCTGCAAACTAGAACAGGTTGCTTTAGAACCGGTTGTAGAACTGGTTATAGAACTGGCGCTGTGAAAGCGAAACCTTACATTTTGACTTTTGGGAAGCAGTTCTATAATCGGTTGCATGGAACCAGCAAATGTTCTGGAATAGATTCTGAGGTAACCGGTTCTAAAATATGTTGCTGGTAATTTCAGTAGTTTGAACTTTTTTCAATATGCTGAAGCAATTTTGTTGAAAAATTCATTGAAATTTAAACGTTAAATCATATTAAACAAATTCATAATGCGATTATTACACTCATAAAAAAAAAGTTAGCACAAAAGTCTGTTCAACGCGTTCTAATTCAATTGAACAAATTTTTCTGTTATTTTCTCTTAAAATTTAGGATTGAACTAATATTTTTTGTAAATTCAATTTAGCATAACATTTACTTTCATTCATATGTGCACTAACTTTGCGTGCTAACTTTTAGTAATTTGTGTTTCTTAATTTTTATAATTTTTTAGCTAATTTAAATCACAATTATTCCCAAATGATTATATTTTTGTGTCTCTGCTATCAATACCACAGAGATGCCGCTATAACTTTATAGTTTTGATTACCTAATTATAAAATGACGTATACAGGGTGCGGCTAAAGTAACTATATGATTTGTTTTATAAATAAATACTGAATGGAAAAAAAAAATTTAAAAATAAAAATAAAGTTTATTTCATGTTATTTTTTTACATTAATTATGAAAAATAATGACAGTGAAATGAGAACCATTTTCTCTAACTTTGTTAAGTGTTTCGCAGAATCAGTTCTATAACTGGTTCCAAAGCAACCAGTTCTAGTTTGGAGAAAAAAAAACATGTTGCTTTTGGGACAAACTCAAACAGAATATAATAGAATATAAAGTAGAACAGGTTGCATGCAAGTATAAGTTGTTCTAAAACCGGTTCTTTGCATTCGACAATTTCGCAGGGTATTAATTTCAGCTGTCTTTATAACGAAAAAGAACACGGTACTAAAATATATTATGAAATTTTCCCTGCGGCAACCCGTCTCCAATATATACGCAAGCTGCCTTTACTTGAACGAAAAAACCATACAACAGTTTGGCAACATTTGCGAAAATGTAGACACGGAGAAGATTGAAAGATGATCAAAAATCTAAAAATAGAATGTTTGTATGTGTGCCTGTGTTGATCACTTCTGAGTAAAAAGAATAAAAGAAAGCTGTATAGGAAAGAAAACAACGAATTAGGTACATTGCCTTCAAGACCTTATTTGGGTGAGATGGTTAAGCTGTCGCGCAATAGTATAGTTACGTTTGTAATGTAATAAAAGGCACATGTGTTCGATTCCTGCAGCCCGCGGTTTGTTGAAAAAATTATCATATAGAGACAATCTGACAATAAACACATAAACAATTAATACAATTTAATGGAAAATAACTGATGAAGCCTGTCCATAGAAAAAGGCAGAAACTATATTTAGTCTGATTTCAAAATTAATGTGTTTATATATTTTAAAGAAAAAGATTTATTCTTCTCTTTAACCTCAAACCTACTAAAAAAATTCATTTATATAAAATGTCAATGCTTTTTGTGCGAGAACTTTTTCAACGATCGCGTAAAAGTAAAATCGTATTTCTTAATATTTTTCCATGCTCCACTTGATTTTGCCTTGAAAGAAATGATATTTGCAAAAGTTGAAAAAAAAATTTCACTATTTTGCAGCTTAGACGGGAGGACCGATTTTTGTCTGTCATTTTGGCTTTGTAGAGGACTAAAAAACAAAGTTCTTCACATAAAGACGTTTTGAAATTTTGGCTTACTTTTTATTTTTTTCAATAAAAAATATTTTTTTTCAATTTTTTAGTTTTCTGCCGAACTATTTTTATGCAAATCAAAAATTTTAAAATCAAGGGCTTAAGAATTTTATCGTCTATAAAAAATGTTTTCTTTTTATATTTTCAAATGATTGCACAATGGTACCCGATTTTGCCCTAAAAAAGCTCTAAAATGAAAAGGCTACCAGGGTCAGTGTTACCAAAACTTTATTAGGGAAAAATGCTAGATTTTTTTGATAAAAATGCTAAAAATGCTGAAAACGAAAAAAATATGCTAAAGTAATTTTATAAAAAAATTTTGCAATTTGTTTTAAAAAAAAAGTATTTTAGTGACTTTTTACAATTACACTGGAAATAAGTCATCTATGATTATGAATTCAGTTCATTTTATTAACTAAAATTATGTAAAATATAAATTAAAAACAATTCAAAAGTTGATTATTTTAAAAAAAATCAAAAATCTTTTAAGGCAAACATACACGTTCAATATTATTGATCAATGTTTTTAAAAGCAACCAATCAGAACAAAGTATTTAAAAATAAAAAGTGCTGATTGGTTGATTTTTGAAAAATTGATCTATTACATGCGAATTGATTACATGCGAATAAACAAAAGTACACACGAATTATTTTGAAGGTAAAATTAACTAAAAGTACAATTTAAAACGAATAAATTTCAGTTAAAAACCGGTCTACTCACATTTTCATTTAATTGAACAATTTTGTTATTTGTTTTTGACTATCAATAATTGACTATAAGAAACCGTAAAATCAACTTAAAGTTTATTTATTTTTACTATAAAAATAACAAGCAAAATGGTGCGAAGAACTAAATTTATATTTAATTTTACTAAAAAATTTAAAATAAAAACAATTCAAATAATTGTATTGTTGTTTTTTTTATTTCAAACAACTTTAACTACAAAATACCTTTTTTTGGTTCATTTTTTTAGTTTTACTTTAAAACAATAAAAATTGACTAGAAAATTTGACTGTTACGAAATATCCGTATTTTCATTTAGTTAAATTTTTAAATAACTTGTGAAAAAAGTTAAAAATTATTTTTCTTCTACGAACAACTGTTATTATTTTTAAAAACAGCTCAACGGAAAAACTTCAGAAACAACTAACAAAAAGTGACAGTGTTTATTCTGTGAGTGTACCTACCCCAAAATGTTTTATTTATAAAATAGCAGGTAATGTCGAATACTTTGGCGGATAATATAAATTTCCCATTCTGCCTTAATTTATCTACTCCAAATTAATTAAATGATTTTTATTGCATGCTCTGTTTCCCGTTTTCAAATTTCTGCATCTTTGGGCTTATCTTTATTAAATTCTTTAAAAAAAAAAAAATTTCACGGTCAGGTTTTTTACTTTTTGTGATGTTGGTTTACATTGTAAGATTTTTGGTATGATTAAATGAAACAGTTTACAGGTGTTACAGGAAAAAAAAATCAAAATTCACTTAAATTGCTAAAAGATAGGAAAACGCTATTTATCCACATTACCCAAACCTTAAAAAATCATTAAAAATTGCAGAGATTAAAAATGAATCTTATCAACATTTTGTAATTTTATTAATTCTATTTTAAACTCTATTCTTTAAATTAATTTTTTTATCAAAAATTGCAAATATCGCCAATAAGAGCGCTATCTTTGAAAAACGGCTATCACCATTCAATTCAGCGTACTCGAATTAGCTTTACCAGTAGGGTGCCCAGCGTGTTAAAATTTGCGACTAGCACAGTGTAGTTAAAGTGTACGTATAAAAATAGTCCTAGTACTTACTCTAAAAGTAAAAAAAATATATCTTTTTCATATTTGGTTACATTTAAACTTAAATTGAAAAATAAGAGATAATTATTCAAAAACGAGGGTTATAATAAAAATTATTCATGAGGGTTAGAATAAACTGTGATTTTGAATCTGGTAATAGTGATTTTTTAATGCTTGTATTATATATATTTGGTGTTAATTTAACTATGTAATGTAGAGAATATAATAAACAACACAATGGAAATGTAAAATTTAATTAAAATAGTTTGAAAAAAATAATTAATTAAAACCCTATAAACAATTTCACTGGAATTCAAGTTGAAATCAAGTTCAATTCCAGCCCTGTTTTCCAGTTTCAAGACTTGAATACAACTTTTATTACATTTTATTTCAATAGCATACTCGAGCAAAAGGGAAACAAAAATTCAAGTTTGAAATATTTTTGTTAAATATACAAATGCTAGAATTTGAAATATACTTTACTTCAAGTTAAATTTAAAGCACTTGAATTTTTGAGACATATATGTATATGTGAATTTTTTGAGACATATGTATGTGGGAAGTACCACTTTTAACATGTTATTATAAAACTATAAAAATTCCAGTTCAATTGTTATATGAGAACCTTGGAAAAAGGTTGATTTAATACTGTTTGTTGCGTTTTTATATAGAAAACAACATGAATAATATTTTTATAGCCAAAATTCAAAGTAATGCAAAATATTCTAAAAAACACAAAATAAAACTGTAAAAAATGCAAAAAATATGCTAAATTTTTTTTTTGAAAAACACTGAAAAAATGCTATATGCTAGATGCATTTTTTTTTATGCTAAATGATTTAAAAAAATGCTAAATCTAGCATTAAATATGCTAAATTGGCAACACTGACCAGGGTTAACATTGTTGGCCATTAGACTGTACCTCAAAAGACTGTACCTTAGGTTCGCCGTATACCATCCAATCTGAATTAGTATTGCAAGGAGGTTTCAAAAAAAAGATTTAATTTTTTCCTGAAATAAGGTGTCGCCATTTTACATTTTTCGTTATATCTTTGGCATTTACAGTCGGATCTTAAAGTATGATACATCGATTTTTTCTCTCGAGGGGACCAATGTTTTGCTCTAAGTACCTGTAGAATTCTCTACGATGGGAGGAGAAAAAATGAAACACAACCTTGTGCGTTGATGGTTTGTTCATAACAACAACTTTATTTACAAATTTACAATAATTATATACTAAAATAAAACTAAATATCTTACAAATATATGCCTGCTTAGAATTGGTATTTTATCTACAGGCTTAGTTTCTTAGAATACAAAAGAATACACATTACCTCATGTAGTTTCTGTGTACAAAAAGAAATGATCCCACAAGCGAACAACAACAACAACAAACATGTCTATTCATATTCAATATATAAACAGATGTTCCTCGTCGCTGCTACCTGTTCTACGTTTGTAGATACATAATTAAACAGGACCCTTAAGTATCCCATTCTAGTATTTACCCACCAGATCTCAGTTGCTACCACCCTAATGTACGACCCTAATATCAGAAAATTAAATCTCGCAAAAAATCATTAAACTTTTGCTAAGGAAGTTTTTCGACATACCCAGCAAAAATCTTTTTATTTTATTGGTTGGCGAACGTAGGGGTCGCCATTTAAATTTTTTTTTTCATTGGATTTTTCCTTTATATCAAAACACTGGTCCCCTCGAGGCAAACAACTCGATATATCACACTTTGAAATACGACTTTAAATGCCGAATCTATAACGAAAAATTAAAAAAGGCGACCCCTACATTCGGCAAAAAAAATTTTGGAATTGCCTTGCAAAAATACTTTATATTTGAAGGTGTACCGCGCTTTTTTTTTGCCTGTAAGGTAGTACGGTCTATTATAAGTTTTAATGTAAAAAAATTTATAATATTATGTTTTTCTATCACAAGAAGAATGCTTTAATAAACCATTTCTTTATTTTATTTTTAATTGTTAAAATATTTTTATTTTCTTTTTATAATTTATTTTTATCGGGAAATACATTAATTGCATTAAAGGAATTAAATGTGCTAAAATCCAAAAACTTATTTAACAAATTGTGAAAAATAATCTGTTGAAGGGATGTCCCTATCCAGATTTCATTCTTGCCTAAGGAAATCGTCAGCGGACGACGTTTTTAGAATTTTTAGAAATAATTGTTAGGTTAAATTACAAACTCAATGAGAATATCTTGTTCCCGTCTAGGAGCGTTATATAACATTTAAAATATCAAAGAAAAAACAAGAACAATTTATTTACTACAATTTGCCTTGTCATCTTCCAGTATACTACTCTGTTGTTTTGACAGATCTAGCAATGTAGTGACATCCATTCATGAATAAACAAGAATAGACAATAATATATTTTTTAAAGTGTCGGTAATATTTAAATTTGCACAAGCACTTGCATATTAGTCGTTTTTAATTTATTTTTATCGGGAAATACATTAATTGCATTAAAGGAATTAAATGTGCTAAAATCCCAAAACTTATTTGGCAAATTGTGAAAAATTAACTTTTGAAGGCATGTACCTATCCGGATTTCATTCTATCCTAAGGAAATCTTCAGGGGACGACGTTTTTAGAATTTCTATAAAAATTTGTTAAGTTAAATTTCAACTGTTAAATTATTTTCATTGAATCCTATAGGGAGTAAATCCTTTAATAATGTATTTTCTTTAGTAAAATTTGGTCGAAAATCCAGGTTTTTATTTTATAATAATATTATATAGTTGGTCATACTTGGTTTACACTAGAACATCAAGTAAGATGAATTGTATTTTAGGTTCAATTTAGGTTACTCTATGTATATATGTATGTACAGGGTGGCGCAAAAATAACCTTCCGATGTTTTTTGGCTGTAATTTAAAAAAAAAATGAAAAACTTTGATTCTTCTTGTGGATTATTTCTATTTGGTCTTTTAATTTTTTTTACATCAAGTCGAGAATATGATGTCATGTAAATGGCCGCCGCCACAGTTGATTGTCATTTGAGCCCATTTTTTCATTCATCACCAATCAAGAGTGATGAGGCCCATTTCCATCTTAGCGGGTACGTAAATAAGCAAAATTTACGCTTCTGGGGCACTGAAAATCCGCGTGTAACCCACGAAGAGCCATTACACCCGCTCAAAGTCACTGTATGGTGTGCTGTTTTCGCTGGAGGAGTCATCGGACCTTTTTTCTTCGAAAATGCCATAAAAAGGGCTCAAATGACAATCAACTGTGGCGGTGGCCATTTACATGACATCATATTCTCGACTTGATGTAAAAAAAATTAAAAGACCAAATAAAAATAATCCACAAGAAGAATCAAAGTTTTTCATTTTTTTTTTAATTACAGCTAAAAAACATCGGAAGGTTATTTTTGCGCCACCCTGTATATGTGGTCAAATTCGAAAGAAGTTATTTTCATTTTTTTAAACAAAATTGCTTTTGAAAAGGTGTTGATAATAAAGATGACTTTCAGATTAAATGCCTCATGTTTGTTGTTGTTGTTATTGTTTCTATTTACAATCTTCCACTTTTGGTAAACTGGTAAGAGTGCATTTATTTGTTGTGGTATGGTTTACTATATTTTGTTAGTAATTTGTTGCTATTACTGTTGTTGATGTTGTTGTCTGGTATTTAGTAAATGTTTATGGCAATTTTACCACAATTCTAATCTTTGTTAAGTTTTCGTTAGAGTTTCATTTGAAACGAAAGTAAGTACGAGAATGAGTAAGAAATTTATATAAAAAAAAAATTATTGTTTTTCTTTATTTTATAACCGTAGGCAAACATTTTAATAAATTGTGTGTGTGTACTTTTTTTTTAAAAAATAATTGATTTTTAATATTAAATTACAGAAAAGTTTTAAAATCTTAACTGAAAATTTAATTAAAAAATAATACAATTTTGTAGTATTAAATATAAAATTTGGAATTTTTAAATTCTCTACTAATCAATATATAATGACAAATTCTTTGACAATTTTCGACACAGCAATGTTTTCTACTTTTTAAAAGAACAAGAGAAAGCCCAGCAAAAAGACACATTACCCAGTAATTAAGTGAGTAAGTAGCACACAAAGAGTTTCACTACACCCAGAAAACAGATTCGGTGCTGACAACTCAATTTGTTGCAAAGCGAATGGTTCAGTCGCATCAAATGAATTGTTAGGTTGAGACAACCGAATTATACTTCATGCAATCGAAATTCAGTTGTCACAGTCAAATTAGTCCTATCTCAACTGGTGTGCTGTTGTCACAACTGAAAAAAATCGCCTATCACAACCGAACCATTCGATTGGCTACAAATGCGGTTGTTAGCACCGAATCTGTTTTGTGGCTATAGTTACCAGGCTATTTACTCGCTTAATTACTTTTGTTCGCGATGTCCAAAAATTCGGCTATTTATTTTCAAGTTAATACGATGTCCTTTAAAGGTATCCTAATGAAATCCAGTATGTCCTTCCCAAAGTAAGAACTATTGAAAAGTTAATCTTCAACCTTACTTTGTGGCCATTATTAACGGTTTTTAGTCAGCTGAAATATATTTTGAGATTTTCGAAAATAGTTTTTAAATTCTGTATTTTTTTAAAATTTGACGAAACTTTAATTTAAACACTTTCTCGCTTCCAACCCGTGACCATTTGGACCGAATTTAGCCAAAATCAGAGACATAGGCAGCCAGACTGACGGACGGATAACCAATATTCAAAATGAGTAAAAAAGTTAAAGTCGGGCATGTCGACCATACTTGTGTGTACTTATTAGAATCCCCGAGAACTTTCAAATTCTACACACAAGATGGCTTACTTTACTCAGGGTATGGCCGCATTGTAATGGCCCACAAGCCAATATACTTCGTAAGTACACACGATTATAGTGTCATTTTAGTTAAGTAAAATTTTTGGAAAATTTCAAATGTTTTAGGTTTTATATACAATTGTTACACACAAGTATCCCATATCGTAAGTGCACACAATGTGAAGTACACGAAATACAGGGTCCGCCAAATAACTTTTTTTTTGAAAATGCTATAAAAAAAAAACTACTGAATATTGTGTGTGTAGCCGAGTGTAGCTTCGGCTCTGTGGCACGTAGCGCCGTCCTGTTGAAACCAAATGTTGCCAATATCCTCCTCTTCAATTTTTGTGATCAAAAATTCGTTCAACATGGCCCGATAACGATCGCCATTGACTATAACGGCCACTCCGGCAACATTACCATGATTTTCAAAGTAATGTCGCAATATTTCCCAGCGTTGTTCAAGCGTATACACAACCATATTCGTTCAGCGGAAGGATAAAACTAATTATCTGTCAAATCAGCATGCGCGGTTCCAGCAATTAATATAAGGGGAAAAATCATACGCCACAGTAGACAAATACATTGAGTTGTCCACTGAGGCGTATGATTTTTCCCCTTATATTAATTGCTGGAACCGCGCATGCAAATCAGACATGAGCTAAGTGTTGAAAAAAAAATGTTAGATGGCGGACCCTGTATATTACATTGTGTGGCACGTTTTTCTAAAAGGGTATTACTTTTCAAATCAACTTCAATCGGCAATGGAAAATATATTGTGAGAGTATTAATGAAATAAATTTCATTAAAATTGATATCAATAAAATCATCAATTTATTAGTCCACTCAATTAATTAGTCCCATGTATGATCATGATGAACTTTTGATAAGTTGTTGAATTATATGTGTGGCAAAAAGGTATATAAAAGGGCTTCAGGATATCCTTACAAAATGCATTAGAATTATACATTTTTTTTAGTTTTGAATAAAAATTTAATTTTTGATTTCTTTCAATGTCAATGACAATTTGTTCACACCGGTCAACCGGATATATTTTTGAAATTTATAATTTTCGCCAATCAAACACATTCATCTGGAAAACTGTAAACAACAAGCATCATTTCATTATTCCAACAAATATCATTTTATTATTTATTTTAAAATTTTTCAAATAATTTAAGCAAAATATTTGATCATCAAATTAAGTCATGATATATGAGATTTATGTAAATATGAAAATATACATACATAAACCAAACTCCTGACACAAAATTCAACATACGGTTACTGTTTGTGATTATTATCCTATTTAAATTTCAGCACTATTTCATTATTTCGTCTCCACAAAAAAAAAACAAAAAATAAAACATTGAGTGGATAAATTTATTTACATATTTTACATGAATCCACAATACACTAATTGACTAAATGTAGTATGTGGAGGAGTGTAAACACAATTCATATAAAAAAGGATTTAGACTGACTATACATTTAAAATAAAAATATTACTACAGCGCTACCAACCCAGTTTTTCGAAATTTTGTAAACAAATTATCACTTTGAAAATTATAAGCAGATTTTCTAAGATTTCCCATACCACCTTTCAATATCATTCCAGCAAAATAAAATTGAACTTCATTTATATTACAGTCTAAAGGCTTTATAACAAACTAACAACTAAAATAAGAACTCGTGTGGCCAATTTGAAATATTTAAATTAACGTAATAAATCTAATTACAATTGGGAATTACAAGTTCATAATATGCAAAATGCTTTCAAATTGTTCATTGTAGTGGTGGCAGTTTATTTCGTTTTTTTTTTTTTTTTTTATTTAATACGTAACAGAATGGATTATATGGATTTTTTGAGGATATTTTTTTAAATACATAAACAAATCTCTTCGTGCTTTTATTATGTAAATTTTTTAATGATATTAAATTGTCAAAATTCTTGCTAATAAAAATCTGTTAGTGGGAAAATTGCAGTTGTTTGTGGAAAACCAGAAGTAAGAATCAGTTTAAAATTGTTAAAAAAAAATCAAATTAATTTTAAAATATTTAAATTTTAATAATTACATCAAGGTACGGTTTTTTTGTAATACACTTAAAATAAAATGGGGTCCCGATAAAAAAAAAACGTTATATCTAGCATATGTAGTAGCATGCGCGGTTCAAGCAATTAATATAAGGGGAAAAATCATACGCCTCAGTGTCCAACTCAATGTATTTGTCTACGGTGACGTATGATTTTCCCCCTTATATTAATTGCTGGAACCACACATGTGTAGTAGAGAGTACCTACCACAAAAAAAGTTTTCAGTCCAATCTAAATTATTTTTCAAGGAGGTTTCGAAAAAAAATTTTTTTGCCAAACGCAGGGATCGCCTTTATAACTTTCGCATTTACAGTCGGATCCTAAAGTATGATACATCGATGTTTTTATGTCGAGAGAACCAATGTTTTTCTCTAAGGCCACTGACCACAAGTATCCCGTTCTATTATTTACCCACCAACTCTCAGATCCTACCACCCTAATGTACCAAAACTTTTGCTAAGGAAGTTTTTCGATAATTCCAGCACAATTTTTTTTTTGCCAAATTTTTGTTTTTTTTTTTCATTGGATTTTTCCTTTGTAGCAAAACACTGATCTCCTCGAGGCAAAAGATATCGATATATCACACTTTAAAATCCGACTGTAAATGCCAAAGATATAACGAAAAATTGATAAAGGCCACCCCTAAATTCGGCAAAAAAAAAATCTAAATTGCCTTGCAATATTACTTTATATTCGAAGGTGTGCCGCGCACTTTTTTTTGCATGTAAGGTGGTACGGTCAAATATGTAGTCATATCTCATTTGATATAGATCGACATTTAATCTTATACAAGTTCATCTCAAAAAAAAAATTAACAACATTCTTGCAAAAAACAAAAATTAAAAATCTTAAATATTTTTCACTTACGGAATTTTTTTGGTGAAGAAGATAAAAAAATGTTTATTGGAGTGTCTAGGCCCCGATTTATATAGCTCAAAAGTCTAAATATCAACAGTCTGTATTTCGGAAATTAATAACGGGATAAGATCAATACACATTAGACTGGTCCAAACAAAAAATTGGAAATCTTACGCTCCACAACCCTAGAAATATGCCACTATGAAAATAACTATGGTCTGATAAAAAAAAATCGCCAAAAAAAAAGTTTTGTTTAGAGGTTGCACATCGCAATTGAAGTTTCGAGGTTATACTTGTTCTATTATTTTTAATTAATTAAAAATAATGGGCAAAACAAGAAAAATTAAATATAATTATTTTGATCGCGACATATCACATCTAATATATTTTTAGGTGTACGTTACGAATATGAAATCAAAATTGAAATCGGAGTCGCCGATTTCGCGAAAGTTGAAAATTTTATACAAAAAATGTTAAATTTTGATCAGGATGTTTTCTTATATTTATCACTATGAAAATTTCTTTATTCCATTAATGTGTATCTTGGAATGTCCTTTTATGTGAGATAGGATTTTTGGTAACAATAAAATTACAGCAAGCTAAATAATAGCGAAATATTAAAAACAGTAAAATTTTAAGTTAATTTGCAAGGATATTTGTTATCCTTTTTAAAATTAAAATCAGTGTTATATATAACGAAGGCCCTTGGTAAGTAAATTGCAAAAGTATTAAAAATTGGATTCTTCGATAACACCGTTTACAGGTAATAAGGAAACTACCTCCAAAAACTTGAGTTTTTTTGAATTTTCAAAAACCGCGAATAATTATTTATAAACCACAATTTTTTTAGGTGACACGGAGGATTTTAGAAGATAAACAAAAAATTTAAGTAGAATTTTTGCATGTGTCTGGTTGATCACTTCTGAAAGTAAAAAACAATAACAGAAAGGTTAATAGGAAAGAAACTATGAATTATATGCACTATATGCAAGGCCTTACGTGGGTTAGATGGCTAAGCTGTTATAATGTAGCAGTGCATGGGTTCGATTCCTACAGCCGACGGGTTGTTGAGAAAATATTCAAATAGAGATAATCTGACAATATAAACAATAATACAATTTAATGGAAAATCATTGATGAAGCCTGTCCTTAGAAAAAAGGCAGAAACTGGATCTAGTCTGATTTGCAAATTTTAATGTGTTTATAACTCTTGAAAAAATGTTTACTCTTCTTCTTATGCTCAAACGCACTAAATTATAAGTTATTCCGTTAGTGCATTTTAAGGTTAACGGGGTGTTTAAAATTATTTCGTTAGGGTATTTTAGAGTTAAATAATTTCATTAGGTTATTTTAAAGTTAACGGTAGTCATTTGAAAGGGTTTTAAATCTGTTATTGGTATTTTCGGGTTAGCTTTTGCCAACCATGATTTTTTTTTTGAAGTTTTTTAGGGGGATTTTCAGAAAAAACTTCTGTTTGTTACAAAATACTCTTATCCAACACTGTTTCACAAGTTGTATAGAGCAAGCGTAAATACTAGGATATTCAATTAATCGGCTTTTTATTTCAATCGATTAATCGTGCAAATAATTATTCGATTTTTTTTCTTAACCGGTTAATCGAACAAAATTATAAAATTAATCGATTAATCGAAAAAAAAAAATTATGTAAAATAATATACATGCACTTGTGGTATTTTTAATAATTTTATTTAAAAAAAGGAACAAAAATAAATTCAGTAACTCTTCTAAAATTCATAAAAATAAAATAAATTAATAATTGAGATCAGATTTCGTCAATATTTTTAGTCTTTCTATCCCCTCTTTCAAATATTCAAATTTTATCCAAATCGGGGAGAACGACATCGCAATGAGTTAAAGGCTTAACAAAGAATATAAGACCCCGTACATTAATTTGTATCTCTTTCGTATACAATGAATATATAAAAAAACGTAAATATAGAGAAGAGTTCTGTTGAGAATCGATTTTCCCTTGAGAGTTTAGCATATTTACTTTAATAAAAAGTTTATATCTTTTAACCCTCTAACCGGCAAGCCCGCCTCCAGGCGGGGTATATTAAATTGACCAGAAATGCGCCAAAGGAGTATTTTATAATAAGAAATTATGCTTTTTCAACAGAAAACAAAATTTATTAAATTTTTTGTAAAAAATTTTTTTGTATACAATGCACGGTTTGGAAGCGAGAAAGTGTCAAAGATAAAATTTCGTAAAATTTCAAAAATTAAATATTTTAAAACAACCAAGATTTTCAAGAATCTTAAAAACATATTTAAATTGACTAAAACAATTGAAAGTGATCATGAAGTAAGATTGGAGCTTAAGCTATTCAAAAAGTTCCTTACTTTGGTCAAAGGACGCACAGGATTCCATAAGGATACCTTTAAAAGACATCGCCTTAACTTCAAAACGAATGGACGGATTTTTCTGAAATTTGGTAAAACGATAATATTTGGTATAGGTAGCAAAGTTTAAAAGTTTGAATAATATAAATTGAAGTTTTGGTGCGTTTTCGCTTAATTTCGCGGTTTTCGAAAAACGAAAATCGCTACATCCTCTTCAGTAACAGCACAAAAACTGTAATTTTTTTATTGCAATTACATCTTGGTAAGAGAAGTAATTTGTGCCTAAACCTAGTAATTTTTATGCGCTAGTTTTCGAGATTCATCCTTAAACTATCTTGGCCCATATCGCCTAAAGTAGGCAACGAAAAAAATTTTGTAGAAGAACTTATTGTTTATTTTTCGTGAGGAACACATGGTATAAATTTCATTGCAAAAAAGCTTAGGCCGGTTAGATGGTTAAGGGGGATATTGACTATAGGCAAAATTTTGTTTACAAATTTTTGTTTACGCTGCACAGTGGCAGCCGATTTTGCCTTTTTTAAAAAAGGCCAGTAATGAAGTGGCTGGAAAAATATAAAACTGTTATTTTTTAAAAATACTACAATAACATAATATTAATATAAAAGAATAAAATATTAACGGTGTGTCTCATACTGTAGTTTTAAATTTAACTTAACTAAAAACAAAAGAAAATTTCAAAAAAATTTACACAAAACAACAACAAATTTTTGGGTTAACTATTAACCTAAGTTTAAACCTGCAGTATGAGACCCACCGTAAGAATATTATTAATTGAATTTTTGACAACCGTTCAAATATGCCCTTTAAAATGCTGTTGTTACAGTATTTACCCCCCTTAAACATTTTTGTAATTTTCTACCAATTTCGGTTAATCGATTAATGGTATGAAATTATTCGAATTATTCGTTATTCGAAATTTGAACATTTTAAATTATTCGAACAATTTTTTAGCAAAATTGTTCGATTAATCGATTGAATACCCCAGTAAATACGCAACAAAAATCTATTGTGAATAGATTTTCGTTGTTTATTTACGTTTGCTCTATATTGAATACAAAAGAATGAAACAAAAACACAACACATCGTCTGTTCTTATTTAGCTTATTAATTCAGCTATGCAGAGATACGTTTACGTCTGGCTAATCCAGGCTTTAAGCTTGGATTAGCCACACTTAAACATAGCGCTCTATAATACATATATTCAAAAAGTTAAATAAGAATAGAACAATTCGTATTTTGATTTTTGTCTATTTCGTATGCATTGAAAACACAAAAAATGTAAACGTAAAGAGAAATTTTATTGAGAGTCGATTTTTTCTCTGCATTTACGTCCTCCCTTCTCCTATTTGATTTTAGTAAATACTAGTATTAAGCAGAAAAGATGTTGTGATGATTTTTGGGTTTCAAAAACTCATATGAATGAAAAGTTACGCAGTTCTCATTTACGATTATTTAGGTCTCATCAGAGAAAATTTTTGTAATTTTTTTGGTTTACTAAAGCTCATTTACAGGAAGAATAAAAGACTTTTTTATTTAAAAATTTAACAGACACAAAGGAATCACCGACTGATGTAGTTTTGACTCATTCAAAGACTCGTCAGTGGTTAGTTTTTGTGTAAATTTTTCAAAGTAATTTTAATTGTTAATTTGTCTCTATATGAATAAATGTTGTGTATGCCATGAGCGGGAATTTAATCGGCAACCATCGTAGCGCCACTTCTGAACTAGACACACACGGTCGGCTCAGTGACGATTGTGGATAATTCAAGTATTGTTAATTGCAACCTACGCAATGTATGTTTGTACTCAAAAGAGCCAGAATTGACTAATACACGTGGAATTTATTTTTTAATTAGAATGCTTCCTCTATTAATCCTATTTTAATCTCCTTTTTCACAAGTAAATGTCACGTTTTACTTGAGAAAAGTGTATTTAAAAAAAACATTGAGCTTTAATTGTTAATGTGAGAAATCTCAATTCGAATCTTATATTATGACTGCCAATGATATTCTGTGCTACAGGAAAGTATATTATGAATGCAGAGTGATCAGTAGGGCAAGGAATTCCATGCAAATGCATGTTTTTTCTCGATAGTTCAAAACTAATATGGACTAAATATTTATCCGAATCATCAAATTTAGAACAAAATGGCATCGATTTGTAGTTGCATATTTTTGCATATTTTGTCAAAAATGCATGTTTTTGCATATTCTGACTTTAAATGCATATTTAGTGCCTTTTTAATGCATATTTTGTGCTTTTTAATGCATATTTGTGCATAGTTTTTATTTTTAGGAGCATTTTTTATCCGCATATTTTAGGCGCATATTTTCCATTTTTAAGTGCATGAAATTCCTTGCCCTAGTGATCAGTAAACAATCTTTACACATTAAGCTTTAATTGTTACGAGCAATGTTTTAGTTTTATATCAATATTTCAAAAATCAACTAAAACAAATGTTTTTTGTAATTTTTTTCCAATTTCGATTAATCGATTAATGGTATTAAATTGTTCGAATTATTCGTTATTCAAAATTTGGGCAATTAAAATTATTCGAACAATTATTTAACAAAATTGCTCGATTAATCAAATAAGGTATAATCGTTTTAATACCCTAGCGCTGATGCACTAGATTATTTTTGATTGGAGCCAAAATTGTTTTTTATTGGGAGCAACAATTGACCACCCACATGATACGGAATTTAAGTGACACACTGGAGGTGTCAAAAATTAATTAAAGGGATTTGTAAGAGTTCCTATTGGGTTAATTTTTTCGTTTGCATAAAAATATCTATATGAAATTTACTGCCAATCAGATAAAAAGCAGCTCTGTTTATACATACACAGGGTTGCCAACTGCCATAATTTTTCTTATTTTTTTTTCTTTTCAATATATTGGGAATGGAACCCAATAAATTGTTTTTAAAAATCTAAAGTTAAAAATTGAATTTTTGCCGCCAAAAATTTTGTTCTTAAGACAAAATATTCAAACTTAAAACAATACTCCAAAATCCGAATTAGGTTCAAAATAAAAAAAAAAAATTTAGTTGGAAGTCGATTTAAATTTGTTTCAGGAATTACCCAAAAATTTAACTTATTCAGATAATTTTCTTTAGGAAGATCATTTTGAACAGAGTGTATTTATTTCTTTATTAAATAAATATATGCAACAATTCAATTTACAACCAAAATACTTGCAAGTATACATATATACACAAACCAGAACCAAGCACCAAAAGTCTAAATATCAATGAATATGCAATAGTACATTAGCAAAATATTATGACCAATGTATTTTTTGCATTAACCATAATTATATACACTCATAAAAATCCATGCCAAGAAATGTGAACAAATGCCATTAGGGATTTAGGATTAAGATTAGATTAGAAAAGTTTGGATTATATTAGGTGGTTGTCATAGCAACACGAAGGTTGTCATAGCAACACGAAAATTGTATATGTAGGGACGCCCTAATCCCCTAGCGGTATGAAGAATACCTTACGACCTATTCTCATACCTACCAAATACACATACAAAATTTCATAAAAATCGGTCGAGCCGTTTCGGAGGAGTTCGACCACAAACACCGTGACACGAGAATTTTATATATATAGATTTTTTTTATTTCTTTATTACATATTTAAATTGTGAATAAAATCGCGAATTTTTGGAATTTTTAGGAACTAAAAATGGATTGGCCATAATTGTTCCATAAAGCATTCATGTGCAGAATTTAATGAAAAACAAAAGACATGAGGGCAATAAATGCAGCCTTTTTATGATCTTTTCTGGAATTTATGAAATATTTTCTTTTGGATAAAAGTTGAAAAATAGGAAATTTAGAAGACAAATATATATAGTTGTACTATTACTACACTGTTATGTAATAAAACGTTATTCCCAAAATGTGGTCAGTAGGCCCTTATTCGCTCGCATCAACTCTATATGTTTTGGAGCCACAATGCGTATAAGTAACATCATATTTATTATATTGTATTTATCATACGCACCGTAGTTCTAGCAGATAATAAACTAATATTTGAACTTTAATTTCGAATTCATTGCCAATCGAATGGTTCGGTTATGGTAACCGATTTTTTTCAGTAGCGATTACTCAAAATTAATTCAGATCGCAATATCTCGAAAACCGCTAGTCCAATTTCAAAATGATATTCGTATTCAGCATGCCAAATGACAAACTCGTATTCAGCATGCCAAAATTAATTAGAAAAAGGATGTGCTTCAAGATATAATTTTGTTAAAGCAAATTTAAAAAAAATTCAGGAATCTAAAATTTTGGTCGGAGGGCTAAAGTTTAAGTCATCCGAATCATATAACTTTTTGATATTGTGCTACAATAATCCGAACAATAAACGGAGATTTTAATCAAAAAAAAACTTTTTCTTTATACAAAAAATGCAGCTGTGCTGTCTGGTGTAGAGATCGTAATAAATTTTTTTGGACTTCCCTAAAGCAGTTAGAACCTTTTAAAAAAATTCAACAATCCATATTTATTGATCCTAAGTTTTAGTATGAGAACTGTATATTCAACCCTGTCAAATTGCACTAAATTCATTCAAATAATCGTTGTCATGTGTCTGTGTATGTTTTGGCATGTCATTCAAGTCTGTCCTGAATGCTAATACCATAAATGTCTTACCAAATTATAAAGGGGCAAGCAACAGCAGCAACGACAACAACAACAAAATCATAATCATCAACAACATGAAATGAAATTCTTACTATAGCAATTTCAACACGTTTTAAATTAAGACAAGAGGTGTAAATTGCCAAAAGCTCATTTTATGCCAATAAACTACCAGGAAACCAGAGTCTTAATAACCAACTGTTGTACTTGTGCTCATTCGTATGGACTAGAAGTTAAAACATTGATAATACTTTCATGTTTGCATGTGAAAATGTTTCTATGTGCAACTTTATCTGTCTGTTTCATATTTTGCCTGTTATTTTGACCATAACTATCTTTAAATTTCAAATCAAGAGTTTTTCTGAGTACAAATTGTTACAGGATGTTCTACAAACAAGCAGACATATTGAAACTTTATTGTACTAGGAATTTTCTGTTTTCTAATTTTACACCCTGTATACTGAACATGAAATCAAGTTTTCTTTTTCCATCTAGATTTTAGTTTGACGAAATTGTTTTCACTTTCCTTTTTTTTCTATACAGTTTTTCTTGGTTATACAATTCTAGTTTTTGATATCTTTCCTGATTTTTCATCTTTTCCTTCATTTTATACATATTTAGATTTAAGTTTGTATTGTTTTTGTAGCAATAAGAAGAACTCCTCTTGTTTAGCATGATGAGTACTTGCATTTTCCGTCTGTTCTTATTGCACTTGACTTTACAAAAATGTTTTTTAATGGGAAATTGGCTTTTAAAATCATTCGGTACTTGAGTTATTAGCATAGATACTTATATAGCTACAAAAACACTTGTACTTGTAACAAGTGTTAAAATATTTTAAATTTTATTTCTTGGAATTTATTTTGTTACATTTATCTTATAAATCGTACACCCAGAAAACAGATTCAGTTCTGATAACCCCATTTGTAGTCAATCGCATGGTTCGGTTGTGGTAGCCGAATTTTTCAGTTGTGGCAACAGAAAATACATTGAGACAAGACTAATTTGACTGTGACAACGGAATTTCAATTGTATCAATAATAATTCGGTAGCCGCAAACGAAAAATTAATTAGATGCAACTGAACTATTCGATTGGCAACAACTGGGGTTGTCAGCACCGAATCTGTTTTCTGGGTGTACACAATTCATAAACAACAAGTAACAATTATTTCATATGAAAATACCTTTGTAAACCTTGTGTTGTTTTTATTTAACCGAGTTGGGTTTGCCACAACTTCGAAATTCGGTTGGAATAACCGAATTCAGTTGCAGCAACCTCAAAATTCGTTTGTGGCCACTCCATTAATGGGGTTGAGGTAACCATGTAAATTTTCTTGGTGCGCCCTATTTTTTCACCTATTAGAAGAAAACATGTCGACGTTTCCAATATGTTAGATTAAAAAAAACTCGTTTTTAAGATATATTCATTCATATTTTTGGAACTTGAATTTCAAGTTAAACATTATTATTTTAAAATTTCAAATTTCATGAAAAAATACTATAAGAATCGATTTTGATCTTTTTAATTTTATAAAGTTTAAATATAATTTGAAATAATTTAAAAAACAGTGGTTTTAAAAAAATTTAAAATTTCGAGCCCTATAACTGAAAAAATATATAGGTCCGATTACCCAGTGTTCAGGTAGATACACAGATAAAACATATCACCAAATTTTAAGCAACACAGATAATTGTTAAAATTTAGATTCCATTTCAAGAACATTTTTAATTGAATCAATTAAATATTTTATTTATATGACAGGTTTCCAACTTTGCTTTCAATCAAACTTGTTTGTTAAAAATCAGCAAACATATTTGTTCAACAGGTTCTTTGCTGACTTGGTCATTATTAACAATTCGAGCCAGTGAACTACGAGGGGTACTATTTAAATTTCGGGAACTGGCAACACTAATGTCAATGGCTAAAATCCATAATAAAGTTTGACATTTTTTAGCATAAACGTACTAATCATGGTGTAACAATATAAAGGTGGAATTATTATAAAATATATTTTGAATTGAAATATCCCTGCATAGTCAAACAAAAAAAAAAAAACAAGTAAACAAATAAATAAACTAAAAAAAAACAAATAAACAAATCAAAATAAAGGAAGAAAAACAAACGAAAGAATGTGTATCTAATTATTTTTGAATTTTATTTTTAAAAAAGTTTAAACTTTAAAAAAATGTATTTCAAATTTATTTACCCCACTACCAAAGCCCATATCGCTTGGAACTAAACAACAATCGTGACTCCAGGCTGTCCTAGAAGAAGGGCATAAGACTTTATAGATCAGTGTGATATTTCTGCTGGTTTGATTTAAGCATATTTACTTGAACCACGATCTATGCAGCCAGTTGGTGATTGGCGAGGTAAGAAAGGACTACTGCGTTTAGCTGCATGAGAAGCGAATTTTTTAATGACGTTAGAAAACACATATCAAAAAACGAGTAAAAAAAGTTAAAGTCGGGCATGCCGACTATACAATACCCCACACCAGTCTGGTGAAAAGCCAACTAATGTTCGGCTCCGAAATTCGAATGGGTTAAAATGGGACTTGTGTCAAAATTTTCTATAAAATGATAAAAGAAATAAAAGCCAATTTTGGCGGGACCCTTATATGGGCACTAGGTCTAAACATGTACCGATTTTAAACAAAATCAATAAAATCAATAGGCTTCGTCCTTGGGTCGACATAGGTCGGTGTACCAAATTTCATCAAAATATCTTAATATTTGCGACCTGTAGAGTGCGCACAAGAATGCATGGACAGACAGACAGACAGACAGACAGACAGACAGACGGACGGACGGACGGATTGTCAAACTACATATTTACTTTTGTTTTGTATTTTTTCTTTTTTTCATTTGACGTTGCAGGGAATAAAATTATGATACATTATATATACTCATGAACCCTCGTATCTCTATAATAGAATAATGTTCTCTTAATCACACAGGAATAATGATTTGACCCCAATAATGCACCGAACTACAAAATCCGGATGGCATTTTTATATCCATGCAATAAGTCTTTGGAACTCTCTACATCCGAACATTCAATTTATAGGCAACGCCATGCACTTTAAAAGGGCCCTTTTTAATTTTTATAGCTAGGCCATATAATGAGAATATAAAACCTTAAAATATGCTAATTTAAAATTATTATCGTTTATTTATTTTTTATTTATTTATTATTGCATTTTATCAGGTAGTTTTTTATTTATAATTGTTATTTTTGTTTTTTTATATCTATGATTTTATATTTTATAACTATTTTTGTGTTATTCTTATTCAATTTCATTAAACCAATTTTATATATTTATATTATTAATTATACTATTTATTGTTAAACATTGTTGCTTCTGACTACTACTCCTCCTATACTTTAATCATAAGATTATATGTCTTGTTGTATAGGAAATCAAAATAAAATGAAAATGAAAAATGAAAAATGACAACTTGGTATTCACAAGGTTTTGATGTACAAGTGCTATTTGTTTTGTTTACAGTGAGTTAAGAAAATCAATTTGGACAAAAGATGGAAATTTCAAGAGAAGCTTTTCATTGGATTATTTTTCACAACTTTCTACGTGGATTATCAACAAGAATGTGTCGATGAACTCAGTTCTTTGTATGGCGTAAAATCACCATCAAAACCCACAGCATATAGCTGGTATAGTGAATTCAATCGTGGTCGTAGCTCGGTCGCTGTCGAATTCCGTGAAGGTCATCCAAAATCGGTTGTTGTGCGTGAACTGATAATGCAAGACCGTCATGTGACATATCGTGAAATAGAGGCATTCTTGCACATTAGTTCCACTTCAATATATTCGATTTTGCATGAAGACTTAGTTGTAAAAAAAATTTTCTCTCGTTGGATACCCCATAATTTATCAATCGCTCAAAAAAAGGCTCGCGTCGATTGGTGTAAGGGAATGATATTAAAAGTTCGACCGTGGTGATTCAAAAGACGTGTATATAATCGTGACAGGTGACGAATCATGGATATATGCGTATGAGACAGAAACAAAACAGCAATCGACCGTGTGGGTATTCCATGACGAGCAAAATCCAACAAAAGTTGTTCGTTGAAGAAGCACAAAAACAAAAGTTATAACGACATCGTTATCAATAGATGGCACCAGAGGTATGGCATCACCAAAAAAATAAGTTATAAAAATACTGTTGTCACTAGATGGCACATTGTTCAAAAAATTGACAATTTTCTTTTTTTATTTGAAATTAAATAATAACAAACAACAAAGCAAAAAAACAAACTGATATATCAAGTTTTACTATTTAAATATATTCCGCGCTTGTTTTTCCTTATTTTGAGCAGTTTCCAGCAGTTTTTGAGTTTTTAAATAAAAGCTCAGCTGATACTAAACTGATACTAAATAGTTGCTCAGGTAATACTAAATTTCAGCGCCCTCTATCGGTGAGTAGTGTAAGTTTTGATTTCCTATCTCTATAATTAATAGTCTCTGGATGGCACTTTGTTCAAAAAATTGACAATTTTCTTTTTTTATTTATATTAAACTAATAACAAACAAAAAAGCAACTAAATAAAGGAATTCTCAAATTTTATTATTTGAACATATTTTGCGCTGGATTTTTTCTTATTTTGCGCAGTCTTCAGCAATTTTTGAGTTTTTAAATATAGGCTCAGCTGATACTAAAGTGGTATTAAATAGTTGCTCAGGTGATACTAAAATTCAGCGCTCTCTACCGGTGAGTAGTGTAAGTTTTTATTTCCTATCTCTATAATTAATAGTCTCTGAGCACAGCGAAGCAAATGGTCGCCTGTTTCTTCGGCCGAATGGGTCATATAGCCACTGTTCCGCTTAAGCAACATATGATGGTCAATTCTGAGTGGTACATGACCATTTATTTGCCGGAAGTCTTCGGAGAAATTAGTAAAACCAACAGCTAAAGACGAATCATTCTCCATCATGACAATGCGAGCTCTCACACATCTCGTCAAACAGGTGAATTTTTGAGAAATCAAAACATCGAATTGATGACTCATCCTCCGTACAGTCCTGATTTGGCACCCAATGACTTCTTCCTGTTCCCGAATAGCAAATGTAAACTGCGTGGTCAACGATTTACGTGCGCCGAAGAAGCAGTTGAAGCGTTCAAAAACCATGTTTTGGAGGTGTCTCAAGAGGAATGGAAAACTGCTATGACAAATGGTTTGAGCGAATGCAAAAGTATAGGACTCTATTTAAATTTCAAACATTGATTTATTAGGAAAAAATTTAATTTTATGTATTTAAAATTATTACTAAATCTATATATTCAATGAAAGTTTATATGTTACAAACATATTATTGACTGAAATTAATTCGCAAATCATAAAAAAAAACAATTTAAAATCCCAAATCAAAAAAAAAATTATAATTCACGTGAATCGAAAAAGACAACATATAATACGCGAATCAATAATTATTTATTTTAATTCTTTTTTTAGAAATTGAATTATTAATGATGATTGAATTATTTTTGTAAAGGTCTGAATCAAGTAAATAATTTCTAGTTGAAATAAAATGAATCAATTCGTCTGATTCTATGAGAAGAATTAACAAAAATTACAATGATTCTTTGTTGTTTTTTTTTCGAATAACTGTGATAATAGCTGTTTTATATTTTTGCAAAGAAAAACCACTGTAATTATGGTGTAAGTACCAACTACTGATAAAAACACAAACAACTGTTCTGTCGAAACTTTTTTAAGTGCAAATATAAAATTTTAAAATAAATTCCATAATTAAAATACAAATATAAGGCGATATATGTATAGTTAAAACATAATAAATGTTATTATATTTCGCAGTTACTGTAGAACAGTTTCTTCTAATATTAAACAAATAAATCGCTTATACGTGTTTGTTTTATTTTATTTTGCCTACATTCCATATTACCACCACCAACTTAATACGTTCAGAAAACAATATTTATTTAAAAGATGCATAAGAATAATATCCGTACCACTTGTTTAAGAAGAAAATAAAAAAACAATGGAAACGGAAGAATTATTCTCAACTAGTATAAGTATGAAAATTCTGTTTTACGAAAATCTTGTCGACATTGTTTACTTTTGCATATTAGATGTTATCATTGGTTCCATTTTAAAGGTATTGCAGAAAATCTTTATACATGCAGCAACAGCAACATATCCTTTATAAATGTCTTTTTATACTCCATAAATCTATAAGAGATTTTTTTTGTCCTTTATTATTGTATAAAGAAGTAAAAAGGGAATATATGTTCAACAGATAGATTTATCTAGAAATATTACACGCACATACTTCGAGTAGGGTGACATATATGTTGGAAATTTTGAATTTTGAGAAACTTCTTGACAATGCTTAAATTTAACATATTATAATAATTCTTTGCTGATTTTATTTTTGCTTTGATATTTAAAACTTTGAGTTAAGAGAAAAGAAATTCAATGAGAAAAGTAAAATACGATTTGACGATTTTAGGTTCAGTAATGAAGAACTTTTAATTAAAAGAAAAAATAAGCAAGTCTTGTATATTTAACCCCGAATTCTTCAAAAAGTTCATTTTGGTGCTGCTTAAAATTTCAGATTAGTTAGTCAAATATAATTAACTCTATTTAAATTTATTTATAATTAAGTAATATAGTTATTTATTGGGCGTTGAGCATGTTGGACTGTTAGGCACAAGGTTGCAGGTTCGACCCGCAGTGACTGCAAGATCAATTTAGAACTACCAACCTTCAGATGATACCTGTCAAAATTTTATGACAATTCGTTCATTGGTGAACAAGTTACAGCTGTTTTAGTGACGCTACTTTTGCGATTTTTAAAACAATGGATTCAAAACAATTTCGTGTGTTGATTTATCATTGATTTTTAATTGGGAAGAAAAACCGTTCAAGCCAAAGCTTGGCTTGATAATTATTATTCGAGACAAATGGTAGAAAAGTGGTTCGCTGACTTTAAAGGTGGTCGTACACACCGATGACGCTGAACGCTCCAGTTGCACAAAAGAGCTGGTGATACCGAAAATTATTAAAAAAAGTTCACAGAATCGTTTTTGCAGACTGTGAAGTTGCAGGAAATAGCTGATACCATAAAGATATTGAAGAAACGTGTCGGATTTTTTTGTATGAACACTTGTTCATGAGAAAGCTGTTTTCGAAATGGGTGCCGGGTTTGCTCACAGTGCACCAAAAACAACAACGTGTCGATGATTCTGAGAGCTGTTTAGAGCTGTTTCGGCGAGATAAAAAGGACTTTTTGCGGCAGTATGTAACAATGGACGAAACTTGGATTTACCACTTCAATCCAGAGTCAGTGAGATGAGTGGACAGCAACTGGCGAACCTCGTCCGAAGAAGCCACAGACGCAACAGTCAGCTGGTAAAGTTATGGCATCAGTATTTTGGGATGCGGCTGGAATTTTGTACATTGAATACCTTGAAAAAGGCCAAATCATCAATACCCAGCAAAATATTGGTAATGACACGTCATTACTATCTGCATTACCAAAAATGATATATCATTACTTTTTGCATTATTTTATAATATAAAATAATGACTTCCTAATAACGGCCTATTGTATTCATTGTTTCTAAATATAAAATAATGACTTACTCGTAATAGTTTAAATAAGTACTTTTTACAGAGTTAAATTTTATACATTTTTATTTATTATATGTAAACATGTTTTATGTTTAAATTTTTATGACGAGTCCTAAAATTACACACTAGAGAAAACTTAAATTTTTCTGAATGTATTTCCTTAAGCTAATAGTATTTGCTTAAATCCTTATTTTTAAGAATCAAGTAAGCAATCGGATAACCACTTATATTTCAACTTTTTGTAAGCATGTATGTAACCACTTATTATTCAAAATCTCGTAACTACTTATTTCTCATTTTTTCGTAAGCGAGCAGGTAAGCGTGACTACTTATAAAAACGACCACGCCAAACAAAAATAATGAGTTTAGACGCCAAAAAATAAGTTGTGCGGAGCTATGAATTTCTATTATATAACCACTTATTTGGTAATGAAAGATTTTGCTGGGTAGTGATCGCTACATGGCTTAACTAGTGCGTTTGAAGGAGGAAATCGCCAAAAATTACCCCATATAAAGAAGAAAAAAGTGTTCTTTTACCAAGACAATGCTCCGTGTCACAAGTCGTTGGCTACCATGGCCAAATTGTACAAATTACACTTTCAATTGCTTCCGCACCCATATTTGGCTCCCAGCGATTTTTACATGTTTTCAGACTTCAAAAAAATCCTCGATGGCAAAAGATTTGGTTCGAATAAAGAGGTGATTGCCGAAACAGAGGCCTATTTTGAGGCCAAAGATAAATCATTCTATCGAAATATTAATGTTTACCCCAAGATTGTTTAAATTACAAAAAAAAAGTTTAATTATAATTTCTTGTCGTTTATTTAACCTTCTTTTTATACCCTACACCACTATGTGGTCAGGGTATTATAAGTTTGTGCTGATGTTTGTAACACCAAAAAATATTGATCCTAGACCCACCTTATAGTATACCGATCGGCTCAGAATTTTCTTTTATTTTGATTTAACGATGTCCGCCTGTCCGTCTGTCCGTCCGTCCGTCCGTCTGTCTGTCTGTCCATGCATTCTTGTGCGCACTCTACAGGTCGCAAATATTAAGATATTTTGATAAAACTTGGTACACCGACTTATGTCGGCCCAAGGACGATGCCTATTGATTTTGGCTAAGATCGCTCCATGTTTAGACCTAGTGCCCATATAAGGGTCCTACCAAAATTATATTGTTTATACGCTGCAGGTCGCAAATATTAATATATTTGGATGAAATTTGGTACACAGACCTATGTTGGCCCAAGGACGAAGCCTATTGATTTCGGTTCATGTTTAGAGCTAGTGTTCATATACGGGTCCCCGCAAAATTATATTGTTTATAAGCTGCAGGTCGCAAATATTAAGATATTTCGAGAAAATTTGGTACACAGACCTATGTTGGCCCAAGGACGAAGCCTATTGATTTTGGTTAACACCGGTCCATGTTTAGACCTAGTGCCCATATAAGGGTCCCCTCAAAATTGGCTTGGTTACAAACTGCAGGTCGCAAATATTAAGATATTTTAATGAAATTTGGTTCGCTGACTCACATTATAGAAAATTTTGACACAAGTCCCATTTTAACCCATTCGAATTTCGGATCCAAATATTAGTTGGCTTTTAACCAGACTGGTGGAGGGTATTGTATAGTCGGCATGCCCGACTTTAACCTTTTTACTCGTTTAATTTTTAACTTCACAATTTTCTTGAGCTTAAGTTTTGTTTTTTATTATTTTCCATATTTCGCTAGTCCATTGTGTAGCATCTTCAGGAAATAAGGAATTTATATTTCACAAATATTTTTCAAACTTTTTCAAACTTTCAAATTGTTTATAATTTGTTAATACGTTAATTTGTTATTTCCTGAAGATGCTACACAATGGAGTAGCGAAATATCGAAAATAATAAAAAAATTTTATAAATAAAAAAACAAACCTTAGGCTCAAGAGAATTGTGGAGTTAAAGTTTAGCTCTAGTTTATGTATTACGAAAATACTCTAAACGAAAGCAAAATAACGAAAATTTGCTTTTGTTTCTCATTTATTTTTGACAAAGAAATTGTCAATTTCTTTCGTTTAGACTATTTTTATTTTTTTATTTTTGCCATTTCAAATCTTCATTTGTTCTTATATAATTCTAAAAAATGTTCTTTGAAATTTTTTTTATTTATTTATTAAAACTGTTGATGAAATTTTTAAATAAGAAACTGTCTATTCGAACGAAAAATATTTTTATATAAAGAGAAAGGCCGTTCTCCATCAACGAAATTTAGAGGACCATATTTAAAAAATCAATAATTTTTTTGATGAATTCTCAAAATTTTCATTTCAGTTGTTTCAACTTTCGTCTAAAATTTGTCCAATTTGCTTAAGGTCTTTGTAATCTTTACTCTATTCGTGAATAGCTTAAAACTTTTCATTTACTTTGTTTTCGATGTTTCCAGGAATATTTTTTAAATTTATTTTTCATATTATTTTAGTACACTCAAAAAAATAAGTTAGTAGAAAAATTAGTAAAACGTCTTGTATATTAAGTGTACTACACCTTTTGCAATTGTAATTCAGAAAATATCAATTGAAATTCAGAAAATATCAATTGAAATTCAGAATTTCCATTTGAAATTCAGAAAACATCAATTGAAATTCAGAATTTCCATTTGAAATTCAGAAAACATCAATTGAAATTCAGATTTTCCATTTGAAATTCAGAAAATATCAATTGAAATTCAGAAAATATCATTTGAAATTCAGAAAATATCAATTGAAATTCAGAAAATATCATTTGAAATTCAGAAAATATCATTTGAAATTCAGAAAATATCAATTATTATTCAGAAAACATCAATTGAAATTCAGAAAATATCAATTGAAATTCAGAAAATATCAATTGAAATTCAGAAATCCTCATTTGAAATTCAGAAAATATCAATTGAAATTCAGAAACCGTCATTTGAAATTCAGAAAATATCAATTGAAATTCAGAAAATATCATTTGAAATTCAGAAAATGTCAATTGAAATTCAGAAATCATCATTTGAAATTCAGAAAATATCATTTGAAATTCAGAAAATATCAATTGAAATTCAGAACATGTCAATTGAAATTCAGAAAATATCAATTGATATTCAGAAAACATCAATTGAAATTCAGAAAATATCAATTGAAATTCTATTGATATTTTCTGAATTTCAAATGACGATTTCTGAATTTCAATTGATATTTTCTGAATTTCAATTGATGTTTTCTGAATTTCAATTGATATTCTCTGAATTTCAAATGATATTTTCTGAATTTCAAATGATGATTTCTGAATTTCAATTGACATTTTCTGAATTTCAAATGATATTTTCTGAATTTCAAATGACGGTTTCTGAATTTCAATTGATATTTTCTGAATTTCAAATGACGATTTCTGAATTTCAATTGATATTTTCTGAATTTCAATTGATATTTTCTGAATTTCAATTGATGTTTTCTGAATAATAATTGATATTTTCTGAATTTCAAATGATATTTTCTGAATTTGAAATGATATTTTCTGAATTTCAATTGATATTTTCTGAATTTCAAATGATATTTTCTGACTTTCAATTGATATTTTCTGAATTTCAAATGGAAAATCTGAATTTCAATTGATGTTTTCTGAATTTCAAATGGAAATTCTGAATTTCAATTGATGTTTTCTGAATTTCAAATGGAAATTCTGAATTTCAATTGATATTTTCTGAATTTCAAATGGAAATTCTGAATTTCAATTGATATTTTCTGAATTACAGTTGCAAAAGGTGTAGTTTTCAGCAATTTTTTTGCTGAAATTCCGTTTTCAACAAAAGTTTTAGTTAAAAATGAAGAATTTTTTTATTTTATTAGAAAAACACAATCACAGTAAACACAAAATGTCACTTTTTCAAAAGAAAAATAATAGTCTTGTATATTAAATTTGAGTGAAAACAAAGTTTACACAATTTTCACGTGAAACTCATTATCGTGAAAAATCATTTTTTTTATATGGAGTATAACAGTTTTTTCACACGAAATCGAAACAACTTACTTTGCTTTACGTCAGGTGTTCTTTTTAAATGACTTCAAAATATCAAAGTATAGTGTAATAATAATTACCAGTTGCATTTAAAAGGGAGAATCTCCATAGTTAAGTGATAATGAAAATTATCTGCCGAATTCAAATTTGACGTTCTGTAAAAGAAATCTTGGGTAGTACACTTTGAATGAATGCTTCTAACTACGTCGGACGTACAATGCAAATCCAAGATTGACATAACGTTCTAGTGTGAAGTTGGCTGGAACTAAACTATAACCAACAGGGATAGAAAATAGATTTTTCGTTTCAGTATTAAAAAAATATTTTAGAGCGTTTTTTTGGCTCCAATACTACTTAAATTTTTTGTTTTTATTATTAACTGAGCTTTTAAATAAAACATCACAAACTATTATTATTAAATAATATCAATAAAATATAACAGTATCCACTTATCCATCCCCGATGCCATTGTAAAACCATATGATCACGTATGCTGCATTAGCATGGTGGCCAAAGGTTGAGCAGTCAATGGCAAGCGAACTCTAAAGAAGCTGTATCGGATTGTGTGTACTGGCATTACGGGGGCCGGGAGAACGTGCCCGACGGATGGCATTGGGGCTATGTTTGGAATTCCACCATTGCATATTTCCGTGTAGGAGGCTGCAAGCATGGACTCCCTTCGTCTCCGGGAGGTCAGGAACATGAGGAGCGGGAACCTAAAAGGTCACCTGAGCATCGGAGCAGATTTTTGTCAAACATTTTGACATTATGTCATTTTACAGGGATATGTGGACCAGCCGATCCTGGGAGCCCGAAGAGGGAGCTCAGATATGGTACACTAAATACTCAAAACAGGCTAATGGTGTCTTTGGACCCGGGTTCCAACGTGCTCTACAAATGAGCAAATACCATCCGTCTTTCAGGCGGAGATTTTCGCCATCTGCGTATGTGTGATAGAGTGCCTACGGAGAGGCACGGTTAGATCCCACATCTACATTCTTTCTGACAGTCAGGCTGCGCTTAAGGCTCTAGAAGCTTGCGGGGTATCATCTGGTCTGGTCATGGAGTCTATGGGAATTTTCAACAAACTCGGTAAGAACAACTCACTTACACTGGGATGGATTCCTAGTCAGGAATAGCACGAGGGTAACGAAAAGACTGATTTTCTGGCCAATTGCGGAGCCCGTCGACCCTTGATCGGCCCGGAACCATTCTGTGGAATACCCGGGGGGTACTCTAGCAAAAAACTCAGGCTGTGAAGAGAGACTGAGTTTTCTATACATTGGGAAACTTCTACTGGCCAAAGACACGCCAAGAGATTCATTTCCTTATCAAGGCGGTTATTGTCACTCGACATGGGTAACCTTAGGACCCTGACGGGATACTTAACTGGGCACTGTGTGCTCAGGTACCAGCTTCCCAAACAGGGTCGGTCGGTCACTGATGTTTGCTGATTTTGTGAGCTGCAAGGTGAGACATCGGAGCATATTCTCTGCGAATGTCCGCGACTATGTGACAGGAGACTCAGATTTTTGGGTGACCGTTTCACGTCATCTCCTGATGTTTGGAAAAATTCTCCTAACAGGATTATTGGCGTTATTAGTAGCCTGAATCTCTAGGGAACTCTAGGTAGCACAAAAGATCTATATTGGTTGCGATGCGTAGTGCCTTCACATCTAATTGAATCTAACCCATCCCCGATAGCTAACCAAATAGTATTGTGTTTCTTTTTTTATTTTGTTTTATTTTGGTTATTGTTTAGTGTGTATTTTGGTTGTGCGGACCAGAGACTATTAATTATAGAGATAGGAAATCAAAACTTACACTACTCACCGGTAGGGGGCGCTGAAATTTAGTATCACCTGAGCAACTATTTAGTATCACTTTAGTATCAGCTGAGCCTATATTTAAAAACTCAAAAATTGCTGAAAACTGCACAAAATAAGAAAAAATCAAGCGCAAAATATGTTCAAATAATAAAATTTAAGAATTCCTTTTTTTATTTGCTTTTTTGTTTGTTATTATTTCAATTTAAATAAAAAAAGAAAATTGTCAATTTTTTAACAAAGTGCCATCTAGTGATAACGAAGTCGTTATAACTTTTGTTTTTGGTGATGCCATACACCTGGTGCGGACTCATAAAAATAGCCGTCACATAAACGTCACACGTGACTCACTTTGATTTTGGGATGGGGGTAATTTCTGGCAAAAAGGGATAAAGAACAAAAAATGTTTATTTTTTTATTTTTAATAGCCTTACATTTACATCTGGCAAATCCAGGCATAACTTTATAAACTGCAAACTTTACAAGGAAGGTTTGCGGCGTGGTTTTCTCTGATTTCGATAAAATTTTGACAAAATATGATCTCAATTAATACATTTTTTATTTTTATACATTTTTAACGAGTTACTGAATTCATTTTTGTTCCATTTTTTTAAATAAAATTATTAACAAAACAACCAAATTTGTATATTATTTTATATAAATCTCTTTTGACTAATCGATAAATTTTTAAATTTTATTCCAATAATAGGTTAAGAAAAAACCCGAATAATTGTTTGTGCGATTAATCGATTAAAATAAAAATTCGATTAATTGAATACTCTAGGTTTGACATAATAAACATTTCTAGAAATCCTAAAAACATCGCTTCATGATGATTTCCTCGGCAAGAATGAAATCCAAGCATGCAACAAATTATTTTTCACAATTTGTTAAATAAGTTTTGAGAATTTTACATATTTAATAATTACTTTAATGCAATAAATATTTACACAGATAAAGTTAAATTGGAAATAATTGGAATTCTTTAAAAGTATATAGGTGCCCTACTAATACATATGGTAACATAGTTATAGCTGTGTTAGTGCTTTTATGCAAATCCTTATTAAACCTCTATTCTTTTCGTTTTTTTCTTCCTCTTTCCATTTTTTTTAAATATCACTCGTAGGTTTTATTTCTTTGTGTGCCGAAGTACTGATGTTACAAGGTACACCAGGTGTTATAAGAAGCACAAGTGTTGGAATATTTATTTAAGTTGCCTTATGAAGGTGTAATGCATTAAATAAATTGTAAAATAACGATGTATGAGTATGATAGTTTTGTATAGATGATATTATTGTCTTTTTTGTTGTTGTTGTCATCTATGTTAATATATGCCCTATATGAGTTTATATGTTTATATTTTTACTTATATTTAGGATCTTGTATTTGATCTTTTAATGTCAAGTTTGTATACTAGACAGTAAAGTTTCCATCGAATTCCTTGATTATACGCCAACAATTTTTTTAACCTTAACAGGGCATCGGTCCATCGTTATATGTTAGCCCTTGTTAAATATAGTTAAACTATTTGTATTATTTTACAGAAAACGTAACAGACTTTCGGTGAGTCTCACACTGAAAGTTTTAGAGTTAATTATTAGTTACCCCAAAATGTTTTGTATTTTTTTTTTGTTTTTGTTTATGTACAATTTTTTAACATTTTCTTTTTTTTTATAGTTAAGTTGAAGTAAACCCTACCCCCGGTCTAGATTATGTGAGAACGATTTTGGTTACGATCCCTGAAACGTTTGGTAAAAATACAAACCTGAATTTGAAAACTGAGTTTTGGAAAAATTTAATAAATATATAGGCATTTTTGGTTTCTTGCCAAAATTTTGAGAAATATTTTTTTTGTAGAAAGAAGAAATTTTGATTTGAGATACAAAAATATTATCTGAATATTGAAGGAGGAGAAAAAAAAGGAAAGTAAATCTAAAAGGGAAAATTATAAGAAATAGAAGAAATTTTGGAAAAACTTTGAGAAGATAATAAAGTCGACAATTTTTTTTGCAAGCTAACCCAAAGTACACGTGAAATATCATCATTATCACCGACTGAAAGAGGAAACAAGTTGCCCCTAATAATCTGAATATCCAGTAAAACATAAATGAAAGCTCAAAACCAAGGACGAGACCAATAACATAAAGTCCATTGAAACACCAAAGAAGAAAAACCCTTATAATCAGCATCTCAAAATTCTGATAACAACTCTACTAATAATTTTGAACAGACGTCGAAAATCCCACAATAACTCGGATTATACATCAATTTCGGAGATAGTTGTCAATTTTAAGTGTAAGAAATCATCATAAAATTTAGATTATTTTTAGTTTTGAACAATTATCGGTCAAATCATCCGACACGATCTAGTACTGTAAGTTTTTTTTTACGATTATGTCATTCGTTTCTTTCGATATTGGGCAATGCTCACCTTGAATGTCCTTTGAAAATTTGAATAGTCAATTACTGAAGTTACATGCTAATTCAAAGTTGTTTTTATAATTTTTTTTTAATTCATATTTTCTTGTTCAGTGATCTATTTAAATGATAAATTTCTTATAAAACATTTTTTTTTTAAATTAAGAAAAATCACAATTACACACACATACACACAATGTAAACTTTTATTTTCCCTACGATTAAGAGAGATTGACCAATAATCGTGTTCATACTACATGTCATCAAGCGCTTGTCGACGTTGCAGAATATGAAACGTGAGTAAAAAGATTAAAATTTATATAATTCTAACTTTTAAATAAAAAAATAAAAATTTACAACTACACTCACAAGAAAATATTAATTCAAATATATAAATTTTATTTGTGTAAATAAAATATTAACTCAAATTCGTTAAATTTATTTACACATACACTCATAAAAAAATATGAATTCAAATACATAAATTTTATTTGTGTAAATAAAATATTAACTCAAATTCGATCATTTTATTTCCATATACACTCATTAGAAAATATAAATTCAAATACATCAATTTTGTTTACACCTACGCTCACAAGCAAATATTAATTCAAATGCATAAATTTTATTTAATTGCACTCATAGAAAAATAATAGTTAAAATTCTTAAATTAAATCTAAATGTTGTTTGCTATCATTCAAATTAAAATTAATTTTCTTAATAAATTTCGTTATTGATCTTCTACTTTGAGTTATATTCAGTATTAAATTTATCTTCGTTTAGCTTTCAATATATTTTCTTTCTCATTATTCCAATAATAAATTTTTTTGTAGTACACTCACATTATATTGTAAGTTATTGTTATTTATATTCTTATAATTAAATTTTGTTTTACATTTGTAACTTATTTAAAATAAAGCATTGAGCTGATAAATATGAAAATTTAAATTCTTGTGGACATAAATTTCACGAAAGGTATGGTAGGAAGTTAATCCAACAACAACAATGGGATGGCAAATCCGGTTATATGGCCATCATTGGAGGGCGGGTTTTGACTTCGGCTAGTTCCATCTGTAGTCGATTTAAGTCATCAAAATTTTCTTTTCTTCTCTTTTCTCTTCTGTCCCCTCAATTATTTTTTTTTTGAGCTATCTTATAATTTTTTTGTTTATGTTTTCGATCCTTTACTTGTCTTCAAGGGAAAAGGACCACCCCCAGACTGAGCAAGGCCGGGGCCAGAAGATAGCCATCTTCCCGAGAAGACAGGACCGTAAGGTGGGATTCGTTACAATTAGCAATAAATATCTTAGCAATAAGTTAAGTACGTCGCACATTGGGGCCAAATGAATGAAAAGTGGCGATTAATTCAAAATATGAACTTTAAAATTCATGATCGTGTTTGGTACCGGGTGAAAGTGGATAAAATTCTGCATCACTAATTGCAAAAATTATACTTTTAAGTTGTTTGCTTTAGTTGAAGTGAGCACTTAAAGTTGAATAATTGTTATTTTTTTTGTGCATATTGAAAAAAAGTGAAAATTTTGATATTTCAATTGATAATTTTTTCTATTAATACTTCTAAAAGTTAAATTTTTATAATGGAACCGTCAACTTCAGGTAGTTTACTATATAGTACATGTTTTTTTGTTTAAATAAATGTTTTAAAAATATTAAATGTTAATAAAATAAAATTAGCCCAAAAATGGGCTATTTTTGATTTATATATGGAGTTTCAACAACTTTGTTCGTGAGCTTGCGTAAAATCGTCTATATAGTGTTATAATATCAGATCTCAACTAATAAACCCCAAAATATTTTTTTGCGATTTTTTGCGATTTTTGAGTTATGCCTGTTTTTGTGAAATAACTCAAGATGCTAAAAATCCACAAATATGAAAAAAAAAACAAAACAAAACATCAAGTTGTTTTTACTTTGTTTTGTCATTATTTTCGTTATAGTAGTTGTTATTGTAGCTAAAAAAATGTGTTGTTAATTAGAGATGGGGGCGTGAGTAACTTTAATTCACGCATGCTCACGTGATTGCGTATGTTGGGTTTATTTACTATGAATAAAACTAATTAAATTATTTTACATGTGTTTATGATATTTCAATGAATTTTACTTAAACATTTGTTAATTTTAAATTATTAGAAAATTGTATATGGCACAAGTGCACTATTTTGAAAAATTGAAGGAGGTCACGCTCCCATCCCTATTTATTATTGTCATTTATTTGAGTCCTACATAATAACTGTTGGTCATATACATGCATGATACGAGTAAAGTTTTAATTTTGTTTTAAGCTGGTGATATCAATCTACTAATATAATGATAATACATTTTTAAGAATTTCTATCCATCCGTAGGGTATTATTGATTCGGTACTGACACGTTTATTTATTGTTTTAGCTGTCAATGTTTTGTGATGTGATGTTACATATTTAAAGTGTTGTGAAAGTGTAAATTATTCGGTACAGGGTTAAAGGAATTACTTTTTGCAAATTTTAAACGAATAGAAATCTTATTAATTTTAGGAACATGTCCCAAAACAATTTTCATTCCTCGTCATGAGTTGCATAATTTTATGAGGAGTGCAGAACCTAAATCACTTCAGGATAAATTTAAACTTTTGAGATGGGAAGTAATAAAACGTGTCGACCCTTCGGATATGGTAGATTTTATGACAAGGTTTCATAATTTTTGCTCTAGCTATGAGATTCGGTGGCAAAAATGTCATAGAAAGAATGAAATTTTTGTAAAAAATAATAAGAACTGGCTGGATGCCTCAATCTCATTCAGTCCACCACCAGAACCACAACAAAAAAGAGGTCGCAATGATCTCTCATTTGAAGAGTGCAAAGAAAAAACAAAAGTTAAGAAATGTAAAGACATAAGAGATCAAATTTCTTTGCCTGTTTTGGCTTACGCCACACAAATGAGCTTGAGAGCTGCTGGAAAAATAGATGAGTCGAAAATTGTTAAGGAAATAATATCATCTCCAACAAAAGCCAAAAAATACCGAAAAAGTATAGAACAGGTACCACCACAGCAGTTAACTCCGGATGAAGCTCTGTCCGTTTTGGTAGAAGCGAAGCTAAGTCGCCACCAATATAATGTTATTAAAAAGGTTGCACCTGAGAAATTTCCATCATATAAATTGGTCCAAAGAGCTAAGAAAAAATGTTACCTCAAGGGAGAACAAATGAAAATTTCTGAAACATCAGCGCAAGTTAGCCTACAAGGAATATTGGATCATACCACTGAACGCCTTTTGTCGGTTAAAAATGCAGATTTAAATTCGTTAGACAACGAAGAAATCGAAAAAATTACTTTATACACTAAGTGGGGCTTTGACGGAAGTTTAGGGCATAGTTCTTACAAACAAGCCTTTCATGACAGTAATGCATCTGATTCTTCTGTATTTATTACGTCAATTGTACCATTAAAATTAGTTTGTAAAAACAAAATCATTTGGCATAATCCTCGACCGTCTTCAACTAGGTTTTGCAGGCCATTAAAAATTGAATTTATGAAAGAAACGGTCAACAGTATTAAAACAGAAAGAGAAAGAGTGGAGACAGAAAAAAATGCTCTTATCGATACAGTAATATCAGTTGGAGAAAGAAAGATAAAAGTGAACCACAAACTAATTCTCGTTATGATTGACGGTAAAGTGTGTAACGCGATTACAGACACAAAGTCCACACAAAAGTGCTACATATGTGGCGCTACCAGCAAGGAGTTCAACAATATTGAACAAATGATTTCTAGAGATTCCAACGTAGACTTCATGGAGTTCGGTTTGTCTGTCCTACATGGCTGGATAAGATTTTTTGAATGTCTTATTCACTTGGCATATAAATTCAAAAATGGCAGGCAAGAAGTGACGAAGAAAAAAAAATTATTGCTGAAACTAAAAGTCGTATTCAACGCGAATTTAAAAAGAGAACGGGATTGATCATTGATCAACCAAAACCTGGTTTTGGTAACTCTAATGACGGGAATACTGCAAGACGTTTTTTTAAGAATGCAGAAGTATCTGCTGAAATTACTAATATTGATTTAGAGTTGATCAAAAATATGCACACAATATTAATTGTAGTTTCTAGTGGTATTGAGGTCAACATTGAAAAATTTACAAACTTGGCTAATAACACTGCCAGGCTATTTGTGAAAAAATATCCATGGTACTATATGCCTCCTACTCTTCACAAATATTTTATTCATGGGCCTGAAATTATATCATTATCGCCATTGCCAATTGGTCAGCTAACCGAAGAGTCTCAGGAAGCCAGAAATAAAGATTTTAAAAGTTATAGGGAGAATTTTGCCCGTAAATGCAGTCGAGAAAAAACAATGGAAGATATCTTTAATAGATTTCTCTTAAGTTCAGATCCGTTTATAACAAGCATGAACAATAGTTCTAAAAAGAAAAAAGAGCTAATGCCAAAATCTGCATTGGAGTTGCTTGTACTTCCCAGCAATCAAAATAGCAATGATGAAGATGAAGATGGAGATGAAGATGGAGATGAAGATGAAGATGAAGATGAAGATGGAGATGAAGATTAAGATTATTGTAACGAATTAATTTATGATTATGAAATTGAATGTGAAGTAAATACTAACATTGAAGGTAATAATGATTATAATAAAATATTGTTGTTTTCAAAAAGAAAAAAAAAATAGAATAACCGAATTTAATTAAATTTTTTTTAAATAGTGTGTTTATGGTTATTTATCAATAAAAAAACAATTAGATTTTCAAATGTTTCATTTTTGAGCAAAATTTTAAAATTTCGAGAAAAAAGGTATGATTTTAATTTAAAAATTTTCTAATAGAAATACATATAAAATATTTATTCCTTATTATTTTTAAAAATATTACTTATTTTTCTTAAAGTACATTTAGTATGCTTTAATTTGCAATTTAATTGAATAATTTATAGCGCACCGTTCCAAAGTTACAGCAAAAAATGTGAAAAAAGAGGATTTTTTACAGAACACAAAATGGCCCATAAAGGGTTAAAAAATGTGTTTTTTCACTCTGTTTTTTTTTTAAATGTTGGTTTTTTATGTATTTATAAATATCCATTAATAAAAAATATTTTTTTTTTTAAATTACGACTTCTATGAATTAATCGCCACTTTTCATGCATTTGGCCCCACTGTGCGTCGGCAGAATAACGGCATAAAATTGCTTATTGCCGAGCTTATGTTAAGGGTATGAGAACACGTAATTATGTTAACTCATAATTTGCAATAATTCAACGAAGAAGGTTATGCGACACTTATTAGTAAATACCCTTGTAAAAATCCAAAATCGATAAATTTTTTTAATTTTTTTATTTATAATTTTTATATCTAAAAATGGTAACTAGTTATTTTTCTTACTACATTTGTTATTACTTTTGTATGGGGACTTCGCGAAATAATAGGTTATGTTTACACACAAGCATACGGAAAATGAAAAATATATCGTTACTTATAAGCTTACCAGTTTTGCTAAAAATAATGAGTCTAACAACAGACTTTAAAAAATATATGTTTGGAAGATCTGGCTTTTGATATCGACTTTAAACTGAAATTGAAGAACTTATACCTATAATTTGATCGCTTACCGAGGAATTTTTGAAAAAAAATGTAGTTTATAAATTTTTATTTTGGTTCTAACCCAAATGAATAATATCTGGTGACAGATCTGTCACCAAATCTGACCAGATATTATCTGGTACTAGATCTTATCATATCTAGCCATCAAGTGTATCAGATATTTCATATCTGATCATACGTGATCAGATTTGACAACGGACGTAATCGTGTCTATTTAGGTCTAAACAGATCTCATCAGATCTAACCCTTTTTCACGGGAGATAAGTTATTATTGGTAACGAATTATGTTCTGTTTTGAAATCATGGAGACAGTTTATAGTTATTAGTAACTCATTATTATATATTTAAAATTAATAGAGAAAGTAAGCCGGTATCATTATTAGTAGTCCAAAAAACAATTATATGTGATTACCAGAGTAGGAAAATAAACTGTACACAACATGTAGGGTAGGGTACGGCTAAGGAACACATACCGTATCTATCGTTTTAGCGGTTGTGTGTTTGTACACAAACCGAATGCGGTACACTACGATTGTCTGATGAACGCAAACGCTACGATTATGTACTGTACTTTCAACACATATTCACACCCCGTAGCGTACCGAATTCGGGAGAATAGCGTATGTGTTTTCTACGCAACAAATATGTTTGTGTACTCTGATCGCGATGTGCGGTACGCAACCCTAAAATTACGGTTCGTTAGAGTTTATTTTCCTACTCTGGTCATTACTGTTTCTATAATTAAAACAACTTTCTAATTTTTTCCACAAGGTGGGCGAAGTATGCGTGGTTATATATTGACCGACCTAGCGATTAGTTTAATGGTATTGTTATTTCTCTGACTTTTGGGGTATTGGCATTTCTCTGACTTTTTCAATTCCCAGAAACGGCTATGAAGAAAATCCATTTTTGCTATACAAAAATATCGAGAAATATTACCGAAGTAAAAACGTTTTAATATAGTTTTATATTACCTTATACAATTGCTCATAATTACATATTGCAAAGTATATATTCATACAAAATTATACAACATTGTATAACATTGTATCTTAAATATGTGAATATGTATGTATTTCTTTATGTTACACTTCATATAGTGCAACATATGACAATATCCAACTATATGTCGATCTAAAGGGTGGTTAAATTTTAAGGGCCGGTGTTGATTTTGAATAAAACACAAATTATTTAGGAAATTATTGTCATTTCTTTTTATATGATAATATTGGTATAGTTCAATTATGTATGGAGTAAAATATCGGCCAAATGGCCGCCGCGACCTCGGCGGCACACCTAATTGAGGTTCTATGCCGTTAATGTGCCGAATTATCTCATCCTTTAGCTCTTGAATTGTTGCTGGCTTATCGACGTACACCGGTGTCAAATCACATGATCTTGGCGGCCAATTAACACCACCACCACGTGAGATAACACGGCCATTGAATTTCTCGCGCAAAAGAGCCATTGTTTCGTTGGCTGTGTGGCAAGTGACACCATCCTGTTGAAACCACATATCGTCCAGGTCCACGTTCTCAATTTCTGGCCACAGGAAGTCCGTTATAGCGAAAACCATTCACGGTAACTGCTTGGCCAACCTCATTTTCGAAGAAGTACGGCCCGATGACGCCGCCAGCCCATAAACCGCACCAAACCAAAAAACAGGTGTTTTCACATTTCCTACAGACCCGATTTGCTGAAATTTGTGCACAATTCTCCCAATTGTGGACACATTTGGTCGCTTATGCGGACCAAAGAAATCACGAAGTGTACGAAATGCATTTTGATTTGAACGCCCATTTTCATAATAAGCCTGAATAACTTTAACGCGTTGCTCGATTGTGTATCTTTCCATGGTTCAAATTGAGTTAGTCTAAAATTGAGAAATGTCAAATGAAATGAAGAAACAAACTTGACGTTTAGGTGTGGTTCACATTCAACATCGGCCCTTAAAATTTAACCACCCATGCTACTACATACACTCATAAAAAAAGTTAGTACAAAAATCAGTTAAACGCGTTCTGATTAAGTTGAACTAATTTTTCTGTTATTTTCTCTAAAAAAGCCCGTACAAATAGGTTTAAAATTCTGCTAAAATAACAGGAAATAGTACATGTATTTGCGCCATCACAATTTTGAACTATTTGTACGGGATTTTGTTTATTAGTGTATACCACATGTAAATAATAATATATTTTTAAAAACGATTGTATGTAATCGAATATAATTGTATTACATTAGAAATAAATTTATACATTTTGAGCAGGGACAAAATTCGGATGAAATGGTATTAAATTAATACTCCGCCGAAGCAAAATTGTTGTCCGTTTTGCATTGTAAATTTTTTTAAATGTCCACTTGGAAGCTCGGCAATGATTACGAAATCTGTAAAGTGATGTTTTTTACATTTTTTGATATATCCCAAATATGAAAATAAATGAACTGAACGATATTTGGTTTACAAATGCAGATTTTGGAATTGTGGTGTAGTGGTTGGCGCTTTGTACTGTTGCACAGAAAGTTGGGGTTCAATCCCCAGCGATGGCAACATAAATTTAGAGAAATAATATGTATAAGTTTTTTATCCTTAGTGCATATCGCAGCGTCCGGTATACCCATAACACTTAAGCCCACCGAAGAAAAATGATATAACATGGGTCATGAACTAAAAAGAATCAACAAAGTTCGCCAACTCTCTTTGACCACTTTTCATGTTTCCTCTATCAACTTTCCAAAGAAAGTAACATGTTTATTAATAGGAAGAATTTCCTGACTGTTGCTTCTCTTCAAAATAAACATTAGTTGCCCTTCAAGCAGACAGGTGGAGCGTATCATACCAGACTTGAACTTTTTTACTTCTCATTTTCTGGATTTTCCATTTATACATCTTCTTTTCATTTTGAGAGTGCATAAAACGGTTCTTCCACGGTTCTCGTTTAACAACTGATCTGGGATTTTTATAGTTTTGTAATAACATGTTAAAAGTGGTACTTTTAATTAATTAATTAATTAAATTTTGCGTTTTTTTTACTTTTAGAGCAAGTACTAGGAACTATTTTTATACGTACACATTAATTATACTGTGCTAGTCGCAAATTTTAACAAGCTGGGAACCCTACTGGTAATAGTGATAGCAGTTTTCCAAAGTTAGCGCTTGTATCCGCAATTAAAAATTTTGACGCTAAGGTACCAAAAAAATTTTATTTTTATACTCCTGGGGTCATTTTTAGTCATAAATTTATCAAATTGGATTAAATATGTACAACATTAAGGAAGCTGTAATTTTTTTTATAGATTTTTTTCGCTAAATTTTTTTTTCCTAAAAACATTTTTTTCTGCAAATAAAAAGTGCAATGTTATGTTTTTTGTGTATATTTAATAGGGTTTAGAAAAAGATTTAATAGAGTTAAGAAAAAAATTCTGTCAAAAAAAACCAAAAATCACGAAAAAAAAAATGTTTCTGGGGAAAAAAATAGCGAAAAATTGTATTTAACAACACCACAAAAATTGTTAAACCTGACCGCGAAAATTATTTTTTTAAAGAATTTCATGCAGATAAGCCAAAAGAATCAGAAATTTGAAAACGGGAAACAGAGCGTGCAATAAAAACCATTAAATTAATTTGGAGTAGATAAATTAAGGCAGAATATGAAATTCATATTACCCGCCAAAGTATTCCACATTTCCACCTATTTTAGAAATAAAACATTTTGGGGTACTTTTGTTTATCCGCATTTTAGTTTTTGAGATAACATATTTTCAATGACACAGTCGGGAAATCAAATAATAATAAATTTATTTTAAAGGATTTTTGAATTTCTTTTTACAAGAATAAACAGTTGAATTGTTTTTAATTTATCTTTTATATAATTTTAGTAAGTAAAAAGAAATGAATTCACAATTATAGATGACTTATTTTCAGTTTAATTGTAAAAAGTCACTAAAATACTTTTTTTTTTTAACAAATTGAGACATTTTTTTATAATTTTTGTAGCATATTTTTTCTAGCATATTTTTTTAGTTTTAAGAATTTTTTAGCATTTTTATAAAAAAAAATCTAGCATTTTTTCCTAAATAAGTTTTGGCAACACTTCTGTTTGATCACTTCTAAAAAAATAACAGGAAGCTGAATAGGAAAGAAACTATGAATTAACTACACTATATACAAGGCCTTACGTGGGTTAGATGGCTAAGCTGTTATAATGTAGGAGTGCATGGGTTCGATTCCTACAGCCGACGGGTTGTTGAAAAATTATCATATAAAGACAATCTGACAATAAAATATAAACAATAATACAATTTAATGGAAAATCACTGATCTAGTCTGATTTGCAAATTGATGTGTTTATAACTTTTAGAAAAAATGTTTATTCTTCTTCTTAACCTCAAAGCTACTTAAATATAATTATATTTACTTAGCAAAGAGATTGCCGAGTTCCGAGTTGTACACAGAAAACACAGTAAGCACCAACAATGGGAATTTGTAAAAGCAATTACATTTTCTTTTAAATTGAAATTTTATTCCCAACAATTTTTTTTGTTTGAAATATTTGTAACTCGTTTGTAAATTGTTATCTTTAATATAAAAATTGTTTGAAAATAAAAATTCAAAGTTACAAAAAAAAAAATTTTTTTTTGTATTTACAAATTTGGTATGAGAAAGGTGTTTAAAAATTTAATTAGAATTTTGAAAATTCTTTCTGTGTAGTTTTCGTGGGAGGAAACTACCTTTTTGCAGCTTTTTATAGTCATCAAAATTATAATAATTTTTTTTTTTTATTTTTTTTTTTATTTTTATCGGGACATACATTAATTGCATTAAAGGAATTAAATATGCTAAAATCCCAAACGTATTTTACAAATTGTGAAAAATAATCTGTTGGAGGCATGTTCCTAACCGTTTTTCATTCTTGCCTAAGGAACTCGTCAGGGGACGATTTTTGTTATCTTTCACATTTAGGAGATGTTGAGAAGTCGAAGTCAACTACGGCGTCCTCAATATCATGAGAGGGTGATCGATCCTTATCATGGCGCCTCTATTGCACTGATACAACATTGAAAATGCCTATCAACTGCCCTAATGCGGATACACATTTTTAAAAAACGATTATAAGTATGTATGTGTGTTTTTTTTGGTTACTAAAAGTTAAGTGATTTAAAATAAATAAATAATCTTCAAATTGAAAAGTGGTTTAAAATAATTTATCAGTGGGCAAACATCATCCCAAACCGAAAATACCTCTTACCACAGAATTATGTTTGACTTTAATTAACCTGTTTTTATAGCCTACAATACACAATAATATTTAAAAAATCAATTTTGGATGAAACAATAATATTCAGTAATCCTATATACTACAGATATATTGTTAAATACAAAAGATGTTTGCATGTGCAACTACTAACAATGCAATTATCGAATGGCAACAGTTACATACATACAACGTCAATCCAATATGTACCAGAAAGAAGACTATAAGATTAGGAGATGCAATCCTTGTCCGGTTAAAACATCGAACATAAGATCGGGAAAAAAAACAATGTGATAGTGGTAACATGGAAATATGCTGCCACCGACACCGATGAATGAGAATGGACTTTTATTTAGTTATAATAATGAAAAAAATTGTTTAGGAAGGGTAAGTATATTGTTTGTGTTATATATATATATATATATATATATATATATATATATATATATAATGTAAAGAATATATACTTTATTGTTTTCATTACATTCTTTACATACCCGAGTAAAAAAGTTTATATAAAATTATATATGAATGGATATATTTGTAATATGTAACTGGATATAATTTCATCCGAAAAATGGTTATATTAAATTGTATCAAATTGGATTTAATTATATTTACAAGGATACAAAGTTATATCAAATTATCAACTTATATCCGAATTTTGTCCCGATCAAATTGGATGTAATTAAATACAATACGATATGACTAAATGTAAATGATAAAAAAAAATGTATTAGAGGGCAGCAGGATTTCATGTCCTACACACTACCAGCCGCAAGTTACTGTTGATAACACTATGCGACAGTCAAAATCGGGATGGGATGAAACCAACGGGAAATGTTATATCGGTCAAAAACAAGTTATACGTGTCCCGGCGTTTCGTTGGGTCACCCCGATGAATCGAGATATATCTTTTTATTGACGTAGCTCGAGAATCACTAGTCCGATTTTGCTCAAACAATTTTAAAAAAATTAAAAATTACAATTCCTTTAATCTGTTCATATAACGTTTTTCTATATACTCAACAGTTTTGCCGGTAAAAATAAATATTTGTTACCGCTACCATAAAAATCAATAACCTTTTGTTTATTACTTTTTTTTAATATTTTAGGCAAAAAATATTTTTTTCTTCATACATTTATTTTTACCGGCAAAACTGTTGAGTATATAGAAAAACGTTATATGAACAGATTAAAGGAATTGTAATTTTTAATTTTTTTAAAATTGTTTGAGCAAAATCGGACTAGTGGTTCTCGAGTTATGTCAAAAAAAAAGACCACCAAAGGTCAAATCGATATATCTCGATTCCTAGGGTTGATCCAGCGAAACGCCCGGACACGTATAACTTCCTTTTTACCGATATAACTTTCCCCGGTAGTTTGAACCCTTCCCGATCACTGACCCCTACCATTTGTCTCGCAGTGTAATAAGTAACTATTAAAGACGTTATTGTATAAATCCGATACTGTTGAATGCTTTAAAGATTAGCCAACGTATTCAAAACGAAAAAGCATATGCTAACTAACTAGCTGCCAGCTTTCCATTATGGGAATTTATGTGTAAAAAAGATATGTAACAGCAAGTTAGCTACCATACACTTTGTCATTTTGAAGACGGAAAATGATCTATAACAATATTCAATGTATTATGTCTACACTCAAAACTTATCGGACCAGAACAAAATATATATGTCGTTGGAAAGGTACTTGAAATACCTTACCAATGGTATGCAACATGCCTAGACTTATTAACCCATTGCGAGCCGGGTCATGATTTTAAATGTTAATTTTTTTAAATTGGAGTTTTTAAATTAAAAAAAAAATTAAAAATAAAAAAAGCTCAGAAAATATTAATTTAATGAAAAAATTTAGTAAAACATAAAAAAAATTGTTTTTGATGAAGTGAGTTTCGAGCTTGTGTCTGAGATTAACTAATATATTGCAATATATAAAATAAAATCAAAAATATTTTTCGTATCTATTTATATATAAAATTTTTAACGGTTTTATCAATTATATATTCTTATATAAAAAATTTGCAATAAACCAAATACTGATATATGATTTAATATGATTACATATGAGCAAATTTCCAAAAGTTTTTCTAATATATCATCATATAAAAACATATAAAGTTGCATACAATATTTTATGTTATCATATATTTTAATATTAAAAAATATATGTTATACTGCGGGCACAGCCCGCTACGTTGTTAGCGTGCTTTAAAATTTATTTTAAATTCGCTTTTTATTTAAAGTACAGTTTTTATAATAAAAGGCTTCACCCAGCCACCACAAATAAATAATTCTGCACAACAATGGGTTTAAAATAAATAAATATTTGATCACTTTTTCTCATGAAAGTGGATTGTTAGTAATGAATCCATAATAAATTGCAATATACGTGTGTATGTTAAGATAATTTGGTAAAGTGCGAACTTAGGTAGATAGACCCGTAAGTAGTTTTGTTCATTTGTGTTTTGAATGAAAATAAATAACGTAAAGCAGGGTTGGAAAGCATTTTATAATATTAAAAATAGCGGACAAAGCCCGCTACGTTGTTAGCGTGTCTTAAAGTTTTTTTTTTTTTAATTCCAGTTTATGTAAAGGTAGACCTGGCAATTCAAGTAAATTCACAAATTCAGTTGGAAAATTTACTGCGTCGGTTTCTTCCACCGGTGCTTCGTTACATGAAGTTTAAATATCGGAATATATAAGTTCCATTCCTTTTCTAAGGTTTTTTCTCTTTTAGAAAATTTGTTTAACTTTTTGGAGAGTATGTTTCAATGCTACATAAGTTTCATATTCCGTGGATAGTGTTTGAACAGGTAATTCCCTGTTCCAATCCATTTGCATTGTCTATAATTTCAATTCCACTCGTTCAACGTTTATATCCATTTCATTCCACTTGTGTAGTGTTTCAATTCCACTCGTTTCCTATTTAGTTTCTTAATTTTAGTGTTTCATATACACTTGTTCTTTAGGTTTTAGGTTTCTAGCTAAAGACGCAGACGTTAAGGGGGGGGGGGGGGGCAATTTTCCCCTTTTGAACCACCATTTTTACCACGTTCCTGTCCAAAGTCCTAGAAATGCCTTGTCGATAAGTTAGCCCATACGCCAAGGAAAACATATTATATATTACAGGTTTCTAGCCGAAGGGTTCGGTAAGGCCATCAAGGGGGAGAATTATTCCGTTTTTACCCCTCCCGGTAGGAATTTCCAAAAATTCCGTCTTAGAGGACGTCTGCGTTGGAGGAGAAACCTACTACATACATAATTTTATGTCTCTATATCCAGCAGTTTGGCCAGGCCGTCAAGGGGGAAGTTTTTTCCCTTTTTACCCCTCCCGGTATGAATTTCCAAAAATACCATCTTAGGGGACGTCAACGTTGGAGAAGGAACCCAAATACCGAATTTAAGATCCCTTGAATTTTTTTTTTGTAAAAAGGTACTTTTTTTGGAAAGGGGTACTTTTTTTGGAAAAAGGTACTTTTTTTGGAAAAAGATAATTTTTTTGGAAAAAGTTACTTTTTTTTAGAAAAAGGTACTTTTTTTTGGAAAAAGGTACTTTTTTTGTAAAAAGTACTTTTTTTGGAAAAAGTTACTTTTTTGGAAAAAGGTACTTTTTTGGAAAAAGGTACTTTTTTTTGGAAAAATGTACTTTTTTTGGAAAAAGGTACTTTTTTTGGAAAAAGGTACTTTTTTGGAAAAAGGTACTTTTTTTGGAAAAAGGTACTTTTTTTTGGAAAAAGGTACTTTTTTTTGGAAAAAGGTACTTTTTTTGGGAAAAGGTACTTTTTTTGGGAAAAGTTACTTTTTTGGAAAAAGGTACTGTCCCCTTTTTGCCCCTTCCGATAAGAATTTCCAAAAATGCCGTCTCAACGGACGTCTACACCAGTCGAGGAACCTACATACCAAATTTCAACTTCATAGCTCCAGCAGTTTGAGCAGGCCATCAAGGGGGAGACTTTTTCCCCTTTTTGCCCGTCCCTGTAAAAATTTCCAAAACTCCCGTCTTGGTGGATGTTTACAATAGTGGAGGAACCTTTATACCAAATTTCAACTTCCTACCTCCAGCGGTTTGGGCAGGCCGTCAAGGGGGGGCCTTTTTCCCCTTTTTAACTCCCATTTTTACAACCTCCCTGTCCAAAATTCCAGAAAGTACTTTCCAGAAAAGTTAGCTATACTCCAAGGAACACATATCTTAAATTTCAGCTTTCTAGCCAAAGGGGTTTTGGCAGGCCGCCAAGGGGGAGACTTTTCCCCTTTTTGTCCGTTCCGGTAGGAATTTCCAAAAATCCCGTCTTAGCGGACGTCTACGCCGAAAGAGGAACCTACATACCAAATTTCAACTTCCTAGCTTCAGCGGTTTGGGCTGGGCGATGTTGAGTCAGTCAGTCAGTCAGTCAGTCAATCAGTCGGTCAGTCACGTTATTCTTTTATATATAGAGATATACTCTTTTTTACTCGGGTAGTTTAAATTACATTCTCTACATTAAACAATTTACAGAGTAATTATTAGTTTATGAAAATTTACTACTACTTTCCCATCTTTTCACATCGACTGCGTATATGCGGTATTATTGTTTTTCCGATGTCCGGGCCAACCAGCATTGTGACTCCTAAACTTATAGTCTTCTTGGTACCATTTTCAATAAAGTAGCAGTAAAAGTGCATCAATTTGTTTGAATAGACATTCATATGGTCAGGTATGATAACATTTTTAAATCTTGTTATTGCTTCTAGTGACAGAAATTTTTACACTTCAATCGTTTTAGTTAAACAATAAATACAACGAGTCTTATAACGAGTAACCATCAAAGTAATGTAGTTGTAGTTGTATTTATACACAAAAGAACATTTCACATTCATTGTTTGGTTTAATGTTGAAATTGACTTGATGTTGGAAAAATAATTTATTACCATTTTTCGGAACTGGTTGTCATTTGGAAAGATGTAATTCTGTTGTAGTAAATATTTATATGTGGTATAAATAAACCAAAAAAAAATTAAAAACAGAATTTAAAAATATACATAATATAGAAACCCAGCAAAAAGTTTTTAGTATTTTGGAAGCAGTAAAAATACGAAGCGCTTAAAAACGCGCTACAAATTCTGCTTTACAGAGTTGCGCCACTTTATGCGTATACAATACCCAAAAAATTTTGCAATTTGATTGTATATCCTGCAAAACTGCCTTAAACGAAGCAAATCGGAAGCAAGTTATTTAAAAAATTATAGTGCTACGCTATTCCCTTACGACGAAGCAGGTTGTAAGGGAGTAAAATAAATGTAAGTTATCCAATCTTAAGGTATATAAAAGTATTTCTAATATGAGCGATTGTTTTCTTTTACAGAAAGATTTGGACAACTTAGTTTCTTGGTCCGTCCGAAATAAACTGGAGTTTAATTTATCTAAATGTCTTCACATATCATTCCACAGATCTAGGTTTATGGTTGTGGGTGAATACTATATGTCTTCAATTATTTTAAAATCCGTAAATGAAGTTTTAGATCTTGGGGTACTATTTGATTCAGCTTTAACCTTTATTAATCATATTGATTTTATTGTACCAAAGGCTTATGCTTTATTGGCATTTGTCCGCAGGAATTGCAAGGAGTTTCATGACCCATATGCAAAGAAGGTTATGTTTACAAGTTTTGTGCGATCTAGACTTGATTATGCTTCGATTATTTGGAGCCCTTATATTGGTAAACATATTAAGAGAATTGAGAAATTTCAAATCTACCTTCGTATAAATCTCGTTGTGCCTTGATAAACCTTGATACTTTAGAGAATAGAATATCGGTTCAAGCTTGTTTGTTTTTATATGATGTAATAAATTCTAATGTGGATTGCTCTCACTTACTCTCCCTCATTATATGGAATATTTCTGTCAGATCATTACGGCAACATGATTATTTTTATACTGATGTAGGTAGATCAAACTATGCTGCGAATGAATTAATGTTAAGAGCCCAAAATTTTTTTAATAGACTTTATGTTGAAGATGATGTTAGATACATGTTCGATTTTGCTTTACCTAAAGATAGTTTTAAGTATATTATTCAGGCAATATTACGTAAACTTTAGTTGCGATTAGTCTGCAAGGATTTTTTGTATTTCCATAGACTTAATAAAGATACTAATAATAATAATAATAATAATAATAATAATAATAATAATAAAAAAAGATTAATGCGCACGAAATCTGAGTCATCTCAATCGTGTTTTACCCTTCTTTAGTAGAGTTTAATGTATAGACGCCACATAAACATGAATCAGTCTGCATTTTGAAGTCGGCAAATGAATGCATTTATTTTCATAAGAAGTCGCGTTTAAATGCGCTCAATGAAAATCATGAATTTACTATCTTTTCAGCAACAAAAAAAGTACTTTTTCCAAAAAAAAGTGCATGAATTTATTTGCGGTTAAATGCACTTATGAAAAACATGAATTTACTGCAATTTTTCAGCAGCGAATAATGCGCCTTTTCTCACAAAACAACGCGCCTTCCGTAAGCAGCTTTGTAAGGGATTGATTTTATTTATACCCTTACAAAGCTGCATCCAGCGAAGCAGGTTTTTTGCTGGGAAATAGCGGTAACAAAATAAAGAACCAATGGCCTCAAAAAAATTACACTGATCAATAAATATCGACATTTTTGCACAGATTTAATCAAAAACTTTTTAAAGTATTTTCGCTTTCTACATACGAATAACATATTAAGTGAAAAATTCCTTCTTCTTTATTTAAACCTTAGGCCTGGGAAAAATACTTTATATCTCAATATGGCGTAGAAGTATTTATTTTTTATGAGTTTGAATTAAAAAAAATTACCTTCCATTTTAGGAAACGTTTAAGGATGTTTTACGGACCTCGTAAGGATCACTAAAATCTACTTTTGGGAATTGCCCTTGAAGCACTTAAATTTGGTAAAACAGTTAGACACAATTAAATTTTATTCACACACTCATAGAAATAAACCTGTGAAAATAGCAAAACAATTAGTAGCTTTTTCTGCTATTTTTACAGTTTTATTATTTAACTGCAGAAATTTTTTTGCCGATTTAGTCATCCTGCTAAAATCAACGGAAAATATATGATGGAAAACAGTAGAATGCTGATTTCACAAAAATAGATTTTTATTCCCTTAAAATAATTTAAAATTTGTTTGTGTTTTTTATTCTACTATTATTCAGCAAACTTTGTTGCTGATTATAGCAGAGTAAATTTTTATTTCAATTAACTAATAGAACTCAAATAGAACTAAAATTCTAGCCGTTTTTTCTAATCACTTGGATTTAATAAATCCAAAAAGTATTACTAAAAGTGCTCAACAGATGTTGTTAGATTTTTCCTACTTTAAAAAAATTTTCTGTCTGACACTTCTTTCACCCTAATTTTTAATACCGAATTCGATGATGGAGGATTCAACTTTAACTTTTAATTTATAATTATATTTTACATAAAACAGCGATAAACAGTCTGCCTTTTCAGTTTTATGACTTCAATTTATATTTTTACACAATTGAAAAATTCCATTGCAATATTTAATATTCACTAATTGGATTTAATTAAATTACTTACTGTAGAGTGAAAAATTGCCATTTCTATTTGAGCTATTTGTCCATGTCCAAGATGAAAAATATGAGGTGAGGTGTAGTTTTTTCTAAACGTATTTCATAAAAAGAAATTTAAGAAAAACCTTTTATTTGTTAGTTTTTCAATTTTTTTGTTTCTCTTTTAATTTTTATTCGTATTTTTTTCTGACATTAAATTAATAGGCTGTTTCATATATTTGTGCTTTTATTGTGGATTTATTAAATCCAGCTTTTTTTTTGGATTTAATATATCCATTTTTTGTATGAAAAATTCTAAATCCAGATGATTAAAAAAACGCTATCTGTATTTTTAACAGCTTTATTTTTGCTATTCTTATCTTACTAAAATTTAGCAAAGAATATCTGCTTATTTCAGCAATTTTTATGCAAGGAATAAAGTTTTCATAATTTATTGTTTCTAGAGTTGCCAGCTAGCAAACGAGCCCGCCAGCAAATGAATCGGAAAAGTGCTCAAAATATATGTACATATAATTAAACTTTCACCTGTATGAAAAATGACTCAAAGAAATATTTAAACAAATTTTTTAGGCTAAAAAATGTATCGTTTTTTGAGTAATTTTTTAATTGTTCACAAAATATTCAAATTTATTTACATTTCTGAGTCGTTCATCTTTGGATTTAAAAATTTACCTCAAATGTTTGTGCCTTTTATGATTCATTTTACTAAGACTAATATTTTCGTCCAAAAAATGCGCAATTTTTGACAAATAAGTTTAAAGTTTAAGAAATATGTGCTTACTGAATAAGAACCCTCATAAAATTATCCAAATTTTCTGGCTGGTTTATCAGCCTTGTGATTGAACTTTTAAAATTTAAGAATTAATTAAACGCAATCAGAGCCTGAGAGGTTTCATATTTGTTATAAATTTTCGATAAGAAAATGTTGTAGACCAATGAGTTTTGAATTTCATTTATTGTACCTTCAGATTTTCTATAAAAAATACATTTTTTTTTTTTAACATTTTGCATCAAAATTTCGTTCGTTCGTGTGTCTTGGCCTGTATTTTTAAATATATTTAGATCGAAAATATAAAAAATTCATAAAATTATAAAGATCTTGATGTACTTCTCCGCAACATTGACTCATAAAGCATTTTTCTGGTACACAGAAAGAATTTACAAAATTCTAATTAAATTTTTAAACACCTTTTTAATACTAAATTTACAAATAAAAAAAAAACTTTTTAAAAAGCCACCAACAAATTGTTTGTAACTTTGAATTTTTATTTTCAAACAATTTTTATATTAAAGATAACAATTTACAAACGAGTTACAAATATTTCAAACAAAAAAAATTGTTGGGAATAAAATTTCAATTTAAAAGAATATGTGATTGATTTTACAAAATCTATTGTTGGTGCCTACTGTTTTTTCTGTGTACAGGGGATAAAAAAGAAAGACCCACAATTCGAAGTCTATTCAATGGACCTTTTTTTACTTCACATCCGGGCTTAGGAACCCAAATTCTCAAAAAAAAACTTTTAGCAGAAGGCTGCACAAAAAATTCGTTTTTGTCGAGTAATGTATTAATTGGTGCGGTCCTACTGAAGTTTGTGAAATCCCAAATTTGGCCCTTCAAGCCATTTACGTGCCCATACCTGCTATATACTTTTCTGAGTGCTAAAGTAAGTCTTATACCATATCGTCGCTGCGCCTAAGAAAATAGCTGTTTGTTTTTCCCAACTTTACAGGAAAGCAAAAAAAACTGTTTAATTTTGTAATTTTGCGATATTTTTTAATGTTATATTTTTTATTTATTCCTTTCCCACTTTCACATAGTTATACCATAGCAAAAACAAACCATTATATCTACAAAAGTTTTGTTATTTTTAATTAAATCTAGTTGAATACAAATCAGCAGAAATATTTGGTGATTTCAGAAGGCTCGATTTTTATTTGCATTTAAAAAATGGAAAAAACTTTGAAGGTTTTTCATTTGTTTTTGACCTACTAATTTTTTGACCTACTATTTATTTAGGAAAATGACCTACTAATTATTTATGAAAATTTTTCACTGATTTTAGCAAGTTAAGTTGTTATTTTCTATTAACTCAGATATAACTAAAATTCTGTATATTTAACAGTTTAATTTTTGCTTTTCCCATTTTACTAATATATAGCAAAAATAATCTTCTAATTTCTGCAATTTTTTCTGTAACGTAATTTTTAATTGACTTTTAGTAGTTTTAACTAAATATTTTACTAACATTTTTCTATTTATTATTATTTAAATTACGCTTTGGCCTAAAAATTTGATAGTTTGAGATCGTGGTGATGTATTAACCCTCTAAGAAGCTTTCTTCTGATTGCGATAATATTTAAACTATATATTTAGCATTAAAAACCTACCACCCTAGTAAAAATGATTTTTATATAATCACTTATGATTTTATACAATTATATCTCGTCGAGTATTGTGAAATGTGTATTTTTATATAATTATATTAAACGATATTTAAATATATAAAATCATATTTTCCAGATCCACCATTTCCCGGATCAAATCATATGTGGGTTAACATAATTATGTCTAAAAATATATTATTGGATCCGAAAAATGGTGGATCTGGTTAATATGCTTTTATATAACTAATATATTTTGATATAATCATATAAAATTATACTTGGTGTTACATATGACAACACTCAACGATATATAAATCAATAAAATCATAAATGGTTATATAAAAAAATATTTTTACTCGGGCATGGAACAATTATTAAAATTTTAATTTATCGCATAATTTAGGCGATATAGCACAATAAATGTTGAAGACGAATCAAAAAATTCAATACCCGTGTAAAAAAGATCAGATCTGGCCAGATCTCAGTAGATCTTACCAGATCTAATTAATTAGATCTCAAAATTGGGGACAAATTTGAGATCTAATTAGATCTGATCAGATCGAGGAATATCTCGCACAATTGTCCAGATTTAGATTTGAAAAGATTTGGCACTAGATCTGATCAAATCTTGCCATAAGTTATTATCACATATGCCATATCTGATCATATTTGATGAGATCTGGTACAGGATCTAATTAGATTCAACATATCTATTTAGATCCAAAAAGATCTGATCAGATCTAAACTTTTTTACACGGGTAGTCAAATAATCTCAGGTTTTGCTATAAATATACTATTAGTAAAAAAAAATTACATACCGGAAACTGTTGATCTAGTGTTGTTATTTCAGAAGTGATTTTCGATTTTTAAAAATTACGAAATTTGGCGAATTTAGCAATAAACATCAATAAATGTTGATGAAATTAGTTTTGCTTACTACTAACTCTGAGCTTATAATAATTAATTTCAGGAAAAATCTGCCAACTAGTTTTTAGTTAGAGAGATATTGATAAGACGTATCCTGGCGTTACCCTTTGAGCCCTGGAGCAAAACTCATTTGACAGGTAGAGACTCTAGACTTGCTTCGTGATTATCGATATTATATGCCAAATCGTAAATGTATTTTGTCAAACTTTTCAAATATTGTTTTCTGATTTAAGGAGTTATTTTTTTTTTAAATTTAAGTGCTTTTTAAAATTCAAGTGCTTTAAATTTTGCTTGAAGTAAAGTACATTTCCAATTCTAACATATGTATATTTAATAGTGTTTCCAATTCGGTTAATCGATTAACCGATTCCTCGATTATTCTTCTCTGTGTCGGTTAATGTCGAAACAAATAATTTAAAACTCAAATAATTATTCGACCCGAATAATCGGTTAAAATAGGTCGATTAACCGGTTACATTTTTAATATTGAATTTTCCCTTTATTATTTCCCAAAATTTCATGATTTTCATAAATTTGGCTAAAAAATTGTGAGAAACGCTTGGAAAAAACAAATACTAACTAAAATACGATCAAATTCTTTTAATATCTACAGAAAGAGGTCTTTAAACTTTTAGATACATATTTTGAGCAACTCCACGCAAGTGGACAATGCTCCGGCGAGACACGTGATGAGTTTTTAAGAGACTCCTAAAACGGAATAGTAAAATTTTTTTTAATTTTTTTAACATCGCGAAAGGCCAAAATAAAGGTCTTTTTAAACTTATCAAAACACACTACGTTTCTGGTTGGAGCAGGCTTTAGGAAAGACAAGCTGTGTTTGTGCGAAAAACTATCAACATTGGCTTATGTCATTCACACATTATGTTGACATCAGCCATCGTTTAGCGTTAACCTCTAAACGTTACTAATGCCAAATTTGTACGGGAATGACATAAGCCAACGTTGATAGTTTGCACAACAAACACAGCTACAATAGAAAATTTCTGATTTCGGTTTTAATTCTTTTAAAAAGTAAAACTAATTTTCAAAAGTGGGAGCAGTTTTTCAGCCTCTGGTTCGATGTTTTTTATTTATATTCTGGTTATGAATTTTTACTTTGAAACTTCATTCCCTCGAATTGGTCCATTAAAACTTTTCATTGAATTGATGCAGTTTTATGAAAAATTTCTTATTATTTATTGAAACTTTCATACACCCAATGAAGGAGTTTCAATTTCAAACTTTCATTGATTTCATTGCAGAGTAAATTGGTATTTTCAAATACTCTAAAAATTTTTATATCGATGGCTCAATCTAAAATAGCTCTTGATAAAATTTGGGAAATAGATTCCTAAACTTTTTTACCTTCCCAGGAAAATTATTTACAATCGGTTGCCAACCACACCAGTTCTGCCACTTGTTTTACTAGAACCGATGCCATGGAACTGGTTCACGAACCCGTGCCACGGATCTCATATATAAAGTATAACTGCTGGAGAATCAGTTCTAGAAGTAGTCCCAGATATTCTACACTCAAAAAAAAAGCCAGTAAAGTCAGCAAAAAATGTTGCTGTGTCAGCAAATTTTTAGTCAGGAGCGTGCTTGCAAAAAAGTTGGCAATTTCAGCAAAAAGGTGCGAGCTGATTTTTACCAAAAAAATAGTAATCTTTAGCAAAAGTTTTGCTAACAGTTAGTCGATTGCAAATGAAAAAAATCCTTGCTAAAATCACTAAACTTTTTGCTAAATATTAGTAGACTGAAAAAAACTTAAAAAACTTTTACTTTAGTTATTTTATTTGCTGAAAATTTAAATATAGAAATTGTGTAGAGTTGTTTTTCTTTTTTTTTCATTTCCGTTGTCTGTACTACATCCAGACAAGCTGCGACATCTACATCTTTTCGATCTGGGTGTCGTCCACGCTATAAATGCGGTTGTCAGCACAATTTTTGCAGCAAAATAAATTAGTAAAAGATTAGTTCAAAATTAGTTTAGTGCTAAAACAATATAACTAAAAAGTTTGCAGAAAACGGAATTTCAGGGAAAAAAATGCTGAAAACTAGTACATTTGATATACGACGTTTTACTAACTTTTGTACTAACTTCTTTTTTTGAGTATAGTATTAGTTCCATAATTTTTCCAGAGCAACCATTTTGATTTTGAGGGTTATAGAAATGGTTGATTTTTGAAAAATTTTAGACAAAAATCATCGATGTTAGAATTGATAGTGGAAGGCATTTCAAAGGAAAAGTAGTTATTCTACAACCGATTCTTTGGAACAGAGAATATTCCTGGATTAGAATGTGAAACCTTTTTTAAATACATCGAGTTATTTATATGTCACGTTAACATTAAGAAAAAAAATAGGTAGCTCTTTGTGTTTTTATTGGTAAACAATTAAGGAATTACATTAAGTTTTGCATTAAACGATTAATCGATTATTCGCCAATTTTCTCGATTAACCGACCCGAATAACCGGTTAATTTATTTTAGTGGTTTTTCGAATAATGCATTAACCGGTTAACCGCCTATGTCGAATAATTGGAAACACTAATATTTAACAAAAATATTTCAAACTTGAATTTTTGTTTCCCTTTTGCTGGAGTATGCTATTGAAATAAAATGTAATAAAAGTTGTATTCAGGCCTTGAAACTTGAAAACAGGGCTGGAATTGAACTTGATTTCAACTTGAATTTCAGTGAAATTGTTTATAGGGTACATCCTCCTTGCTTTAAAATCATTCCTTGTACAAAAAAATCTGAAGGCAGAAAAGTAGCTAATTATGTTTTATATCGATACAATATTACTGGTTTAATAAAAAATTATTATTTAGCCAAACACTATTTAAAATCTGAAGACCGCTTTTTGGCGGCCTTGGACATTAGAGGGTTAAGGATATAAAAAGAAGTGGATTTTTAGTTAATCCTTTAATGGTACAATTTTTAAAGCTGTAAATGCAACTTAATACAACTTGGATATGTGCACTCTCAGAACAATTTCGCTGTGACAACAAAATTTGTCGTCACAACCGAATTTGGCTTATATTCCTTTTTCGACAATTCGTTTGTCACAACTTACTCTGTTTGGGGCAACCAAATTTGGGAGTTGGGACAAGCGAATCAATTCGGTTGGCAAAAAACTCGGCCAAAATGGATTTAAAATCTAAGCGGAGATCCTTTTTAATAAAACGCTATTTTCCATCGGATTTCGCAAAATTTACTTTGCTAATCCAATAAATTTATAACTGTTATGATTTTAGTTAAAAAGAAAATTCTTTACTGAGTTTCACTTTGACAGAAAACGCAAAGCAAACGCTTGAAATGAAATTAACCTTGTGTAGAAGGGCATATAGCATTATTTAATGAACATTTTTAATATCGAAAACAAATAGTTAATTTTGCTAACTTCTGAACCAATTGATATATCGAAAAACGCTTTGGTATGAAAACGCATGACCAATATACTATCTTAATGCAAAGATCAAAAAAATCGGAAAATGGCGCATAGCTAATTTTTTAGGCGCAGCAACGATATATCCCTCGCTGGAATACTAGAAGACTGTGAAAACCGATGTATTAAAACAATGTGGCTTATCAACTTTGTTTCTTCAAAAAAACTTTATTTCCGCTTATATTTTCTTCAGAATTCATCTTTTTGTTTGGAGGTGGAGTTTATTAGTGTGGCTTCCCGAGTAAAAAAAATTATATACAATCATATGTGGCATATATTACAATATATAATTAGACATGTCGTTATGTATATCCATACATAATTATATATGAAGTCTTTTTCCAAAATTTTTCCTTATATTATGCCATATATAATTTCATCTAATTAGATATCGGCCTTTATAATATTAGATATGGTATATATGATTATATATTACATAGCATGGCTGATCTTATTGCATATATAGTTGTATATAGAGCTATATCTTAATATATATGGTGGCATTTTAGCAATATATAATTATATATGGTATCATTTAAACAATATATAACTATATATGGTGCTAGTTAAACTAGATATTATTATATATGGTGGCATTTAAACAATATATGGTCATATATGGTACCTCATGAACAAAATTTTTAATACAGTTGCAGATATGATAATATATGCCACTATATATAGTGCCATATATATTTATATATGGTGTTATTTAAGCAATATACTCGTATTAGCATATGTGGTGCCATTTAAACTATATATTATTATATATGCTGCCATTTAAACGATGTATGATCATATATGGTACCTCATGATCAAAATTTTTAATACAGTTCCAGATATGATAATATAAGAAAATATGTATAGTGCCATATATATTTATGTATGGTGTTATTTAAGCAATATATTACCACATATGGTGCCATTTAAACAATATATTATCATATATGGTGCCATTTCAACAATATATGCTCATATAGGGGACCTCATGAACAACATTTTCAATACAGTTCCAGAAATGATAATATATGCTACTATATATAGTACCATATACTTTGATATCATTTAAACAACCCGAGTAAAAATAGTTACATATAGTCATATATGTGATTAAGTTATATCTGTATAAATATACAGTTTCATCCGAAGAATGGCCCGATATATTTTTATCAATTTTGTTTTTATCAATTTTTATCTAATTGTATCAGTTTAGATCTGACCTGATTAAATTGTGTATTGATCAGATGGAATTGTATCCGATTTTTGCCCTGATACAATTTTATCGGTTTATATGTAATGGTGTCAGGTTTGATCGTAATTGGTTCAATTTTATATAAATAAAATATAATTGTATCCGACATTTACCTTATACAATTGTATCAAAGTTTTAAACTGATACAATATATCAGGTCAAAATTGGGATATAACTATATAATTTTGTATACAAATATATCTATTTGGACCTAAACTGATAACATGTGATATAAACCAATAAAATTGTATCAGGTCAAAAATCAGATACAATTTCATCTGATTAACACATAATTTAATCAGGTCAGATATAAACTGATGCAATTAGATAAAAACTGATAAACAACTGATACAATTTTATCGGGCCATTTTCCGGATCAAATGGTACATGGATCACTGTAAGTTATATATTACTATATAAAGCTCCATACTATTTTTTTTAATAGGGAACATATACCATATATGGTGCCATTTAAACAATATATTGTCATATATGATGCCATTTAAACAATATATGGTCATATATGGTAACTCATCAGCAACTACAATATTAACTGTATTTCAGAAGCTATAAAGTGTATTTCAGAAATTATTAATTGTATTTCAGAAATAATCAAATCTATTTCAAAACTTGTTGATTGTATTTTATAATTAATAGAGAAAGATTTCTGAAATATATTTCATAATTTCTGAAATACAATTGATAATTTCTGAAATACAGTTTGATAATTTCTGAAACACAGTTGTGAATTTCGGAAATACAATTAATAATTTCTGAAATACAATTGATAAAACTGAAATTCAATTGACTGGTTCTGAAATACAATTCATAAATCTGAAAAATAATTGATAAGTTCTGAAATACAATTGACAAAACTGAAATTCAATTGATTATTTCTGAAATACAATTGATAAATCTTGATTGATATAATTGGAAATGGTGTAGAGCGTTAAAAAGATGTAAATAAAATTATTTTTTTTTTTAATTCAATTTAATAAAAAAAAATATAATATTATAAAAACACTTATAGAAAATAAAATTATAATTTTATAAAAAGAAATTCATTTTATAAAAAAATGCATAGCCGTGAATGGTATCGAACTCGAGACCTTCTGAGTTTAAACCTTATTTTAACAAAATATTAAGGGTTTTCACAAGGGGTGTGCTATTTGTTGTATCGTTCTAACAAAAAACAGAGTCGTTAAAAATTAAATTGAAAAATTCAATATTTGAAAATAGCACGATAAAAAATATTAACGTATGTTTAGTGTCCTATGTTTGAGTGTGCTAACAGATAGAAAACTGAATAGAAAATCGTTGTAAAACACAAATAAAAATTTTAACAACTCTGTTTTTTGTTAGGACGATACAACGATACAACAGATAGCGCACCCCTTATAAACAACCTAATTTTAATTTTTATAAAATCAGTGCTCTGTCAGTGTATTATTTTTTGAACTGTTGTCAATATCTGTCTGGGATATTAATTAATCCCAAATAAATGGAGATCTTACGTAGTACCCAAATATAATGCGGGATCTAATTTTATCTGTAATTTTTCTGAATAGTTTTAGATGTCAATCCCCAAATATATTGCTGTTTCTAATTCGATATGCCATTTTAATACCGAAATAAATTATATATTATATATATAAGTTCCCGTAGTTCCTATACGGAACATAGGGCCACAACAAATTTGTTCCATTCCGATTTGTCCGATGCTAGTGTTCTTATCTCGTTCCAGCTCTTGTCCTGGTTGGCCGCTTCGATTTCAATTTGGCGGCGCCAGGTGTGTGATGGTCTTCCTTTTCTACGGCTTCCTTGCGGATTCCATTCTATAGCTTGCCTTGTGATATCGTCAACGGGTTTTCGTAGGGTATGCCCTAGCCAGCGCCATTTTCTTTTCCGGATCTCGACATGTATGGGGGTTTGAGAGGTTTGGACCCATAGCCTTTCATTGGATATCGTGATTGGCCAGAATATTTTTAAAATTCTACGCAGGAAGCGATTTATGAAAACCTGTAGCGAGTTAACATCCTTCTGCACTGCATTCCACGATTCACATCCATAGAGAAGAGATGATTTTATGCAGGAGTTAAATATGTTTAGCTTGGTTCTTTTCGAAATATGTGCTGATCGCCATATGGGGTTTAGAATGCCAAATGAGTGTTTGCCAGCTTTTATTCGGTTTCTTACGTCGTCTGCAGAACCACCTGTTGTAGTCAGAAGACTTCCGAGATAGCAGAACGTTGATACATCTTCAAGATTCTTCCCGTCTATTGCGAATGCTCTGTTGCTAGAAGCATTAATTCTCATTGCTTTAGTTTTGGCAATATTTATTTTCAGACCAGCCTTAGCTGCTTCTGTCTGTACTGCGTTGATCTTAGCCTTCATGTCATTGAAGTTGTGGGATAGTAGACATATGTCGTCGGCATAGTCGAGATCTTCTAGCCTTCTGTTGAATCCCCAAGTTATTCCCCTCTGTTCACATGTGGCTCTTCTCATTATGCTGTCCAGGACGATATTAAAAAGTAGGGGTGACAGAACACAGCCTTGCCTTACTCCAGTTCTAATCGTGAATGATGATTCACTAATACAGCCATCATTAAGGATTCGACAGTCTGCGTTGTGGTATAGGGCTTGAACAATATCAATTATCTTGTTTGGGGTGCCTTTGCATGTTAGCGTACTCCATATGGCTGAGTGGGAAAGTGTATCGAATGCTTTCTCAAAGTCGATGAATATCAAGTATAGCGGTGACCTCCACTCAACAGATTGCTCAATTATGATCCGTAAGCTGTTGACATGTTCAATGCATGATTTGCGGGGGCGGAAGCCAGCCTGCTCATTGCGGAGAAGCGGATCGAATGCGACTGATAGCCTTTTGTTGATGACTTGAGAAATTATCTTGTTTGCGATATTGATAAGGGTTATGCCACGCCAATTTTTGCATTGTGACAGGTCGCCTTTTTTTGGTATATTAATAATAAGGCCTTCCTTTAAATCATCGCACAGTGAGTTTGTCGCCCATAGATTCTTTATAACGTGGTGGATGAGCTTGGCGCTGATTTCAGGCGATGCTTTTAATAGTTCAGGAGACAAATTATCCGGTCCGGGAGCTTTGTTATTTTTCAGAGACACTATGGCATCTATAATTTCTGGTGTTTCTGGGCAGCCTGTGGGTATATCGTCCCGAGCAGTGTGTTGAGTGCAATCACAAAGGTTGGGATCAGTGTTCGATGTGTTCGCTAACATCGAGGAGTAGTGATCTACCCATACATCCATCTGGTCCTTTTTGGATGTGACTAAGTCTCCATTTTTGGTTCTATGTGGTTTTTTAGTAGCAAACGATTTCTGGGTTAGTTTCCAAGCAATTCTATATAAATCCTTTGTTCTATGGGTTGCGGCTGCTATTTAGGCTTCTTTGGCCAGATCGTCAATCCATTTGCGCTTATCTTGGCGGGCACTTTTTTTGACATTCTTGTCCAGCGCAGAATATGTCGAGCGCAGATTTGCCTTTTCGTTGCGAGTTCTTGCGGTATTCAATAAGCCCTTTGTGTCTCTTCTTTTGGATATGAGGCTCCAGGTGTTATCAGAGATCCATTGCTTTCTTTTATTTTCCTTATATCCTATATGTTTGTCGGCTGCGTTAATGAAACAGGTTTTAATAGTACTCCAATTAGGCACTGTATTATTTGGAATCGCTTGAAGGGAGGTGTTGAGAGAATCTATGTAATTGTTCTTGGTTGTTGGGTACTTCAATTTATCGACGTTGTACTTTCTTCGTGCTTTATCCACTCTTCTGATGGCTGCTACTTTTAATCGGATTGTGCCAATTAAAAGGTGATGGTCTCTGCCGCAGTCGGCACTACGCTTGTTTCGGACATCTAGCAACGACCCTCTCCATTTTCGGCTAATGGCAATATGGTCTATTTGATTTTCAGTGACGTTATCAGGGGAGATCCATGTCACCTTATGCACGTTTTTGTGAGGGAATAGCGTTCCACCAATGACCAAGTTGTTGTTCATGCATGTCTCCAGGAAGAACTTGCCATTTTTGGTCATTCTACCAAGACCGTGTCGTCCCATTGCCCTCTCAAGACCAGTATTCAGTGAGCCTACTTGGGCGTTGAAGTCGCCTGTCAGAAGCATGATGTCTCCACGGTTTACAGATGCAGTTACTCTGGTTAAGAGGCCGTAGAAATCCTCTTTCGCCGCCGGTTCTGCAACATTGGTTGGTGCATAGCAATGCACACAAGTTACGTTTCTGGCTCTGGTTCGAAAACGGGCAGTGATAATCCTGTCAGAGTGTGGTTTCCACTCGATGAGAGCATCTTTCGCCTCTCTTGATAAGAGAATACCTACCCCACTCATTTTCGGTTGATCTGATGGTCTGCCGGAGTATATGAGAGTTAGATTATGTGATGTATGGAACTCTCCAAATTCAGGCCATCTGGTTTCGCAAAGGCCCATTAAGAGCAGGCTATATTTTACAAATTCATTACACACTTGTGCAAGACGAGTGATATCCAAAAGCGTACGGACATTCCAGGTTCCAAATCGTGTCCGTTTTTTCAGGCTGAAGGTCGTCATCGTATTAATCCGTTGGTTATTATCTACATTTGTTGTGGTTTCTGTAATCTTAAAAATTTAAGATGAGTAGCTGATTGGGCTAAAGCATCCGATCCTGGAGCTGGGGCTGCCAGCAACGCCTCCAGGCAGACAGTGGACCCGGGATTAATTACCACATCCACGATGCGGTCATGCTTCAGTAAATATTCATGTCCATTTACCTACTTACCTGAGACGTTAAGATGTACTTTAACCATTCAGGCTACATGACCGAGCGCCTTCTCACACTAGCTAGCTATCAGAGGTATCTGAAAAGCCATTGCCCGGGAAATACTTGGTCTAAGACCGGAAGTAGTGAGCTGCTTGGACATTCAAACAGAGGAATCGTTTCTGGTCACTCCCAAGTGAGTGACAGTCAGAAAACTTTCCGCACTAAGTGCACCTTTGTAGAAAGTCCCATTTCCCACCGAAATAAATTGCTGGATCTAATTCGATCTGCAATTTATGGGATAAATTAAGATCCTACCAAATCCCCAAATATATCACTGCAATTTATCGGAAAAATTAATATCTTACGCAATCCCGAAATATGTTGCTGGATCTAATTTGATCTGTCATTTTTTGGATAACTTTAGATCTTACTTAATCCCCAAATATATTGCTGGATCTAATTCGATCTGCCATTTTTCGGATCAAATTAGATCTAAGTGTATCCACAAATATATTGCTGGATCTAATTCGATCTGCCATTTTTCGGATCAAATTAGATCTAAGTTTATCCACAAATATATAGCTGGATCTAATTCGATCCGCCATTTTTTGGATCAAATTAGCTCTAAGTTTATCCACAAATATATAGCTGAATCTAATTCGATCCGCCCTTTTTCGGATCAAATTATATCTAGGTTTATCCCCAAAGATATCATTGGACCTCCCAATTTTGAGATATAACTTAATCTTAGTTTATCCCCATATATACAATGGGATCTAATACGATATCATTGGATACACCCAATTTTGAGATCTAATTGGATCAGCCAGATATTACAGCAGATCTTAGACAATATAAAATTGGATATGATTAGATATTGCGCGAGATCAATTTTTTTTTACTCGGGTTATCATGTTTTCGAATAAAAAATAAAATCGAATTGTAAAAAGTAGCTTTTACGCTAGATCCGAAATTTATTGGAATATGGCTTAAATATTCTCAGTGGATATTTTTACGATATTAGGTAATAGATTGAACACATAAAATCAGTTTTTGTAATCATGTGGCTTATCATGTTTTTACACTAAGCCCTTCAATTGTTTTCGTTTTTTATCTTTTCATGTATATCGTAAACTACAGCAGATAGAACGATGAAAATCTTTGATTTGGAATTCTTTAAAATTCGAATAATATTCTCTAAAATCTAATATAGTGCCACTACATTAAACATTTACTTCCATACACTTTCGTAGACATCAGTTTAAGTGAATGATTATTGGTCAGTTGTTGACATTATAGCATGTACAATGTTTAAGCAGCAATAGCAGAAGCAACAATATATTAATATTGCAGCTATTCAACCATGCGCTAATATGATTGTCAAGCAAATATTTGACGCTTAAATTGTTTCAACGCGAAAAAGGATGAACCCAACAAAATAATTTTGCACTTCATACACTGGATTACATTCACTTTGAACTGTTTTTATTAATTTATCCACTTTACATGAAGAAACATTTTAAATGCCTATGAACTTAATGTTCCCTTCCACCTCATGGATTTTTTCCAACATACACCAAACAGACTGACACACACCTTAATGGACAACACAACATTGTTGCTCATAATATGTAAATGAGCTTGTTTAAAACGATTCATCGAACCAATGATCTGGCTACAAATTTCTTTGGTTGAATTTTACACCTATATAATCATGGATTTCGATGTTCTCTTTTGAGTGTATGCATATGTGTGTGTGTGTGTTTGTATGTGTGTATGTTAAACTGAAATAAGCAATATACTGTTTGTTAGTTATACATATAGCGTTAATAACCTCCGTTTTTGTTTGTTTTATTTCCGCTTCAATACTTCTTTATTATATGCATGTATGTGTAATTAATTGTGCATTGTAATTATGATATTGTATATCAACGTATAAGGATAATATTTAGTAAAAAAAACTATGAACTTCGGCCGGATATATTTGGAACTATACATGAATTAAGAAAATCTATAAAAATACACGAAAAAACATTATAGTCAATCAATACCGAACAAATAGTACCCTATTTAGCGAACAATTTATCAGCGGTGTTTCTCATACTCTACACTCATAAAAATAATTCTTTAATAACAGCAGAAAAATCAATTAAAAATTAGTTAAAAATGATGCTGCAGAAAAAACTGTTAAATTAGCAGATTTCTTTTTTGCTAAATACTAGTAAAATAAGAACAGCTGTTAAATTTACAGAATAAAGCTGTTAAACTTACAGAATTTTAGTTATATTTAAGTTTCATTTTAGTTAATTGAAAATGACAAATTGTACTGTAATATCTGGAGAAAATTTTTGTAAATATTAGCAGACTAAGAATAGCGAAAACAAACTGTTATATCTACAACAGTTTTGTTATTTTTAAGCTAAATTTAGTTGAATGCAAATAGCTATTAGTCTATCTTGTTAAATTAACAAAAATATTTGCTAAAAAAAATTGTAAACTGCTGTTTTCAATATTTATAGGTTTTTAGGATTTTTCATTATTTTCAATATTTTGTGTAGGTTTTTCAATATATCTCTCTGTTTATAGGATTTTTAAATATTTTTAATAATTTATTTTACGTAAAAGGATCTTTTCAATATTTCTAATTTTTGGGGTTTTTCCAGGAAATTTTTTTTCAATTTTTCATGATTTTTCCAATATATTTATGCTATGGGGATTTTTAATCGAAAGGTTCTTCGATATCTTTATATTTTTAGGATTTGTCAACATTTCTCCTTAAAAGAGATGCACCACGTGAAAGGACAGGGGTCAGTTGTAGTGAGAGTACCTGTCCCGTGACTGGTGAAAACAGGACCGGTCTGAAGGACCCTGCCCTATGACTCGTCCCGTGATCGGTGAGAACAGATCCGGTCTGCATGGACACAGATCTATGCCATAGAAACATTTTTATAGCTTTGCAGCAGCCCCTAGCGGAAATATTGGAAATTAAAGTTCGAACGTTAACATGCTGCCGGACCCGAGCGGGTTAAGATTTTTTTTTAATTTTATTTTTATATTATTTCTATAAATAAACTCTACATAAAATTTGTAGAGTTTTTGAATTTTATTAAAAAAATTTTATTTTGCTTTAAACTTTAATGTGAGAAAATGTGAAAAACAGCTCGCAAATGAACACTATCAAAGAATGTGATATAAAAATATACATACGCAATCGTTATAAAAAAAGGAGTAAAAAAGTTAAAGTCGGGCATGCCGACTAAAATAATGCCCTACACCAGTCTGGTTAAAAGCCAACTAATGTTAAAATGGACTTGTGTCAAAATTTCTATAAAATGATAAAAGAAGAGAAAATCGGAAATATAGCCCACATGGGGCTAATATGGACCGATTCCATTTAGAATCAATTTTTTGCAAAAATTGTTTTTTCGGACTTTCTATATTTTTTTACATAGTTTTTTAATTTTACTATTTTTTATTTTTTTAAAAAATTATTTGAATTTTTGCATTTAAAAAATACAAAAAATTTGTTTCCGACTTTCTATATTTTCATATATTTAGTTAGAAATTCTAATATGATATTGTCATGTTAAATTTTATTTGTTGTTCCAAAAAGATTGCAGTTGTCTGCAATAAGAAAATGATGATTGGAAAACTCAAACTTGAGGTAGAAAAATATTTTATCTAAATCAAGGTTGGTTACCGAAACGAATAACGGTAAGGTATCGGATTTCGTTTGTTTAGGTAACGGTAAAGGTAACGGTATTTAAGACAGTTTCGGTAACGGTATACCGTTATCGAAACAGCAATACCGGTACATACCGGTATTAAAAATTATGTTAGAAACATATAAAAACAAGTAAAAACATGGCATATTTTCAATTTTAAGCACTGGAAATACAGATTTTAAGCCATAAATTCAATTCTGTTAATTTTAATAAGTAAAATTATTATCTATAATTTTTTTTGTAAAAAAACACTCAAGATTATAAAATAAAAAATAAAAAAATTTTAATTTTTATATAAAATAACAAATACCGGTAAAATACCGGTAACTACCCATAAAAATAACGGTATCGGTAACGATAACGGTATTTGTAAATTTTTTTAGAGGTATCGATAACGGTAACAGTATTCAATTTGAAACGGTATTTTAGCGATAACGGTATTATAACGATAACGGTAACCAACCTTGATCTAAATATATAAAACTTAAAATTTTAAGGAACAGATTCCTTTAAAGAAAAGAAATCAGTTTTTTGTAAGTATGTAGATCGTGTAAAAAAACTTTCATCAAACGAAATCTAATTTTGATTAATGCGCTTTTACGCATTTGTACATATATTTTCCTAAATGCGTTATTGCGCATTTACCCGAATTTTCGGATAAATGATTCCCCGCTTAAAAGCGCACAAACTTCTACATTTTTGAAGGCGCATTTAAGCGGGGACTACTGTACATCTGATATTATTTTTTCAACGAATTTTTTGTATGGTAATTGATGTTATTACATATCCCCAAATCTGCATAAGCCATTTAAAACTAATCATAATATATGTAGTGACCGATATGATTTTATATGGTTCGATTCTAAGTTATATAACACTGTATGTATCGTCATACTAAAAATACGTTCTTGTAATTTCATATAACTTTCTATATAATTTCATACAAATTAATATATAGTTCAGTCCTGTGACAGGTTCTTTTCTGTCAGTCCTATGACAGGTTCAATTTTTCAAATAAATTTCTTTACAGTTTAAAATTTTTTAATAATAAAATTAAAAAAATATGAAATACGGATTCTTTTTTTGTTTGTTTTTCTTCGCTTGTCTTGATTTGTTTTTTGTTTCATTTGACTTTGCAGGGATATCTCAATTCAAAATATATTTTCTAAAACTTTATATTGTTATACCATGAACCTAACGAAAAAAAACATTTAAATTTTTACATCAGTTTTATTATATGTATAAGTTCCTGTAGTTCCTACCATAGTATAATATAGTAGCTTTACTCCTTTTCTCTCATTTGAATAAATGAAGTAGTGTTTGTAATTTTATTTGTACATATGGTTCTTAATACCACTACAACTACATGACATAGGGACAAGCTCTCAATTTTTTATTGAGTGGGGCTACTATAGTATACTATGGTTCCTACAAGCAGTGTTGCCAATTTAGCATATTTAATGCTAGATTTAGCATTTTTTTAAATCACTTAGCATGAAAAAAATGCATTTAGCATATAGCATTTTTTTTTCAGCATTTTTGCAAAAAAAAGTAGCATATTTTTAGCATTTTTTTTGCAGTTTTATTTTATGCTTTTTAAAATATTTTGCATTGATTTGAATTTTTGCTATAAAAATAATATTATTGATGTCGTTTCCGATATAAAAACGCAACAAACAATATAAAATTAACTTTTTTCCACGGTTCTCGTTTAACAACTGAACTAGATTTTTTTTAATGTTAAAAGTGGTACCTTTAATAGTTTTATTTTTTTAAACTATTTTAATTAAATTTTACATTTTCTTTGTGTTGTTTATTATATTCTCTACATTTTATAGTTAAATTAACACCAAATTTTATTATTTATATTGAAATATAAGCACTAAAAAATCACTACTACAAGTTTTAAAATCACAGTTTATTCTAACCCTCATGAATAATCTTTATTCTAACCCTCTTTACTTTTAGAGTAAGTACTGGGAACTATTTTTATAGATACACTTTAATTACATCGCTAGTCGCAAATTTTAACAAGCTGGGCACCCTACTGGTAAAGCTAATTCGAGTACGCTGAATTAAATGCTGATACCCGTTTTTCAAAGTTGGCGCTCGTATTCGCGATATTCGCAATTAAAAATTTTGAAGGTACAAAATAAATTTAATTTTATACTTCTGGGATCATTTTTAATTATAAATTTATCAAATTTGATTAAATATGTAAAACATTAAGGAAACTGTAATTTTTTTTTTGCGAATTTTTTTTTTTGCGAAAACATTTTTTTCTGCAAATAAAAAGTACAATGTTATGTTAATTTGTGTATATTCAAAAGGGTTTAGAAAAATATTCAGTAGAGTTAAGAAAAAAATTTTTTCCCACAAAAAAAAACAAAAACAAAAAAACAAGAAGAAAAATTTTTCTTCAAAAAATTGTGTTTAACAGAGTTGGATTGATTGAAATTCAAAAACGATCCCAAATGTATAAAAATATCGTTATATGGTACTTTAAAATTTTAAATCGCGAATACTAGCGCTAAAAATTAATTTAAGAATAGAGTTTAAAATAAAATTAATGGAATTGCAAAATGTTGATAAGGTTAATTTTTATTCTTTGCACTTTTTAATGATTTTTTAGGTTTGAGTGATAGGGTACTGTGGATAGCGTTTGTGATAAATAGCGTTTTCCTATCTTTTAAGAATTTTAGTGAATTTAGATTTTATTTACTGTAACACCTTTAAACTTTTTCATTTAATCATACCAAATAATTTGGAGTAGATAAATTAAGGCAGAATCGGAAATTCATATTACCTGCCAAAGTATTCCATATTACCTCCTATTTTAGAAATAAAACATTTTGGGGTACTTTTGTTTATCCGCCTGCAACTTTTTGAGATAACATATTTTCAATGACACAGTTGGGAAATCAAATAATAATAAACTTTTTTAAAGGATTTTTGTATGTTTTTTACAAGAATCAACTTTCGAGTTGTTTCTAATTTATCTTTTCTATAATTTTAGTTAAAAAAAAAATGAACTGAATTTATAATTATAGATGACTTATTTTCAGTTTAATTGTAAAAAGTCACTAAAATACTTGTTTTGTAACAAATTGAAACATCTTTTTATAAAATTTTTTAGCAAATTTTTTCTAGCATAGTTTTTTACTTTTTAGCATTTTTTAGCATTTTTATCAAAAAAATCTAGCATTTTTTCCTAAATAAGTTTTGGCAACACTGCCTACAAGGAACATAGGGCCATCAGTTTTAAATAACATTAAATCATTTTCTATTTATATAAATTTAGTCAATAGTTTAAATATGAGCATATGAAAATTTTAGTTAAGAGTCACCATCAAATTACGAAAAGGTTTTAAATATTGTAAAACTTTCTAATCCCATTGACAACCATGACGACTTGTCACAAAATATTTTTGTATATTAAATTTTTAAAAACATGGAAAAAATAACTCTTTATATACGTACATATATGTAATCTATTTATCTATGAATTTTATACCACAGCTCAAAAAAAATTTATATCGAAATACAAACAAAAACAAATATCTTGATTAAAATGTATTACTGATAAGAAATGGCAACATAACAATTATTAATTAATTACTGTCATATACTCGTATGTATACTGTGTAAAACAGTCAACAATTTAATACTGATTTCTACAGTATTGAACTTGAAATTCTACAATAGTTCAAATATAAATACGAATAGAAAAATTTAAACGTAAATACGTAAGTGAATAAACTAAACAAACATAAATAATTTATGGGTACATTTTGTTGTATTTGACATAAAATATGACAAATAATTAACTAACTTATTCATTTTATATTATTGTTTAATAAATTTTTTGACACTTTAAAATATGTTTTGCATAAACATTTCTAAATAAAACAATAATTTTCAATTGCGCTTACTTTTACAATCTAAACTTGTTTTTATATCCTAATAATGCACACAAAAAACTCAAAAATGTTTTCAATTACGAAATTGATAATATCAATTATATTTTAACTAATTTTGCACCTATCACGCAAATAATACTATCAACCACTAAAATAAACGACAAGAAATTACTGAAAATTCTTTAAAAATTACCTTGCAGAAAAAATTCCCTAAATTAGCAGATTATTTTTGATACATATTAGTAAGATAAGAACAAGAAAAATAAAACTGTTAAATTTAAAGAATTTTAGTTAAATTTGAGTTTAATTTATGTTATTAGAAAATAACAACTTAACCCCTACCAGAAATCAGCAAACAATTTTACAGAATAATTAGTAGACTAAAAAATCACAAAAAAATTAAAATTTTCAAAGTTATTTTTCGATTAGTGCAAATAAATATTGAGCCTTCTGAAATCAGCAGTTTACTATTTTTTTTAGCAAATATTTCTGTTGATTTTAGCAGGACAGACTGATAAAGGGTTCTTCAATAAGAATAAGTTTTTTTAAATAAAACAAAAACGGTTTTGGATATCAATGAAATTCTTTATTCCTGTGAAAGTACGTTCGATGCCATTATGTATGGAAATCGATCTCTTTTGCATGGCCACCACGGGCAGGCTTGCAGAAGTCCAGACGCTGAACCCAATTTTAGACGGTTTTCAAGCATAAATCGGCCGATATTCGTACGAAGTTTATCAATCGTCGCTGGCTTGTTGGCATAGACCATAGATTTGACGTAGTCCCACAGGAAATAGTCCAACGGCGTCAAATCGCACGACCGAGGCGGCCAATCGACTGGACCATTTCGTGAGATAACACGTTCTCCAAACTTGGTTTGCAAGAAATTGATTGTGACATTCGCTGTGTGGCTTGTGGCGCCGTCCTGTTGGAACCACATGTCCTCCAAGTCCATATCATCCAATTGGGGCCAAAAATATTCGGTTATCATTGAACGGTAGCGATTCCCATTCCCATTCACAGTAATGTGCCGGTCTTGATCATCACGGAAGAAGTACGGCCCAATGACGCCGCCGGCCCATAAACCGCACCAAACCGTAATTTTTTCGGGATGCAATGATGACTCATGGAGTACGTGTGGATTGCTGTCTGACCAATAACGCATATTTTGTTTATTGACGAAGCCATTCATTATGACGACCATAAATTGGACGTAGCGCTCTTAACGTTGAGGCCACTGACTCCGAATGTTGGTAGAGTCGGTTCGACTCGTTATTGGCTCGTATATCTTTTCATCATGAAATGGCAAACCTTACTGAAGAGAAATGTCAAAAGAGCGGCAAGAAATATGGCGTCGTTTGCTGTCCCTGTCTTTCTACTTTTGTAGCATCACTGTTGAAGAACCCTTTATTTGCATTCAACTAAATTTAACTTAAAAATAACAAAAACTTTTAAGATATATTAGTTTGTTTTTGCTATTTTTGTCTATTAAAATTTTGCAGATTTAAAAGTATAATTTGCCATTTTCAATTAACTAAAAGTTAACTCATATATAACTAAAATTCTGTAAATTTAACAATTTTATTTTTTCTGATCTTAACTTAATTTTTAAATTCCACTACTTTTTTCTGCAAGGTAAATTTTAACTAATTTTTGCTAGCTTTTTCTGCTACATTTACAGGTTTATTTCTATGAGTGTACCTTCATAAATAATTATCAGTAAGTTATTACTTTGTAAGAGAATATGAGTACTTCTATGACTTATTGTCAGGAAGTCATTATTTTGTATTTCAAAAGTAATATAAAAGGTAATGCATATGGTAATCTTTTTGCTGGGTTATACATATAGAAGTATAAATAACGCTCGATCCTTTTAGCCCTTGAAGTGAGATAGGACAGCTGAAAAACAAACCGAGTCTGACATTTTGAACTTTTATAACATATCCAAATTACATCCGAGAGAACTCGTTAGAAGGTCTTTCTTGTAAGGTCGGTCATATACAGAAATTGTTAGATAATTTATTTAAAACGAATTATTTTGTGCAAAAACTTTCGTTTTTTTTTGTTGTTGTTGTTTGCATGTAGTTATTATTTTTCACTGTAATTACAGTTATTTTTCTATGAAAAATACCGAAAAAGCTATTAAACAGTTATTTGAAAAACAACAAATGAAATGTACTGCATTTCGTAAATGTTGTTTAGAGCAGTTATTTTTAATATTATAATACACAACTACCAAAACGGTATTTTTGCAGTGAATAGCCATTTTTGTTGGTTAGAAATAAAAAAATTCGTTGAGTTTCTTTTTTCTTAATTCTTGTTTACTTTATGTTTGTTAATATTGATATATTCTAAGTTTGCAAAAAAATATCAAAAAATTGTATTGTGTCTCCAACTGGAAAAATGTTTGGAATTTCGACTTCAAAAAAGAACAGTTTTGTTTAATAAAATATATTCTTGTAATTAAAAAATTAAGTGTTAAAAAACAGTATTTTTACCAATTTTTCCAGTTGTTTTCAAAAACTTTGGAATGAAAATTTCGCACTTATTTTCAAATATCAAATTATTTAGTTATTTTTTAACAGTTAAAAATAACTACATTTCTGGTTATTTTGAAGATAACTACCTATGTCTCCTTTTTAACTGCATATTTAACACCATATTGTGGTGTAATGGTTAGCGCGTTGCACTTTTACACGTGAGGTTGCCGGTTCGAGCCCCAACCAAGGCAACATCAATTTATGAAAAATAGTAATAGGTATGAATTTTTTCTATCCCTCATACATATCGCAGTGTCCTCCTTCGGTGTTCCCATAGCACTTAACCCTACCGAAGTAAAATAATATAACAGGGCTATGAACTAAAAAGCTTCAATAAAGTTCGCCAACTCACCATCAGATGGCGCGCAACAACTATTCTTAAATTCAACATCTCGCGCAATTACAGTGTTGCCATATTTGAAGCCCTTCATCTTTCACCACTTTTCACTTCTTCTCTATCCCCTTTCCAAAAGGAAGCAACACGTTAATTAATAGGAAGAATTTCCTGAGTGTTGCTTCCCTTTAAAAAAAAATAAAAAAAACTGTTATTTTAAGTATATTCCACCGACAATCTTTTTTGAGTATATAAAAAGTTATCAAACCGTGTGGAGTTTTTTCTAAATAATAAACTAAACCTAATGTTGGATTAAACAAAAATTAAAACTTGATTATGAAACATTTATGAAAGTTCACTACACTAAAAAAATTCAGTAAAATCAGCAAAAAAGTTTGGTAGCTCAGCAAATTATTAGTTAGGAGGGTGCTTACAGAAAAATTGCTAATGTCAGCAAAATTGTAAATTCAGCAAAAGTTGTGCTAGAACTTTATCTATTGCAAATGAAAATTTTTTTGCTAAAATCAATAAAACCTTTTGCTAAATATTAGTTGACTGAAAAAAGAATAAAAAAATTTGAAAAGAAATCATAATTTAGTTAAGTTTTAAATCTAAAACTTGTGTAGAGTTGTTTCTTTTTTCTAATTATCATTTTTGTTGTATGTACTAAGTTGCGACATCTACATCTTGTCTATCTGATTGTCGTTCACGCTATAAATATTTACTTTTATCAGCACAATTTTCGTACCAAAATAAATTAGTAAATTATTAGTTCAAAATTAGTTTAGTGCTAAAAAAAATATAATTAAGACTTTTTGATGAAAATTAGTATACTTGATATACAAGACGTTTTATTAATTTTTCTACTAACTTATTTTTTTGAGTGTACACATATAATTAATTTAAATTAAATTTTGGATATTTGGCTATAGGTTTAAGAAATCAACATAAATTTCGAAAATAATGGGCTTTACCTACACTAAAAATAATACGTCAGTCGAAAAATCTGTCAAACCAATTTCAAATCGATTTGACAAATTTTTATTAAACAAATATTTTAGTTAGCTTCATTTAACACAAGTCCTCAGTACTTTAACTAATTTTGAGTGTTTATTTTCAAAATTATTTAAAACTAATTTTTAAGAACCCATTCGTTAAATTTTACAAAGTTTATTGTTAAAACTATTATTTTCATGTTACTGTTATTACCCGGTAGATAGCGCCAGCAATGTATCCGAGCTATTTCTTTCCCTTTCGATTTTTTAAAACGGCCCATACCTCGAAAAGTAAGAGAGATAGAGCAAAATTGATGAAAATTTCGACTACCCCTAACCGCACAATACCCCAGCGAAAGGGGTTATTTCTATCCAAAAATGGACCTAATGAATTTTCCACTTCATAAAATGGCTCATATCTCGAAAACTAAGCGAGATAGAGCAAAACGGACAAAATGTTTGCTCCTATGGAGTGCTCTTTTATGCCCTCACATGATATGATATCCGGTGACCCTAAATTTGAATAAATTCTACGACTCAGTATATATACAGATAAAATTTTTTTTTACAAATTTTTTACTTTAATTTAGATTTGTTAAATTTAACAAAAAAAAAAGTGTTAAAATCAACAAATTTTATTTTAAGACAAAAAACAGGAAAAAATTTTGTTAAAGTAAAAAATTTTTCTGTTCAGCCAGCAGACTTATTATTTTGAGTGCAGTGTCTTGACATGCAATAAAATGGTAGCAAGCAATTTTCAAAATTATTTCATCTCAAGTGAAGACACTTAATTTCAATGTTATTGCAATATCATAATATCGCTAACATGCAAGTGGCTCTTGCAATGATGACAGGCAATCAAATGTTACTTTTAGATTTCATTTTAATTTAGCAATCAAAAACAACTTAAATTTTAGTAAACAAGAACTTCGAAATGTTAAGTCATTTATTATTTGTAGAAACAAATTATTTGTTGATGCAATTAAGTGTTTTTCGAGGAAAAAACTAAACATTTCTTAGCCATGAAATGATCAAGTATTTTCCAATACAGTGCAATTGATATCATTTTGACGTTTCTCTGCAATCATTTTGATATTTCATATCATATAAGTTCTTGTATTCGAAGACACCGGGTTAGTAGGGCCCTAGCAAAACGTAAAAACACAGGCCTTTACTATAAAAAAAATCTATTTTAAATTTAAAGCCGATTTTATTTTTAGATATAAAGGGTTCTTCAACAGGGACGCTACAAAAGTAGAAAGACAGGGACAGCAAACGAAGCCATATTTCTTGCCGCTCTTTTGACATTTCTCTTCAGTAAGGTTTGCCATTTCATGATGGAAAGATATACGAGCCAACAACGAGTCGAAATTATTAAAATTTACTACCGACATTCGGAGTCAGTGGCCTCAACGTTAAGAGCGCTACGTCCAATTTATGGTCGTCATAATGAATGGCTTCGTCAATAAACAAAATATGCGTTATTGGTCAGACAGCAATCCACACGTACTCCATGAGTCATCATTGCATCCAGAAAAAATTGGGGTTGGTGCGGTTTATGGGCCGGCGGCGTCATTGGGCCGTACTTCTTCCGTGATGATCAAGACAGGCACGTTGCTGTGAATGGGAATCGCTACCGTTCAATGATAACCGAATATTTTTGGCCCCAATTGGATGATATGGACTTGGAGGACATGTGGTTCCAACAGGACGGCGCCACAAGCCACACAGCGAATGTCACAATCAATTTATTGCAAACCAAGTTTGGAGAACGTGTTATCTCACGAAATGGTCCAGTCGATTGGCCGCCTCGGTCGTGCGATTTGACGCCGTTAGACTATTTCCTGTGGGGCTACGTCAAATCTATGGTCTATGCCAACAAGCCAGCGACGATTGATGAACTTCGTACGAATATCGGCCGATTTATGCTTGAAAACCGTCGAAAATTGGGTTCAGCGTCTGGACTTCTGCAAGCGTGCCCGTGGTGGCCATGCAAAAGAGATCGATTTCCATACATAATGGCATCGAACGTAATTTCACAGGAATAAAGAATTTCATTGATATCCAAAACCGTTTTTGTTTTATTTAAAAAAACTTTTGTAGCGCTCTTAATTATGTATATGAAAATCCTACAAAAATAGTTACGTTTTCAAACATTTTAATTGGTTGAAAAAAAATTGTACAATCAAAATACTTAAAAAACAAACCAAGTCAAAGCATGCTTCGACCCAACATTTTAACAAAAGTCGACTTTAACAAAAAATTTTAGAGAATTTCGATTGTAAGGCTGACACTTCTTAAAATATTCTGCCATGAGCCTAACTCCTTCCAAGCGGATTTTTTCAACACTTTGGTGTCTTCGAATGCGTCTAAATTTGGATATGTGCCAGAGGAAAAAAACTAGCGCACTCGTTTTTCTAAAATCGGCCCACTTCATATTTGCGGCGGTAAAGGAAGTTAAGAAAAGTGGGCTAAATAAGCAACAATGAAAAAATGAGCACGTAGATTTGCTTTATATGATCTCTAGTTTTAAGGTGTGTATTAACTTTTTTTAGTTTCAATAATTAGTGTTGCACGGTGTTATCATTGTAAATTTTGCTAGAAATTTTGTGTTATTTGTAACGAATATCATAGAGGTTTTTGAACGACTGAAGTTTTCTTACTCATTACTTAATTTATAATTTATTATCTTTATGAGTATTTTGACTTAAATTTTGTTAAGTATTTACTGCACCTTAATGGAAAATATTCAATTGCTTTCTGTCTGTCATACAATCAGATTAGTTCAGTTATCTGAATTTTATTGCTTTATATTTGCATTTCGTCTACACGCAGAATACACTAGTTAACAAAATTATTGAATTTTCTGCGCAATTTTTAAGTACACTCAAAAATGTTTGACAGTTACTACATGACAGTTGTTTATGTAGTAATCAGTAGTTGTTGTTTTTAACAGTAATTACCGTTGTTTTTCTACAGAAAAAATCAAAACAACTTTTATGACGGTTTATTTTAGAAAACAACTAACAAAAAGTAAGGTAATTTCGTAACAGTTGTTTAAATCAGTTATTTTTAATATCATAATAAACAACTACCAAAACAGTATTTTTACAATAAACAGTAGTTTTTGTTAGTTATTTAAAAAATTAAAAATTTCTTTGAATTTTAAAAATTCTTGTTTAGTTTATATTTGTTATTATTGATATATTTCTAGTTTGCAAATAAAAATCAGAAACTTGTATTGTATCTCCAATGCATAAAAGCATAATAACTGGAGAACGGTTTGGAATTTTTACTTCGAATTTTAAATAGGCTGAAGTAATAACACATATTTTTGTAATCGAAAGAAAGAAATATTTTTTTGTTATTAAAATATACTTTTATAAACAAAAGGAATTGACTGTGAAAAACGGTAGTTTTTACCGATTTTTTAGTTGTTTTGAAATTTTTGTAGTAAAAATTTACCACTTAATTTTACGACATTGGTAGTTATTTTTAATGCATTTGTTAGTTATTTTTTAACAGTCAAAAATAACAACAATTTTAGTTATTTTAAAGGTAAATACCTTTGTCGCATTTTTAACTGCATATGCCTTTGTTTTAACTGTCATTTTCAGTAGATTCTACCGACAAACTTTTGTGAGTGTATGTTTATTTTTTTTAATATGCTGGATTTATCTCCATACAAAACAATTAATCTGATCGTTAAAGCACCGTTCACATTATCACACAAGTGCTTATACTTTTCTTCACACAAGTATGACTAAAAGTATGGTGAAATTTTCTGGTTGTCAAAAAAGTATAAAACAAAATCTTTTCAGTGTTCAGACTGTTATCGACGCACACAACAAATAAATTAATACAGTTATTTTTTCTTCTATTATTACTTTTTTCACCATTAGTTGTTTTTAATCTTTGTTTACATTTATTTGTGAATAACACAACACTTGTGTTGAGACAAGTGGTAACTTTATGAAATATTTAAAAAAAAATAAATCTTGTCAAAAAAGTGTGACCGCTTTTTAAAATGTGTGCACCCATTTTGACATGTGTGTAACGAACAGTGTTCACACTATTATACATTTTCGTTATACAACACATTTCTGATATGTATAACACACTTGTGTGATAACCCAACGGGAAATTTTAACAAACTGTCACCGAACCGGCCCCTTTATATGAAATAGACTGGTCACTTTTACATGGCGTTGTCATAGGAGGGGGAAATTGACCCCTTGTGACATGTCACAAGACAAATCCCAGGACAGGTCCCTGAAATTGAGAGTTCAGTAACCTGTCCTAGGATTTGTCTTGTGACATGTCATAAGGGGTCAATTTCCACCTCCTATGACAACGCCATGTAAAAGTGACCAGTCTATTTCATATAAAGGGGCCAGTTCGGTGACAGTTTGTTAAAATTTCCCGTAGGGAATCTAAACGGGGCTTAAGTAATACTAAAATGTACACAGATAAAAATATCACCAAATTTTGAGTGACAAAAATTGTTGTTAAAATGCAATTTCCATTTCAACAACATTTTCAATTTAATCAATTAAATGTTTTGTTGATAATGACAAATTTCCAATTTTTTTTTAATTAAACTTGTTTGTTATTTTATAGTATTTTATAGTTGTATTTATTTGACCTTTCAAATATTGATAAATTAAAATGCTCGAACTCGAGTTAAAACTCAATAAACATGTTTATTGAAACTCAACAAGTTCTCTGCTTAGGGCTGAGTTACCCAACCGTAAACGTAACTATAACGAATCAGCTGTTTCGAAACCACAAGAAGAAGTGTATACAAATGGTTACTAATGCGTAAATGTAAACGTACTTGCCGGATCATCCTGTTGAAATCAGAATTTTCTATCCGTCATCGAAACAGCTGAATGATTTTAGTCCGAAAAAATATAAACTGAATAAAGAAAATAGATTGAAACCACAAATAAGAAATAAAAATTAACAAATAAATGGACAAATTTAGAATCAAATATAAACCAAATGAAATATATGCTAAATAGTAATATCGTTTACGGTATTCTACATTACATTTACGTTTACGGTCCCATAATCCGCCCTTTACTCGGTATTTATTGTTAATTCGAAACAGTAAACTTTTCTGTAAGAGAGCGTAACTTAAATGCCTTTATTCCCTTATTTTGTTTAACGACGGTTATATATATGTATATTTATATATCATGTTATACACCACTGGAAAGCTCATAAAAAAATACATGATCTGATGTGGAAATAAGTATAACATTTTATATAAAAAAGACGGAGTATGTAAAAAACGCATTTTTTTAACTTTTTGTGTGGGAGCACATTTCAAATTTAGGAAATTAAAAAATAGTATATCACAGGATTAATATATCCATCAAAATATGAAGTTTGATGTACATTAGAGCGTACCACCTTACAGGCAAAAAAAAAAAAGTCCGCCGTACACCCTTCAATATGATGGAGGTTTCAAAAAAAAAATTTTTTTTTTGCCGAACTTAGGGGTCGCCATTTTACATTTTTCGTTATATCTTTGGCATTTTCAGTCGGACCTTAAAGTGTGATACATCGATGTTTTTCTCTAAAGGCATTTTGACCTCAAGTATCCCCTTCTAGTAGTTACCCACCAGATCTCAGTTGCTACCACCATAATGTACGACCCTAATGTCAGAAAATTAAACCTCGAAAAAAATTATTAAACTTTTGCTAAGGAAGTTTTTCGATAAACCCAGTAGAAATTTTTTTTATATATTGGTTGCCGGACGTAGGGGTCGCCTTTTTTAATTTTTTTTATTGGATTTTTACTATACAGCAAAACACTGGTCTCCTCGAGACAAAAAAATCGATATATCACACTTTAAAATTCGACTTTGAATGCCAAAGCTATAACGAAAAATTAAAAAAGGCGACCCCTACGTTCGGCAAAAAAAAATAAAAAAGTTTTTTGAAATCACCTCTCAAAAATACTTCATATTGGAGGGTGTACGGCGAACTTTTTTTTTTGAGGTACGGTCTAATGTACATATTTTCTATGTTTAGCACAGAAAGCAGGCTAAATTCTTTAAAAATATACCAAAAAAGGTGTTTCGGGAAAAATTTTGCCAAACCTTATGTAGTACGAATATCGAAAAACGCAAAAACACGTGTCTGCTTAAATTTAATAAGGTATAATATATATTTATTCAGCATCCATAGCAGTATACCTTTCCATATAAAGTACCCAAAATTTTGGAAAATTTTAAAACAGCAAATTCGAAAGAGTAAAAAAGTACCAAAAAAATGTACCAGTGAAAAGTCCTTAAAAATTCCTTTCCAACAATACCACTGTTGCACATGGTTCCTTTGGTCAAAATATCTTAAAAAGCAAAAAAACCTAAAAAGGACCATTTTCGAAGCCCTTTTTGGACCCTTAAAATTTCGAGGTGACCGATAAGCTGAGACAGGTCGATCTTAATTTTTTTTTTTCTCTATCACATATACAAATTTCATGAAAAACGGAGTGTTTAGGCTGAAGTACTTCCCTTGTAAGTATTTCCTTTAAATCGTTCTTTTTTGAAAATAAATGACTGGGAGAACACTCATTTGGGATACTTCGCCAGCGTTTGCAAAAAGCGTTTTGGCAGTATTTGTTTTACAAAAATTTCGGTGGTTTATAAAAAAAAAGCCGCTGGCAAAGGATGGGATTAGATTGATATGCCAAGGTTTGCAACCAGTGGTTATCGAGTGCCAGCGATACAAAAATTAATTCACTGGTAGAGCAATAATTTTATAAAAATGCTGGCGCTTCGTTAAAAAAGTTTGGTAGTCAGAAGGTTCCGAGTTCAAATCCGGTTGCAAGCAAACAATTTTTTTTTTTTTGATTTTTTTAATTTAAAAATTTTTTTATTTTATAAAATCAATTTTTTTTATTTGTGGGAAATCTCTCCCAACGCTGGCATATTAATCCCAAAAAATTGTTTGCCAGTACTAGCAGTTTAGCACAGCCAGTAGTTGTCCAGCTGTTATCACTCATTTATGTGTTTAGCCACCAAGTATTATTTGTCTCGTTAGCTCAGTGAATAGACAAAAAAAAGGCGGGACCAAAAAAAGTACATATGAACTTTTTTTTAATTTTATTTTGGAAAATATATTTACAGACCAGCTATTTATTGGTTTTGCCAGCGTTTTGCCAACGTTCAAAACTTTTGTTTCTCCAGTGGTTTTCCGGCGCTTTTTGAACAGCCGTTCCTTTTGTCTAATGATGTTATCATTTTGGGAATTAGAAAGCACTTTTTGCCAGTACTTGCACCACCTGTTAAGTGCTTTACCATCTCTTTCCCGTTTGTATTTTTCTGACATTGACATATCACTCTTAGATAAATCTTCGCCAGTGGTTTTTTTTATAAACCACCGAAATTTTTGTAAAACAAATACTGGAAAAACGTTTTTCCAAACGCTGGCAAAGCGTCCCAAATGAGTGTTCTCCCAGTCATTTATTTTCAACGCCGTGGTTACCCAGTTGCATGCCTTGTGTAGTGCTTGATTTTTTGTACCACTGGCGATTTCTGATTGGGCGCTTCCAAAAAAATTTTAAAAGTATCGAAATTAAATAAAAAATTTAAAAATGTTAAATAAAAAGTGTTTTGTATGCTTAGATAAAAATATAATTAAAATTCATAGGATTTTATTTAAATAAAAGTTTTTATTATTGAAATTTTGAAAAATATGTAAAGGTTGGTCCAACCAAAAAGCACGATGTTAATTGTAAATAAAACAAAAAGGTTTCAGAGAATTATCTTAATAGTAGTATTTTTTTATTATGGTAGAAGGATCTATGCCAATTATTAGTGAAACAAAATATCGGCCAAATGCTCGCTACGGCTTCGGTGGCATACCTCTATCCGATATTCCATATTTTCAATGACTGTGAGACATAATTGAGGTTCTATGTCGTTAATGTGCCGAATTCTCTCATCCTTTAGCTCTTGAATTGTTCTTGGCTTATTGACGTACACTTTTTCTTTTAAATATCCCCAAAGAAAGAAGTCCAACGTTGTCAAATCACATGATTGTGGCGGCCAATTAACATCGCCACGACTTGAGATAACACGGCCATTGAATTTCTCGCGCAAAAGAGCCATTGTTTCGTTGGCTGTGGGGCAAGTGGCACCATCCTGTTGGGAGCACTGAACTGAGCGAGCATGCACATGTGTTTTCACATTTCCTGCAGACCCGGTTTGCTGAAATTTGCGCACAATTCTCCCGATTGTGGACACATTTGGTCGATTGTGCTGACCAGTGAAGTGCATGAAATGCATTTTGATTTGAACGCCCGTTTTCGTAAAAGGCTTCAACAATCTTAACGCGCTGCTCAATTGTGTATCTCTTCATGGTTGAATTTGTCAATCACTGAAACAAAGAAATGTCAAATTAAGTTGGGCAAAAAACTTGACGTTAAAGCCGAGTATTTTGTTCAAAAGAGCGAAAAAATTTCGCTCTATATTTGGAGCTCAAAAACTATAATAAAAACATTAAAATGCACAAATTTTTTATGGTCTATAAAAAATTACAATTATAATTAACCCAAATATCACTTTTTCGTTACATTTTCAAATGGTCCTGTCTATTAAATTGATGCGAAAAAAATTCCACCGCAATTTCGCAACAATTCCACGCAATTGAAAAATCATTTTTTTATATGGAGTTTGACAGCTTTTTTCGCAAAAGTATGAACAAAATACCGGGCTTAAAGTGTGACTCACAGTTAACATAGTGCATTATGGTTAGACCACCCTTTATTTCTTATTCAAGGCGTATTTTTTAATTAACAAATAAATAAAAACTAACAAATTCGATTGTTAAATTTTGCTTTAAATTTCAACAAACTCGTTTGTTGATATGACAACATCGTTTGTTAAAATTTGCTTTGAATTTCAACAAATGTGTTCTTTGGCTATTTAATCAATTGTAGGCTCAATTACAATTAACAATTTAATTGTATTTGCAAAAAGTTGAATTATATTTACAAATTGATGAAAATATATGTATTAGTCACATGCAGAGACGACAAATTTTACTTTTTTGCTTTTTTACTCATTAAGCTTTGTTGAAATATCGGGTTTTGAGCTTTAAAATAGCTTTTTTAAATCTGAAATATGTTGTTATATATATCCCTATTAGAGTTAGGAAAATATTGAGTTTATAGATAGACTTTGAAAAACAAATTAATAAAATTATTTTGTACTTGCAATAATAATAAAAAAAATGTTTCATTATTGGTAAGGAATTATTTTCTGTTATGAAATAATGTATAAGGTAACTAGTTATTAGTAACTCATTACTATATGTGTTAAAGTAATGCAGAAAGTAAGTTGGGATCATTACCGGTAGTCTAAAAATACTGAAATCTCATTACCGTTTCTACATTCATTATTTCTTGAGTTACTACTTTTGAATTTAATACAAAGAATTTCGTTGATGTTAGTCTAATTGAGTTGTGTTTACATTTGTTTATTTGTGTCAAATTCAATATAAATAGATCATTATCAATTATTAACCCATAAAGGCATGGATACTGAAGATGGATCTGTAGCGGGACCCGAAAATATGTAATCTATCCTGCTGCCTTTATTGAAATTTTTTCAATTTTTATTCTCTGTAATTTATTCATTCAGTTTTAAATTTTGTTGTGGTTTTTAGCCTGTTTTGGAAAAAAATTTTTTTTTTTAATTTTCACAAAAAATATTTTTTAACCCCTTTTGATTTGGCCATACACGTTGGACGTTTTTGGACTCCGCAGCGCAAGGTTAAAGATTTTATAAGCGACGCTTTAAGTATAAAATACAATATAAAGTCCAACGGAAAATTCTAAGTTATATTTTTCATCAAAAACTTTAATATTTGATACGTATTTGACATCCAACAAGGATGGGTTAGTAATGCCTAAAAAAGTTTATATTAAATAACATACAAAATCAACAATTGAAATTTCCGCACTCTATTTGAATTGTATGAAACTTGCTATAACTTGGAATACTTTGTATAGCTAAAATTGGTGTTCAATTTGGGGAAAATTATCAAATTTGCTATAGACTTTCCGAACATATTTGGGTCTAACTTTTGTAATATTTTAGCTATATGACTGGTTGATATATCACTTTAAAGCTTCTGAAAGCGTGCCTAAAGTTGGTCTGCAACTCATTCTTTAATTTGATAATTTCTGATTTATTAAAAAAAATTTTAATTTTTGAGAATTTTTCTACAATTAATTAATTGTTTCTATCCTTTTATAATTGAAGCCATGATTTAGCCACGTAAATAGTTACTATTTTGAAATGAACTTTAACCATATATCGTTATAAAAGGTCTAAAGCCATTTTATCTTAATACGCGGTTCGGGATACTTTATCGTAGCCTTGTAATATTTTTGTATTAGTTCTTAATTTTTTATCAATGACACTGTCAAATATCAGTTTGGTACTCCTTTTGGTTCCTGAGTTATAGTATAGTATTAAATAGAAAAAAAAAAACAGTTCGATTTTTCAGCATTTGTATGAAAAAATACCCAATAAGAGTGCCAGTATAAGATTTCGTAAAGGCAAAAATAAAGTAATGAGGAACAACATAACCGTGTTCGTTTACTTACTACAAGTTACTACTTTTACTACATCTGCAAAATTTCAATATACAAAGTAAACAAAACTTTCCAATTGTAGTAAAAGTAGTAAGAATTTCGACTAATCGAAAACACCGCATATATTTTTTCAGAAATTTTAAAGAATCCATTTTTCGATATATATCGGATTAAGCGGGATTTCATTAAATTAAACTTTGAAACTGTTACGAAAAACGTCGCCGAAGTCTGAAAAGTCCTCAAAATTTGATTGAGATGATTACAAGGATTTAACTCAGAGATAACAATACAAAAAATTAATATTTCCTGAAAAGTTTTGAAATTATTTTCATTATTTTTATATTCACTTTATTTATTAGAAGCTGATTTTTTATACTTCAGTTATAAATTTTAACTAAAAACATCTAATATTTAAAAAATTCTTGTTTTTAATTATTTTTTCGGAATGTTTCGCAGACCTCCTAGGATGCGATTAGGGACGCTCAGGGGTTCGTGATCAACATTTGGAAAAATTTGTATAATTAAATTTTCATATCGGTTTTGGTATAGCTGTGGGAGTCAGATGTCGTTATTAACAAAAAAAATTACTGGCCAATTTTGCTTTGACGCTACACCAACATTCCGTATTTTAAAGTTAAAACACTTTGCAGGTTGGGAGGAAATGCAGGATCTAACGCTAGTCAATTACTCGCAGGTAATCAAATATTGAGTATTTCAAAAGAAATTATTTCAGGAACATAACTATATACTCTACGATATCAACATGTATACTCAGGATTTCCGAAAAACAGACTGGAATAAGTTCAATACGATCCTTTGGAAAGACCTAAAAAAGAACTCCACCATATCTTTCCGAATGAAATTTGGAGAATTTCAAGTGAAATTAATTGTGAATTCTATTTGGAATTTGTCAAATTTGATCTTAAATCTGAACAAAAATAACGGTAATTAATTGTTTTCTTACAATATTGAGAAAATTTTAAGAGAAATTTCGATTTTTTATTTCGAAAAGAGAAGATTCTAAAATATAGTAGCATTTACCACTTCAAATTTAGAAAATTCCATTAGAAGTTCAGTTCTGTAATTTTAATGAAAAAAATTCAAAATAAAATTTAGTCTTTTTCCCAAAAGCACCGTAAGTGGTTTTTCACGTGGAAAAATTTTACTCGAACTTTAATTTTACTCAAATTTTAATTTAAATTATAAAAATGAACAATTTTTCAATTTTATATCAAAGACACAATCACAATATACAAAAAATGTGATTTTTCCCCAAGAAAAATAATAGTCTTGTACATTAAATTTGCGTGAAAACAATCTCTACTCAGTTTTCACGTGAAATTCATTGTCGTGGAAAATTATCATTTTTTTTATATGAAGGAGTATAATAATTTTTTCACGTGAAATCCGAACAACTTACGGTGCTTTACTATCAAACAGTATTTTACTTTTTAAGTCGACTTTATATTTAAACGGCTTTGTTCATTTTGTGTATGAAAATCCTAAAGAAATATTTACATTTTCAAATATTTTAATTGGTTGAAAATAAATTAACCAATCAGAATGCTCCAAAAATAAACTAGGTCAAAGCATGCTGCCACTCGAAATTTTAACTAAAGTCAACAAAAATATATATTTGGAAAATTTAGATAGTAAGGGCGTTTATTTTTATTTAAAACATTTTCAATTAAAATTGGAATTTTGTATTAAAAAATGCGAAATTTTAAAATGAAATTTCTTTTTGTCATTTGAAATTAGAAAAATTTCAAACGAAATTGATCTACATACAATTTTAAAAATCTAATTTGAGATTTTTTAAATGACGACTGGTTAAATGAAAATAATAATTTTATATTTCATATTATTATTCATAACAAATTTGTATTTCTTTCACTTTATCATTTTTTCTCCTCTTTTTTCTCTCCTTTTTCCCTCTTTTTCCTTTTTTTCTCTTCTTTTTCTCTCCTTTTTCTCTCCTTTTTCCCCCTTTTTTTTTCTTTTTCGATTTCGCTGAGTGATGAGGGGGTCGGGGGGGGGGATATAGCAAAAACAATATGGTAATTTCAGCAGTTTTTTTTTCAAGGTAATTTTTATCAAATTTTTAGTAGTTTTAACTAAATTTTTACAGACTTTTTTCTATTAGTGTTGTGATTTATCCGATTTTGTAAAAACAAAGCACAACAGAAAGAAAACTAAAACAATTTTATATTTATAAGCTCATTTTATTAAATAAAATCCATTTCAGCAACCCCTGAAAAATCTGAAAAAGTTTTCAAAAATCTTGTCGGCCATAAGCATTTACATTCGGCTTTAAGAGTTGCAAAACTTCAAAAAAATATTTTTGGTGAAATTCCCTAATATGTTATAAGAGTATATATTTGATAATGATTTTCTACACTGGTTAGGTTCTTCCTGCGGCTTACTCTTCCAGTACGATGTAATTTTTGGAAATTTCTGCATAGAGCGGCAAAAAATAGGAAGGGGTCCTCTTAAACGTCCTGCCCACACCCGTTGGTCTAAAAATCTGAATTTTTAAATATGTGCCCCCTGAGGTATTCTCTAATTTACTGAAGATATATTTCACACAAACATTAAACAAATTTATATATCAAAAGAAGAAACCCCGACTAAAAAAGATGTTATATAATCATATATCACCAAATATAAACCCATATATATGTCCATATCTAATTTGATCCGAATATTGGAATATATAATTATATCAAACGAGATAAGCATGTTATCTAACCTGATACAATTTGATCCGAAAAATGGGTATATCTAATTGCATTAAATTATATATAAATACATATAATTTTATAAAAATTTTCAAATAAAATTTTAGTAAATATTGTTGAGATCACTTATTTTCATTCATATTAAATACTAATGGCCGACAGAACAGTTTGGCTAACAAAGTGGGTATTGGTCGATCTTTGGTATTGATGGAAATGAGGATTTAATGCGATTTAGGACGTTTTTAGGACGCAAATTGTCCTTAAACTTAGAATAACGCAGTTTGTAACTGAATTTCAATAAAAAGCAAAATTCAAAACGAGAAAAAGTTGTTAAGAAAAATGTATGCTAATAAACTTGGAAATAGCTGACATAGTAAATTTTCGGTTTAAATCAACTTGCCAAAAATTTGTCGGAACAACTTTTTCTAGTTTAGAGTTTTGGTCTTTCTTATAAAATGTGTCTTTCTTATAAAATAAAAAAAAAAACTCTTTCTAAGTTTGTGTTCTTCATTTTTATAGTGCAATTAAACTTTATACAATTTTTTATAATTAGATATCATGTCATGTTATATATTTTGATATAAGATTGTTTATAGAAGCTTATACGCCATTATATATAATTATATATAAAATATATCGCAGATCTCTTAATATATGGATGGAGACCAAATCGCGTATGATTATATATAACGTCATATCAAACATATTTATAAAACCAAAGTGTTAATATAAATGTATTTGGTTATATAAAGCCACGCATATAAACATTTATAATAATATCAAATCATATAAGATTATATGAAAACTTTTTTAGTCGGGACTCTTTAAAAAATAATTATGATTTTCTTTTAAATATATTCCTATATTTCAATTTAACAGCAACAAAGTATCGGACTCTTACTGGGTTTTTTTGTAAAAAGAATCAGACAAATTCGTTAAAAAGTTTGTATGAAAAACACCAATTTCAAAACGTTTTTATTTCAAAATTTTTGCACAAATTTGTTAGGACATCTAGGTGGGACAGATGCGGTTAAAAAATTTTCAAGAAAAATATTTTTAAATATGTGTTTTTCACATAAATATTTTAACGAATTCGTCTGATTCTTCAGGGTATTGTGTAGTTTACTGTTTGTAGTTTAATAAAACAGTTTTCAGATAAATTAAGAACAATTGAACGTAAATTTTTTTCAAGGAAATATTAATTAAACTTTTTTATACCTACCGATTTTTATTTCATTTACTATTAGTTTTGACTGTATTCCCCTTGTGTTTGTTGCCGCCACAATAAATTATATTTATTAAAATTTAAACCTGGTAGCGACACAATCATAATATTGACAAATAAAATTTGAATTTTAAGCCTAAACCACATAAGCGCAGTGTCGACCGCAGTGCGACGTTTTGTCGATAAAGCAGTTTTTGTATTTTCTTTATTTGTCACTGGCGAGAAATTAGAAAAGTTTCTAAATAAACAAGAGCTATTTCTAAACAAAACACAATAAGAAATTTTAAACAATTTTGAATCGTCTTCGCGAAATTCAAGAACAAAGTTTGACAACACTGCCACTGTCCACTGGCACTTTCAAGATGTGGTTTGGGCTTTATTGTTGTTTTGTATGAAAAGTTGCGACTTTCAGTCTTAAAAATGGTCTTATGACATGTCATAAGACCACTTCTTATGTGCCTGTCATGACTGTCACAAAGAGTCGCAAGTATAAATAGACACCTTAGTTTATTTTTATTTTATCATTTGTTTCAAATTTAACAAAAATTTACCAACAAAACGGAAATATGTATTTAATTTGTTATCGTTAGTTATTATAAATTTAACATTTTGGAATTTCAAAAAACCAGGAACCGAAAATAATAGTTATTTTTGAATTAAGAAAAATACACATAGAAAGCAAATGTCAGAGAACTGATTCAAGTATATCGTATTGATAGTTTTGGACAAGTCTACAAAAAATGTTTTGCTTTTTAAATTTTTGACTTTTACTTTTTTGGGCAAAAATAAGAGTTATTGTCTCACTTTTATTTTTTCAAGCAAATATTAGCCGTTTTTTCTAATCACTTGGATTTAATAAATCCAAAAAGTATTTCAAAAATTGCTTAACAGATGGGGTTAGATTGTCTCTATTTTAAAAAGAATTTTCTGTCCGACACTTCTTTCACCCTAATTTTTAATACCGAATGCGATGATGAAGGATTTTACTTTAACTTTTAATTTTTAATTATATTTTATATAAAACAGCGATAAAAAGTCTGCCTTTTCAGTTTTATCACTTCAATTTATATTTTTACACAATTGAAAAATTCCATTGCAATATTTAATATTCACTAATTGGATTTATTTAAATTACTTACTGTAGAGTGAAAAATTGCCATTTCTATTTCAGGTATTCCTCCATGTCCAAGATTAAAAATATGTATTTGGTGAGGTGTAGTTTTTTTTTTCTAAACATATTTCATAAAAAAAAATTTAATAAAAACCTTTTATTTGTTAGTTTTTCAATTTTTTTGTTTCTCTTTTAATTTTTATTCGTATTTTTTTCTGACAGTAAATTAAGAGGCTGTTTCATATATTTCTGCTTTTATTATGGATTTATTAAATCCAGCTTTTTTTTTTGGATTTAATAAATCGACTTTTTGTATGAAAAATTCTAAATCCAGGTGATTAAAAAAAACGCTAATTATTAACTTTTGACTTTTATTTTTTCGAGCTGATATAAAATTTATTTTATGACTTTTATTTTTCTGAGCAACAATAAACGTTATATTATGACTTTTATGTTTTCGATCAAAAATAAAAGTTATTTTTGATTTTTATTTTTTTGTGCAAAAGTAAAAGTTATTTATTGAAATCGGTGCCAATTAAAATTTGCCATGGAGCCCAATTTTTTAGGGATTTCTCATATTTTTATGTGTTTCAAATGAATTTGCCAGAATTTTAATATTTTTAGCATTTTAATGTATTTTTGTCAAAAAAAAAAAGTTTATTTTTGCTCAAAACAACAAAAGTCATAAAATAACTTTTATTTAAAAGTCAAAAAATAACTTTTTGCATCGGACTTTTATGATAAAAGTCATAGAAGTTACGGTTAAACATGTTAAGGAGTGACGGAATCAATTCGAGAATTGCTTATGATCGCTGAACTCAGCAAAATGTTTTATTTCACGCGGTAATGACTTTGGTAAGAAGAAATAATGGCAGGTAACCTTTTACCTTTCTATTACAAAACCTATTATTTTAACAAGGGTATGTCCATCAAGGTAACTCCTTACCTCGTATATGTTATTCTGAACTTACATGTTACACTTACCTATAACCTCTAGGTTACAAATAACCTTAAAGTAATAGGTTTTTTTCTTAAAATTTCAATTTGCTTTATATTGAGTATTAAATTAAAATTCACATATTTTTAACAAAAAATTTAGAAAAACATTTTTTTTATAAGTTTTGGTTATAAAAAGAAGAGTTTTGTAATAAAGGGGAGTAAGTTCTTACTTTTTTGTAAGAGAAGCTATTATTTTAACAAGGGCATGTCCATCAATGTAACTCTTAACCTAGTAACATTTATAATTTTTTAAACCGAATATTAATTTTAAATTCACAGATTTTTAACGAAAAATTTAATTTCTAAAATTTTACAGAAAAACGAATTATTTATACGAATAAAATATTTAAACCTATGCATTTGGTATTACAAGTAATGCAAGGGTAAGGTTTAAGGGTCCAAAGTAATGCAAGGATAAGCATAATAATACCTGGATTTTAAAAGTTCAAAAAAGCATATACAGCGTGGCAGGTGATTTTTTTTTTATTTAACAGTTTTTTGTCAGAATTTTTTTTACAAAATTCTTGGGGTTTCGAATTTGATTTTGGACTTTAAAACTTTTATATATCGGATCCGATATGGTGTGTGATTTTTTTAATTGGTTGGATTCCTGTAAAATGTTTTATTCGGAGAGTATTCAAAGTTTTTAACTTTTAAATGGCGGTTTCAATATGGCGAATATTTCAGATTCAGATTCAGATTAGTGTCAAATATTTTTTCGGAACGTTTCCGGGGTCGCTGAATACAAATCATATTCGAAACGGCGGATCTGATATGGCGAATAATTTGTTTGGAAAGTGATCGGTTTTGTTGCAAATTATTTGTCAGAATGTTTTAAAATCTGATATCAGACTCGTTTTTAATGATTCTCTAAACTTTTCGAAAAAAATATTTGAAACAAATCCCATCACTTTAAAAAAAAATCGTCCGCCATATTGGATACGCCATTTTGAATTTAAAACTTTTTATAACAAATTCATATTCAGCAACCCCTTAAACTTTCCGGAACAATTAAGACGAATCCAATCGCGATTACTTTTGAAAATCCGCCAATTTGAGTTTTAAAAATCTAATATAAGATTCGTATTACTGGGGCCGCTATAAAATGTAATTTTTAAAGCAAATTACGAAACATATTTTCTCACCGCCGGAATAACATTTATATTATTTATTAGTTATAAATACTTTTGAAAATTAACACTCAAAACTAATTAAAGATTTTTAGTATAGCGTTAAATGAAGATAACTGAAATCTTTGTTTAAATCAGTATTTCAACTAAAAATTTGCTCAAAATTGGTCAAATCGATTGGAAACCCGTTGGACAGATTTTTTTACTGACGTATTATTTTAAGTATAAATTTTAGTACAGTGTTATTTTTAATGTCATATCCCTACGGGAAATTTTAACAAACTGTCACCGAACTGGCCCCTTTATATGAAATAGACTGGTCACTTTTACATGGCGTTGTCATAGGAGGTGGAAATTGACCCCTTGTGACATGTCACAAGACAAATACTAGGACAGGTTACTGAACTCTCAATTTCAGGGACCTGTCCTGGGATTTGTCTTGTGATATGTCACAAGGGGTCAATTTCCACCTCCTATGACAACGCCATGTAAAAGTGACCAGTCTATTTCATATAAAGGGGCCAGTTCGGTGACAGTTTGTTAAAATTTCCCGTAGGGATGTTATTATAATATGTAATTTAATATTAGCTGTGTTTATTCTGCAAGCTATCAACGTTTACTTATGTCATTCTCATATAAATTTGGCATTAGCAAACATTTAGTGTTAACTCTTAACGTTACTAATGTCAAATTTGTATGGGAGTTACATAAGCGAACGTTGATAGCTCACCGCACAAACACAGCTATTATCAATTTTCAATTTAGTAAGGTTAAGGTTAAGATGAAAAAGAAATAAAATTTATTTTCCATTTAAGTATTCTTTCAGAGCTTCGAAAAACTTAATTCAATTTAAGCTTAATTCACTAAAAATTAAATTCAGATTTTAAAAAGATTCATGTACCATTCCCTTAAACCATTCGTAAAGAATTCATTCCCAAAGCTTTAATATGAATTGAATGAATTCCTAACTTGAATCATTCAAATCGCATGTTCATTCGCCATTTTACTAATTGAATGAAGAAATTTTATTACCATTCACTTAGTGCAGTGTAGTATGAAACTAACATATAATCAAAACCAAAGCATACAAGCTGTAACAAAGCATACGATACTATTTATTTCTGTTAGATGAATTTTAAACGTTTTTCATTGTATTATGCTAATATTTCAGCAATTACATGCAAATTAAAATTTTTCATTTGATTAAGTGAATGAAAACAAATAATTTTTGATTCATTTTTTTATTAAATGAATTCAGGTAAATTGGGTTTCATTCAGTTAAAATTCAATCAAAATAGAATGAATTCATATAATTTTAAGCTATAGGGAATTAAGCTATCGAATTAATTCCATAAGAATGCTATTAAGGAATGAAATTTAACCCAAATTTTATTAATTTTTAAAAAGTGAATGAAAGAATTAAGCCTTTTAAACCTTTGTATTGTTTTCATTCGTTTGAATATAAACTTCACACATACACACATAAAGCCATTAAGGCATAACGTGTTTGTAGTGTGAACAGTGTTACCATATATATTTTTAGAAAAACTGTAAATAAAAACTGTTTCTTTATAGAAAAACTGTTCTTCGAAAATATTTTAAAAATCAGAAGAAATTCTGGGATCCGAATTATCCTGGGACTAAAATATTATCCCAGAGTGTCAATTTTCAAAATATCGAGATTTTAATAGTTTAATTGGCTTTGGCATTTATAGTAATCGACTTTTTGCATAGCCTCCTAATAAAACTTTTTTTTAAGAATTTTGGTCTCCTAGGCCCGAATCTAAAGTTAGAAAAAGTTCATCGAATCACCCTTCCGAGATTGACCCCTAACTTAGGATAGAATACTTTACTGGTCAATGTTGTACTTCAAAATATTATTTATTGATTTGCATTCCACATAAAATTGATATTCATTTGATTGAGTACACTCTAAAAAATGTTTGTAAGTTTACTACTATAAAATGGGTAAAATTTTGTTTAGTTTTACGAAAATTCGGTAAATATAAACAAAAAATGCGTAAACTTTTTTTGTACACACTTTCATACGCAATAATACACACACAAAGTATTTTTAGACATTATCTGCTTATAAATAAACACATTGTGCCTAAAATTACTATTGTTTTGTTAAATAAAATTTTTACGCACAAAGTTGGTAAATATACTACCCAATAATAGTAATAAATACTCTGACATTTCAAATTGGAAAAAATTGAAAAAAATTATAAATAATAAAAAGAAAAAGCGAAAACGGATTATTTTTTGTGAATTACAACATTTCCACAAATACATTAGAGGCTGGAAATAGCAACATAAGCATGAAATTGTTTTTGGTAATTATTATTAACGCATGTGGTAGTCTAAACCTCATTTCAAAATTGAAAACGCCATAAGAGAGACACGGCCTACGCAGGAACTACTGGGTGCAATAACTCCTGCTCAACAAAATGCCTTCTTTGCAAGGGAGGCAGTCAAACAACAACCGTCAACAATAACGGGAGAAAACGCCGTAAGAGAGGTACGGCCTAGGTAAAACAACTGGGTGCGATGACTCCTGCTCAACAAAATGCCTTCTTTGAAAGGGAGGCAGTAACTGTCAACAATAACGGGAGAAAACGCCTTAAGAGAGATATGGCCTACGCAGGAACAACTGAGTGCAATGACTCCTGCTCAACAAAATGCTTTCTTTGCAAGTTAGGCAGTACTCAATGAATATTGACTTTGTTGAGCAGGAGTCATTGCACTCAGTTGTTCCTGCGTAGGCCATATCTCTCTTAAGGCGTTTTCTCCCATTATTGTTGACGGTTACTGCCGCCCTTTCAAAGAAGGCATTTTGTTGAGCAGGAGTCATCGCACCCATTCAATAGTTATAACAAATTTTTATATGATTTTTATACAAATGCCTTAAGATCCCAAAACGACTAATTTGGACATAAACGATTATGAGAGAATGACTCGGATATTATTATTAATAAAATACGTACTAAAAATTAATTTGTTATTTTATTTAAAAAAATTTTTGGGTGGTGCTTAAAGTTAGCACACCTGTTGTAAATGTACGCATTATATTTTATTTTTACGCACTTTCTGTGGATTTTTGCGCATTTTTTGTGGATTTTTACGCATTTTATGCGTACATTTATACGTGAAAAGTGCTTTTTTACACACAAATTTAGTAAATTAACACACTAATTTCTAAATTTCATTTAATTTTTACGCACTTTCAATGTAAAATTACAAATTATTTGTGCACCAACTTAAACACAATGTGCGTAATTTTTTTCAATTACGCACATAGAGTAAATTTACCCAATTTATAGTAGGAGTTCAGTTTCCTACTATAAGTTGGGTAAATTTCAACAGAATTTAATTAGAGTGTATTGTTATGTCGGGAATTGTTTGTTTGAAAAAATTACGTTTTTGGAATTGTCCTTGATCATAATTGAAAAAATAGTAGGAAATTGTTATTCAGAATTGGCAAATATTTATTTAAAAAAAAAATAAAAAATGAATTTTGGCCTTTCTCGATGAGACATTCAGTGTGTTCCCGTACGTTCCCAAAGTTACCGAAATTTACCCAAAGTTACCGAAATTTACCCAAAAGCGTTCCCGTACTCGAGAATTGGGTAAATGAGAGCGCTAATGAGAGTGTATTAGTGCTTCTCTTTTTACCAAAATTTACCCAGACTTTTTCTTCGGGTAAATTTTGGTAAAACAGCTGATGCAAATATAAACAAAAAACAATTGTGAAATTAAATTAAAAATTGTAATTTAATAAAGAAATAAGCAAAAGAAACTTGGTTTTTTGTTAAAATTAATTGAATAAAATCAAAAACAACTTTTAAATGCGAATAAATTTGTATATTTATGCCGATTTGCAAACTGAAATTATACGTATTTTCACATCAGTGATGGGATTTTTGGCACAATCTAAGATTGATTGGTACAATGGCACAACCGATACTATTTTGGCACATTTTGGTTATCTACAAAATTTAATATAAAATGAATTTAAAAAATAACAATTCTTTAATTTTTAGTTTCTAATCATTTATTGGTATTAAAATACCTTTTCGAATAAAGCAAAACTAAAAAATGGCATCGAAGATATTACCGAATAAAGCACCGTAAGTTGTTTTTCACTTGAAAAAATTTCTCTCAGACTTTAAATGCTTTAAATTGCAATTTAAGTTAAAAAAATTAACAATATTTTAATTTTATAACAAAGCCACAATCACAATTAACACAAAATGACACTTTTTCACCAGAAAAATAATAGTCTTGTGCATTAAATTTGCGTGAAAACTAAGTTTGCACAATTTTCACGTGAAACTCATTGTCGTGAAAAATATTTTTTTTTATATGGAGTATAACAGTTTTTTCACGTGAAAACTGAACAACTTACGGTGCTTAATCCATAGAATTTTAAAAATTCAAATGCTATAAATTTATATCAGAGCTTCGAAAGAATTAATTTAAGTTTAATTCATGAAAAAATTATTTCAGTTTTAGAAAATGTTTATATGTATACCATTCCGTGCAACCATTCCTAAAGAATTCATTCATTGACTGCATTCCCAAATCTTTAATAAGTATCGGATGAATTTAATTTATCATTCACCTTTTAATTGAAAGAAAATTTTAATTCATTCAAATATAATTAATTCCATAAGAATTCAAAATAATTCCATAAGAATGCATTTACAAAATGAAAGTTGAAAACACGGTTTCTAAGTGAAAATTGAGTTTTGGCACAATAAAGGCCCATTTGGCACATTTTAGTCACCCACTTGGCACAAAAAAAAAATTTTTTGTTTTAACATTATTCTTTGAAATAAGTTTTTGGGCTAGAAAAGTGTTTTTTTGCGTTCCTGTACTATTGGGTAATTTTGTCATTCTGTGAGAGGATTTTGTGCTTACTCTCATTTTACCGAACTTTACCCAAAAAGTAAAGAAACACACCTATTGTTTTAATTTTTTCAAAAAAATATAAACTTCTAAATGATCTTAAAAGTTCGGCTAAAAAATGTCCGTCGGGTCTATGACTTGTCAGATATGGCTTAGCCAATTTTATTCCGTGCTAATTTTTTATGAAATTTGTTATAAAAATGATTCGTTTTTCCAGTAAGCATATTTTGCAGTATTATATTGGTATTTTTAAATTTATTTATGTTTCGATTTGTACCTAATTTCTGACAATTTGAAAGTTTTATTGTAATTCTTGGGTCATATGCATAACCACTTTCTAAGTTTATAAATGGCTTATAAAACAAATATTTTATACAAAATTCATTTTATAATCGTGTTATAAAGTTTTCAAATTATTATGCATAAACACTTTTATATTTTAATTCCTAAATTTTAGTTAAAAAAATAAAAAAAAATTGTAAATGAAACAAATGTGCCGATTTAATATAAAAAACTGTAAAAAAGATCCATGAATTTAAAAAAACTGTTTTTTACATGAAAAAACTGGAAAACTGTTAGGCATCCCAAAAAACTGCTAAAAAAAGTTAAAACTGGCTATATGGCAACACTGAGTGTGAATGTCTTTGTTTTGTAGATTAAAATCAAAAAATTAAACAATTTCCTTTAACTGAATAATCATTTATTTTTACAAAATTTGTAGGTAAAATTTTAATATTTATATACCCAGCAAAAATAGTTCTGCCAAAGAAGCAATAAAAGCATCACTACTATGGCAAAGGCATCACTTCTTTTCTAATGGTTTCATCGATGAATTTATCGTTGGCGTGTCATAGGACGGAAGCATTCAAATATAGCTACTTACCATTACTCATGCTTTTTATTCTTAAGAAGCAATCAAGATGCTATGTTTAGATATTATCTAGTATGCTTGAAAAATATGCATATATTGTAGTAAGATACCGATATTCCAAAAAAACATTAATGTCCTTCAATTAGAACTCAGAAAATATCGATTGAAATTCGTATTCATTAATTGCAATTCATAAAATATCAGTTCAAATTTAGAAATTATGAATTGTAGTAGATTTTATATTTTTTGAATTTTAATTTATATTCTCTGAATTTTAACTGATGATTTCTGAATTACAATTGATGTATTCTGATACAATTTTTTTAATTTATCAAAACAAAAAGCATTTTAAATGGTTTTTTCTAAATTACAGTTGCAAAAGATGTAAACTAAATACAAATTGTCAAAAGGTTTTGAGAATTATTTGAAACAAAATTAAATTTCAAAGAAACTTGTCAAACTGAAAAAATTGTAAAACTGTATAAGTGATCTCACATAAAAGTTTACACAAAAGTATAAAAAAAGATTTTATAAAAAATAAAAGTTCATTAAAACAGTTTTCTATAAAAAATTTTGATTTTGAATGATTAGAAAATATTTTTCACTATGGTTTCAAAAAATATAGAAATATGAAAACTTGTGCTTCAGTTGAATACTTTCGGAAGTTCCTTTGAATAACTTCCAAAAAGCACTTAAAACATACTAACTGAAACTAAGGAAGCAATGAAAGAAGTTATAACCAAAGAATGAATACCACTTTTTTTTGCTGGGTATATTTAACTGAACACTTGTTTGTATCTACTGTCAGTTGATTAAAAAATATTTAAGAATAAATAACAAAAGCATTTGATTTAAATGAAAAGTTTTTAAATTAAATTTGAATTTTGTTGTTTTAACCTACAACTTGCATTTTCTGTTGTTGTAAGTTCCAAACTGAAAGTGTAATAATTTTAATTTTTTTTTAAAGTCTATGAGTTTCTGCCTTTTTTAGTAGGGGGCACTTCGTGTATCTAATGCATGTTACTAAAAACTCTGACCAATCTGTTCCTCAAAATAGCTCCTGCATAAGTTCATAAATTTACAGAAGTATGAATTTTTTATATAAAGTTTTGTAAAACTACCATTCGTTTTAACTTAAAAAAAAGTGGTTTATATAATTTTAGAAAATATTAATCATACGTAACTTAAAATTCCATTATTAATGTCTTGAAATAAATTTCGTTATACGTATATGCAGAACCGTTTTATTAAAATTATTTATTTGAGTGTATAATACAGTACTCCTGCTTCTTTATATTGGTGACAAATTACACTCATTTATTTAATATCTGTATTTAAACTTTTAAAACAAGTGTGATAAGATCGTTCATCGATAGTGTCTAGCATAAACCAAAAACAAAAATTTAAAACACAAACAAATTGTATTAAAGTTTTTACTGATTTTTTGTTCGCTCTACGTAAACATCTTGTGAAAAAGTTGATTCAGTTTAAAATATACCGACAATTTGTTTAATACACTTTAACGGGCTCACGCATAAAAACGTTTAATTAAATATAGTTACAGTGTTCAACTATTTTATATATTGTATAAATAAATAAAATTCGTATACGAAAATGCCAATCCGATATGTAACATCGTATTGACGATACAATATCTTACAAATATCAAGTTGTTTTATTCTAAATGAAATTGAATTGTACAAAAATTAAATACAAAAAAATGCCAAACGTAACCTTCAGGTAAATTCTAAATTCAATTGCATTTTTAACGATTTTATCGGCCGTTAAGTGATAATCAAATATTATTGTTAAACATAATAAATGATTTTGATATTTATCAATAATAAATATTAATTCAAATACAAAACAAGTTAAACAAGTGATCAAGCAAGTTTAGAAAAAAAGTCAGTGATATAAATGAAAATTAGAAAATATGCAAAAGTCAGTAGTATAAAATTATGTTTAAGAGAATAATTTATTAGTATAATTACCAATGCAAACCCTTTCTTTCAAAATAACCGTTACCGAAATAACTAAAATATGATTAATAAAACAACTTGAGTTCTTGTTAAGCAAAAAAAAAAATATATAAAATTCAAATTTTAATTTTAAACACCTTTTTTTGTATAGACAGAACATAATTTTCAACATAAAATTACGAATTCAAACAAAAATTTAAATAAATTTCTTGTAATAAATACAAAAATTATTTGAATAAATTGGACAAGGCCTAGTTTTTTGTATGCAAATAAAACTTAGTTTAATTGGCTATACACACTGAGAGAATTATCTGCGTGATATTAATTAATTTCTGCATAAAACAAATGAAGTTTAACTGGAACTTGTGAATTAACGAAATTTTTCATAAAATATTGTGAAGAATTTCATTTTATTTATTAAAAGTTTCATACACTCAATGAAAAATTTTCATTAAAACTAGATTCATAAAATATATGAAGAATTTTCAGCCAGTTTGAGAATTTTTTCATTTACTTTGTGAAGAAAACTTCATTAGTTTATTGAAAAATTTCATTAAAATTCGCCCAGCAAAATTCCCTCTGTGTAGTTAAACTCAAATCAAAATTAAACCAAATTCAACTGCTCTAGTTTAAAAAGTGTCAAATTATTTGATGTTGCCATATTTATTGTCAAAATAATTTATATCCGATTGGAATTGTCATAAAATAGTGATAGGATTTAATATTTTATCTGTTAATAACTGGTAATGTGGCATCGCTTAGACAAATTACACTGTACAACACAAAAAAAAATAACAAGGTTCTGACAACTGATTCTGATAGAGGGTACCAAAAAACATATACGTGTATCGGCGTTTTAAAAGTTTACGTCTGGCACTATGTTTTTTGGGGGGGTTAAAGTTTCCCCCCTTTTGCAAATGTTTATTGTGAATCGGCATAAAAAAAACATGTGAATCTTCCATTTTAGGTATAGGATACGTTCAGCGAACTTATGCAAAACACTACGAGAAAAATTTTTGTGCAACATTTTAACCCTCTAAATCTTCAATTAAAACGACGGTTTTGGCCGCCTTTTAAAAAGGGTAAAACAAGACCCGTAAGCTAAACGGTTAGAGGGTTAAAATGTTCCGCAAAAATATTTGTCATGCAATTCTACTACACTCATACAAATAAGTCCGTAAAATTAGCAGAAAAAGTTATTAAAAATTAGTTAAAAATGATGCTGCAGAAAAAACTGCTAATATTAGCAGAATCAGTTTGCTAAATATTACTAAAATGAAAACAGCAAAAAAATTGTTAAATTTACAGAATTTTAGTAATATTTGAGCTAAATTGTTGTTAATTGCAAATAACAATTTAATTTGATAAAAATTTTCAAATAAAATTTTAATAAATATTGTTCATACTAATGCCCGACAGAACAGTTTGGATAACAAAGTGGGTATTGGTCGATCTTTGGTATTTAGAGAAAAATTTTATTGATGGAAAGATGTTTGAAATGAGGATTGAATGTGATTTAAACCGCTTTTAGGAAGCAGATTGTCGTTAAACTTAGAATAACGCAGTTTGTAACTGAAATCCTTCTTTTGAAATGTGGTTTATTTTGTTTTATTTCAATAAAGACCAAAATTTAAAACTAGAAAAAGTTGTTTAGAAAAATTTTTGCTAATAAACTTGGAAATAGCTGACAAAATGAATTTTCAGTTAAACACAACATTACGAAAATTTGTCGGAACAACTTTTTCTAGGTTAGAGTTTTGATCTTTCTTATAAAATATGTGGTTTATAAATTAAAAAAAATAAGTTTCACAATTAATTTTTTTTGACGGAAAAAATAACTGAACTTAAACCATATTTATTTCATCTTATGTTTGTCTAATTTTTACTTTTAAATTTAAAATAAAAAATAATTCTTTCGACCTTTGATACCACAATGAAAAAATAATGTTTTTTTTATTTATTTCTTTAAAATTAAATTAATAAAAAGTAGTTTGCCAAATATTTGAAAAATTTGTGTTAAATTCAATTATAAACATTAATTTATATGTCAAAGTGCAAAATTCAAATCCAGATCCACAATTTCTAAATTTTTTTTTCTTAATTTTTATAGTGCAATTAGACTTTATAAAATTTTGTATAATTAGATATCATGTCAGATATAACTATATATACAATTAATACAAATTTCTATTAATTTTGTTATATACCCAAGTAAAAAAAAATGATATGGAGCCATATAAAGTTATATTTAATTATATATAATCTTCTATGTAATTAGATATAATTATATCCGAAAAATGAGAACGTCTTATTGTATCATATTGTATCGAATTGTATACAATTGTATACAATTTGGTACAATTTGATACAATTCGATACAATATGATACAATTGTATCCGAATTTTGTCCTCATACAATTACATAAAATTATATCTTTTTGTATAAAATTATATAAAATGTTATAAAAGTGGACATAGTTTGATACAATTATACCTAAATATTAACCCTATATTTTTACCATAATATATATGACCATATCTAACAATATACAAAATTATATTTTTAAATAAAAATAGATATACAATATCTGGAGATCAGACCTGAGGGATTTCAATTAATTTGTAATTGAAATTACAAGTAATTGTAATTGAAAATTTTCAATTACAAATTACTAGTAATTGTAATTGAAAGTGATTTCAATTACAAATTTCAATTACATTTAGAATTAAAAAGTGTTTTTGTTAAAATTTTGTAGAAAAATCTTACTGGGATAGGTTGCATCGGCATGGATGCGTATAAAAAGAATACGTCATGTTGGGATTACCCCTAACTTGTGCTTTTTGTCATTATTTATTTTCCCAAAAAATGTAATTGACATGTTTCAAATTACAAATTACTTGTAATTGTTCTTTTTTGAATTACAATTATAAATAATTTGTAATTGTAAATGAGTTTTTTCAATTACAATTACATGTAATTGTGTAAATGAATGTGTAATTAATTACAAAATGTAATGATTAACCCCCAGATCTACTGGATATCCTATAATTTCGATAAATCTTCCATTACTTTTATCCAGATTTACCATGACAGTGCATTAAACATGAACAAATTTTTCTTTGTTTTTAGTAATTTTAAAATAAGGTTAACAACACTGAAATTTTTAACTTAATAGGATTGTGATATACAACCAAGATATAAGAGATCAGTCAAGTGTGCGTTATAGTATAGAGAATTCCATATTAAAGCTTCAGTATTGTTAATTTTATGGGCGCGTTAGCCATTTTGACTCACGCTCCTAAACAAAAACAAATTACTCACGCACGAGCATTTCGTGTCTTACTCACGCAGACATGAGTATATTAAAAACTTACTCACAATCAGAAAATTCTCACGCAAAACAGTAAAAATTACTAAAAACATATGATGCAAAAAATAAACTCACACACGAATCATGCACGGGTTATATATTCTTACTCACGCTCACGTACGAATTATATATTCTCACGCTCACGGGCGAATTACTTTGGTATAGTAATTATTACTCACGATCACTTGTGAATAACTTCACTCACGATCGTGTCATGCGCCAATCCCTAGTTATTACAAAATCTAAAACTAGTTCAAAATCATTTTTAATATGGAACCACATTTAATACAATACGGTTTTAAAAGGACCTTATACATATATTTTTATATAAAATCACTTTGAAAAAATTGCTAATGTGGGATGATATATAATTATAGATGATTTTATAAAGAACGTTATACCGTTATATATAAAAGAAATCATGAAATATTGTAGATATGAAACCATATTAAGATATATATGGGTTCTTATTCGTCAATATATAATCATATCTAACACAAATTATGAAATATTTCTTATATGGCTCCACATATAGTTTTTTATTATTATGTATAGTGTCATACTAAATTATATATAAACGTATATGTAATTATATCTTTTATATATTACTTTGTGTACTTATATATAGCACATACACTTATATGTAGGCCAGTATGTAATAATATAAAATCACATATGTCTCAATATTAAAACCTTTGAAGAAAAAATATTTAATATATGACTATATAAAAGTCTATATGCTTCAATTTAAAAGCATATGTGGCCATATCTAACTATAAGTTACTATATTTAATTACATAAAATAATATATGATTATATCAAAACTTTTTTACTCGGGTATTTTGATATAAGATTGTTTGTAGAAGCCTATACGCCATTATATATAATTATATATAAAATTTATCGCAGATCTCTTTATATATGGCTGGAGACCAAATCGAATATGATTATATATAACGTCAAATCAAACATATTTATAAACCCGAGTAAAAATAGTTACATATAGTCGTATAAAATTCTATTAAGTTATATCTGTATAAATATACTGTTTCATCCGAAAAATGGCCCGATGTAATTGTATCAGTTGTTTATCAGTTTTTATCTAATTGTATTAGTTTAGATCTCAACAAATAAAACTATACATTAATCAGATGAAATTATATCCAATTTTTGACCTGATACAATTTTAACGTTTTAAATCTAATGGTATCTGTTTAGATCGTAGTTGATACAATTTTATATAAATAAAATATATTTGTATCCGACATTTGCCTTATATAATTGTATCAAAGTTTTAAAGCAGATATAATTGCATCAGGTCAAAATTCAGATATAACTATATAAGTTTGTATAGAAATGTATCTATTTGGATCTAAACTAATACCATGCGACATAAACCCATAAAATTGTATCAGGTCAAAAATCAGATAAAATTTCATCTGTTTAATATAAAATCTAATCAGTTAAGATCTAAACTGATGCAATTAGATAAAAAGTGATAACCAACTGACACAATTATATCGGGCCATTTTTCGGATGAAATGGTATATGGATCACATTAAATTATATATTACCATATAAAGCTCCATATTAATTTTTTTTAATAGGGAAACCAAAGTGTTAATATGAATCTATATGGTTATATAAAGCCACGCATACAAACATTTATAATTATATCAAGTCAGATAAGATTATATGTAAACTTTTTTAGTCGGGGAGAATCCATTTTTTTGAAACACAAAAAATCTTTGCCAAGTAATTAGGAGCATTTCAACTAATACAGATTTTTCGCATAATGCAGCGCAGTTAAGGTTTTTCTTTTCCCGGACTTTCTCATTTCCCGGGACAGCGGGATTTTTTTCGGAATTTCCCGGGATCCCGGGAATTCCCGCTCGTTAGAAAATACATAAATTCGACATATATTGTACTTGAAAAACTACTTTTTTGTTAAACACCGTTCGACAAAGTTCATCTTTTGGTTGTATCCATGAGAAAATGTTCTGAAAGGAGGGCTATATATCCATGTCTTCCACTTTTTCCAGGTCAATTCGTTTAACAATTTAAATCGTGAATTAGTATTTATGTAATATATTTATATGGAAGGCCGTCCTAATTAAAAAAAAACCTCTTAGTAATATATTAACTAAATATTAATTTCGCGGTTTAAGCTGTTAAACGAATTGATATAGAAAAGTGAAAGACACGGTTACATTATTTTGATCCCTTTTTTCAGGATATATTGGAATTGTTAATGGGTGCAAACTTGTGTCGGACTAGTTTTATAGTCAGAACTAACATAAATTTTTTGCTTAAATATTTCTTATACATTAATTCCAAAAATTTCTATTTCTGGATATTTTGTTTTTTTCTATGCAGATTTTCAGAAGTATCCGTCTAGAATTAGTTTTATAAAAAACTTTAAAAGTGAGCATTTTTCACAGACATTTTTAGGCAAATTCGCCTAAATTGTTTTATAAAAGTAGACACTAAAATATTAAATAGTTTCATAACTTTAATTAGTTTTAAGTAAATGAATGTTATTTTAGTTTAACTCAAGATCATAAATTAATATCACTTTCTGTTTAAATTATTTTCAAATCAAAGAAAGGCACTGATGATGGCTTTGTAGCGGATGCCGAAAATGCGCATTCTGCCTTGCTGGTCTTATCGAATTTTTTCAATAATTTTTATTCTTTGTAATTTATTTGTAAAAATTGTATCATCTTTCTTTGATTTGAAAAATAATTTAAACAGAAAGTGATATTAATTTATGATCTTAAGTCAAACTAAAATAACATTCATTTATTTAATTAGTTTTCTTGAATAGAAATTTTTTATGCCACAACTCCTTAATTTTCATATTTAGTTGAATTAGCATTTAAAAAATTCAAAATAATTTGAAAAAGCATCTGATGTATTTATTATTTTAAAAATTAATAATATTTAAAAAATATATTTAAAATAAAGGAATAGCAATTGAACTTTAATTGAAATTATTTGAAGTAAAAGAAACTCAAAATACTTATGTTAATTGAAAATACGAAAAAATTACTATTTTTTAACTTTAATCCCTAGTTTATTGGAGGTATTTGGAACTGAAATATTGATGTTGAAAAGTTGTATAAGGCTGGTTTACACTATAAGATTTTCGGTACGATTTTACTTCAGTACACGTGCAAAACTTATAGGCAAGGTTGCAAAATCTTTCCGAGAATCTTGTAGTTTAAAACCAGAGCTTCGAAAAACTTAATTCAATTTAAGCTTAATTCACTAAAAATTAAATTCAGATTTTAAAAAGAATCATGTACCATTCCCTTAAACCATTCGTAAAGAATTCATTCATAAGCTTCATTCCCAAAGCTTTAATATCCCAGTGTAGAAACGGTAATGACATATCATTATTTTTTGGACTACCAGTAATGAGATCCACTTACCTTCTGCATTATTTTAAAACATACTATAATGAGTTACTGATAATGACATATTTTTATCATTATTTCAAATAGAACATAATTTTCTAGATTTTTTTTTAAATTTTTTGAAATCTATTTTTAGACTCAATATTTTTTAAACACTGGTAAGGATATATGTAACCACATATTTTTGATTTTTTGTATGTTGGCGAGTAAGCTTACTTGTGTGCAGCAGGTCAATTGTGTTTTTATCTATTAAATATTACATGTCGATATAGCTCAGATGGTAGAGCTGTTGACTGGCAATCTGTAGACCCAGGTTCGATTCCCGCACCAGCAAATTTTATTAAAAAAAAACTACAATAAAAAATATTTTTTTTATATAATTTATTTTTTTTTAAATCTATTTTTAGACTCATTATTTTTGTCAGTACTGGTAAGCACATGGGTAACTATATATTTTTTTGGTTTTTCGTATGCTGGTGTGTAACCATAACTCATTATTTTTCGCGACATCGCCATATAAAGGTAATAAGAAATGTATAACAAAAGAAACTAGTTACCATTACCAAGTATGTAGTTACATAACCACATATCTGGTAATGATTTTCTACACTGCGATGAATTGAATGAATTCCTAACTTGAATCATTCAAATCGCATGTTCATTCACCATTTTACTAATTGAATGAAGAAATTTTGTTACCATTCACTTAGTGCAGTGTAGTTTGAAACTAACATATAATCAAAACCAAAGCATACAAGCTGTAACAAAGCATACGATACTATTTATTTCTGTTAGATGAATTTTAAACGTTTTTCATTGTATTATGCTAATATTTCAGCAATTACATACAAATTAAAATTTTTCATTTGATTAAGTGAATGAAAACAAATAATTTTTCATTCACTTTTTTATTAAATGAATTCAGGTAAATTGGGTTTCATTCAGTTAGAATTCAATCAAAATAGAATGAATTCATATAATTTTAAGCTATAGGGAATTAAGCTATCGAATTAATTCCATAAGAATGCTATTAGGGAATGAAATTTAACCCAAATTTCATTAATTTTTAAAAAGTGAATGAAAGAATTAAGCCTTTTAAACCTTTGTTTAAAACAGCCTATATAAATATTGCTTTATTTGAACAAATATCAGCATGTTAAAGAAGAAAAAAATTCCCGAAGCATAAATATTTTAGTTTGTAAATTTGGTAATTGCTAATATAATTAGGTTGTTCATAAGGGGTGTGCTATCGTTGTATCGTCCTAACAAAAAACAGAGTTGTTAAAATTTTTATTTGTGTTCAACAACGATTTTCTATTCAGTTTTCTATCTGTTAGCACACTCAAATATAGGACACTAAACATACGTAGAAATGTTGTATCGTGATATTCTCAAATGTTGTATTTTTTCAATTTAATTTTTAACAACTCTGTTTTTTGTTAGGACGATACAACAAATAGCACACCCCTTGTGAAAACCTTTAATATTTTTCGGTTTAACTAAACCAAATTCAATTGGCATCCAAAAACAATTTGGCTTAATTATTAAATTTTAAACCGTATTTTTTTAATTTTGAATATTTTTTATTTAAATTAATTTAAAAAAAGCAATGCTTTAAATTTAAATAAAGCTTCTAAAATTGCAATAAAACTAGCTAAAACTACTTTAAAAGACTAAAAAAAAATCCCGGGAAATCCCGCATAAAATTCCCGGGATTGCGGGATTCAAAAAAGGGCGGGATTCCCGGGAATCCCGTCCCGGGAATTCCCGGGACATAAACCCTAAGCGCAGTGCAATATTTGCCGTAAAAGACTAATGGTTAACGAATGTATTATCCGACAACTAAATTTGGTTCACAAAAAAAAAATTGAGAGTCGTGCAACTTCTCTTGAAGAAAATAACAACAAGAATAACGTTCCAGCTAAAATTAGCAAAGTACCCGAAGAAAAAAGTGTTAGCTGAATAGGCATTGAACGTTTTATGGTAGGGCAAACATTTCCTGAAATGGTATCCAAATTAGCCGTAGTCGTCGGAATGTCAATCCGCATCATAACTAGATCTTCGTTTATTCGAGAAAGTTTTTATAATAAAAACCTGGCATTGCCAAAAAACGAAACCGATGTAAAGAACATTATATTAAATTACTACAATCATGTAAAAGATATCATGATAAAAGAAATATCGAGCAATATTTCTAACAATAGGAGATTTACTATAATCTTAGATGAATGGACAAGAATATCACAAAAGAGATATTTGAACATATGTATAAACGGAAATAATTCATTTTATAACCTGCGGTTGGTTTATATGTCCGAAGATGTAATGCTGATGAATTAAAAAATTATAGAAATAAGGCTAGAAAAGTTTTATTTGTATTTGGAAAATAACATTGTGGCCACTATATCTAATGGGGGAATGTGATGAAACGGTTTGTTTCCGACAATCCAGTAGTGGGTGCTTTATGCTGGAATCATGCAATTCATTTGGCAGTGTTTAGAGTAATTTATGTGAAACCAAATGTTCAACATTCTGATATTTTTACTTTGAATTATCACTATACAGACTGCATTTGTACTGAAATAGTGTTTTTTTAACAAAAATTACTTATATAGGTGGTTTTCATTAACAATTTTGTTCAAAAATATTTCCCGGGAATCAAATTTTTTTTTTCCTCGTTTCCCGGGAAATGAAAAAGTCCGGGAAATCCCAAACCCTAATTACAATGCTTTTTCTTCAATTATGTGTACATTTCATTAACATTATTTTCATCAATGAAAATTGAAAAAAATTTAATTGGCATTGAATGGTGATGAAATTTTTTGGCATTGACATTGAGATAAAGTAATGCCAATTATATATCAATGCCAATGAAAATTTCCCAAGAATGATTTTTTGTAAAAGTGGTAATATTTATAGACAATAATATGTTAACTAGGCTTTCCAGTACCGATTTCGGTAATACCGAAATTGTCAAAATTCGAGCCATTTTAGAACGATACCGATTTCGGTATTGCATACAATTTTTTTGGTTATTTTTTAATAGTTTATGTCTTTTTTAAAAGAAATTTTAACAAATTTGACAATAATTCTGTTTTTGTGTTTGCAATTTTTTACAAATTTTATATTTTAAAGATGCAAATATTAATAAATACGAGTATATTGCATTTTTACTCAACCAGAACTTTGTACAACGCAAAAACTAAAAGAAAATTAACCCATTCAAAAAATGTGTGTTTATGATTACTTATAAATAGTATGAACTTTTCAAGGGTTATATCCACGAGTTTTAATTAATTTAAACATAAAAAATCCTAAAGATTTTCTTGAGAGAAAGTCAAAAGATTAAAAAATTAGTCTAATAAATATGTAAATTAGTGATGGTAATTGTCAAATTTGTCCAAATTTTCTTTCTAAATTTTCTAAAACAGAATAAAAAAAAATAATTTTTGATTGTGTAGATTTTTTTGTTTCTCGCGAATGATATTTTTTGTTTTTATTCAGGTTTAAAAATGTTTTTAAATGTTTTTTTTTTTTTTTAATTTGCGAATTAATTTTAGTCAATAACATGTCTTCGCGAATCAAAAAAATATAAAAATAATTCGCGACAATTATCTTTATATTTCTTTATTTGCGAATTTATAACTCATATTTTTTATCATCTTTGAAAATAATTTTTGAATCAATTCTTCAAAACTCTGGAGGGTTTCCGCGTAACTCGATTATTTGTACCTTTCGTAAAAAGAAAAGTTTTTGCAAAAATCTTACTTTTTGAATTTTTATGTGTAGCGTACAAGGTTTACGATAAAAATAAATTAAAAAGTAGAATTTTTATGCAGAATTATATTTTTAACAATATTTGCAAGATTTACAAATTCTAAAATTTTTTTTCCAATCGAGTTACGCGGTTAACCCCTGATCTGATTTATTCTTCGCGAATTATCTCTTAAAACAAATTTTTCAATCGAAATAAAATTGAATCAAATCATTGATTACAAAATATTTTAAAACATTTACTGATTCATAAAATTAGTAAATTTTTATTCGTATTGATTCAAAAAAGAATTATCTTTTCTAAGCTCTGAATGAAACACAAGAGAGAAGATTAGACCTGATTGGAATCAATAATTTTCGTACACAATTTTGAGATGTGCTATATCTAAGTTTACGCGCTAAATAATAATATTTATATGAATACCGAAAATTCGGTACTGGAAAATTTTCAATACCGAAATACCGATTCGGTATTGGAAACCCTAATGTTAACCCATGATACAACCATACTAGGTAGATGCATTAGAACAACAAACACAACAAACAACAACAAAAAATGTAATCGGCTACTTTTGATACATAGCGAAAGCATACGAAAAAATCCCTGAACTGTCATAAAAAAACACTGAACTGTCAAACTCTCCCTAATGCATCTACCTAGTATGGTTGTATCATGATGTTAACCATAACAAAATGTATTTCAGAGACCCTTCTTTTGATTTTCATTGTTTGCTGATCGGATATGTACTTCCGAATTTATTTGAGTTTCCATTTTCACCTCTAAAGCTCCACCCACAGGAAAGAAGGTGTGGCCGATTGAAAATATCGTATTCTTTAAATAAGCTTAAAAAGTACAATATTGGGGGAAAAAATTAGGGTCATCCCCGTAAACTCCACTTGCTCCCCAGAGATACTTTTAATCACAATTTTCATATTAAAATGGTTCGTCCAAAATAGACCTTGATCTTTGAAAATTAATGTATTACGATAAATAGAAACTTTTCTCATAAATTTTAATAATTTAGATATTTTATGAGTAGGACAAATTTTCAACCATTTCAATTTAGCTTTATTTAAAAACTTTTGGCATTATTTTTGGCGAGTTAAAAATATGCAATAATTTTTATGAGTCATTTAACATTCTGTTTATAAGCGCTCCAAAATTTAGTTAACAAAAAATTTGTAAAATTAGCAAATCTTCTGTTAAAAATTAGTAACTAAAATTCAGCAAATTACTGTAAAGTTAGAAAATTTATTGTTAAAAATTAGTAACTAAATTCAGCAAAAAAAATAGCAAAAAAATTTGTAAGTTAGTAATGTGGAGGTAGGAAAAAAATTAACTAAAAATTAAATTTTAACTAAAAATTAGTTAAAAATTTGTTAAGTTGAAGTACTAACAGTTTTACTAACTTTTCTACAAACTTTTTTCTATGAGTGTATAAGCCTCTAAATATATTAAAGTTCAAAATTTAACTTTAATGCCAGAAATAAATTAAAACTTAAAATGTGTTTAAGGGTTTATTTCGTACTTATTCAGAACCCACAAACCTGGATTTTAGGGGGTTAGTTTGTATGGGAAAACTATTTTACATAAAATTTCATTTTAAGTTACATTACAAAAGAAAGCATACATAGATGTAATATCTATCAGGGTCTCACATGCTGTAGTAACAGCCACCAAACGTTGGTATAAGATATGGATATGGATCTCGGATTATGAACTAAAAAATGATGTTATGTATTTCTAAACCTCATGTTTTAAAAATCAACGAGTAAAAAGGTTAAAGCCGGGCATGCCGACTATACAATACCCTACACCAGTCTGGTTAAAAGCCAACTAATGTTTGGATCCGAAATTCGAATGGGTTAAAATGGGGCTTGTGTCAAAATTTTCTATAATGTGAGTCAGCGCACCAAATTTCATTAAAATATCTTAATATTTGCGACCTGCAGTTTGTAACCAAGCCAATTTTGGGGGGACCCTTATATGGGCACTAGGTCTAAACATGGACCGATGTTCACCAAAATCAATAGGCTTCGTCCTTGGGCCAACATAGGTCTGTGTACCAAATTTTATCAAAATATCTTAATATTTGCGACCTGCAGCGTATAAACAATATAATTTTTAGGGGACCCTTATATGGGCACTAGGTCTAAACATGGACCGGTGTTAAGCAAAATCAATAGGCTTCGTCCTTGGGCCAACATAGGTCCGTGTACCAAATTTCATCAAAATATCTTAATATTTGCGACCTGCAGCGTATAAACAGTATAATTTTGGTAGGACCCTTATATGGGCACTAGGTCTAAACATGGACCGATGTTCACCAAAATATCTTAATATTTACGACCTGCAGCGAATAAACAATATAATTTTGGGTGGACGCTTATATGGGCACTAGGTCTAAACATGCACCGATGTTCACCAAAATCAATAGGCTGCGTTATTGGGCTAACATAGGTCTGTGTACCAAATTTCATTAAAATATCTTAATATTTACGACCTGCAGCGTATAAACAATATAATTTTGGTAGGACCCTTATATGGGCACTAGGTCTAAACATGGACCGATAGGCGTCGTCCTTGGGCCGACATAAGTCGGTGTACCAAGTTTCATCAAAATATCTTAATATTTGCGACCTGTAGAGTGCGCACAAAAATGCATGGACAGACAGACTGACGGACGGACGGACAGACGGACATCGTTAAAACGAAATAAAAAAAATTCTAAGCCGATCGGTATACTATAAGGTGGGTCTAGGACCAATATTTTTTGGTGTTACAAACATCAGCACAAACTTATAATACCCTGACCACATAGTGGTGTAGGGTATAAAAATTCGACAAAAACGGCAAGTAATGGAAATCTAATGTGTATTTCATTATTTAAGCATTAGGTTAAAGTAGTGAAAATTAAAAAAAGGATCATTTTAATTTACAAAAGAAATGAAAATTAAACAAAATATTCATTACCATTTTTTAACGCAATGGTAATGAAAAAAAAACATTACCATTGCGTTAAAATATGGTAATGATAAAAAAATCTATACTGCCATTACATCAAGTATTGGTAATTAAAATGTAATGGCAATGATTTTAGCCTATCTCCGAATGTACATCATTATAAATTCTAGTATTCAAAAAAGAATCCCAAGACCGCATTACCGGTTTTTTTTTCTTTTTAAAATACCTACCGGTTGTGATTTTTTGTCCAAATTCAAATAAACCGAAAACCGGTTTTTGCTTCTTTCTTTTTTAATAAAACATTTGATTTTCTACTACAACAAGATAAAATATCTTATAAATTACTGTATTAGAATCAGGCAAGTTAAAATTTAATTTTGAACAATAACTAGATAGTCTTGTACTTTAAATTTATGTGCAAACAAAGTCTACGCAATTTTCACGTGAAACTTATTATTGTGAAAATCTTTTTTTTTATGGAGGATAACAGTTTTTTTTACATGAAATCGATGTGATTTACTTTCAAATTATCAATCCTAATTTTAATTAATTTCACACTTATGTTATCAAATAGAGAGCGATTTATAATAAAACACAGACATTTCTTATCGAAATAAACATGGAGTTCTTAGAAACCCAAATAAAAAATTTTATATGAACGAGTTTCATGTGAAAATTATTAATAATTTTAATTTGCACTTAATTTTAGTATACAAGACTAATATTTTTGTGAAGAAAAATTTATGCGAAAAACAACTTACTATGCTTAAGGCAGCATAGTACAACATTTTTTTTTTTTCTATAAGTTATATCGACCTTTTTTGTATTGTATATATTATTCAGATATATAAATTATCTTAAATGGGCTTTCAAGGTCACTTTGAAGTATGGAATAAAATACTATTTATTCATTTTATTCTATCCGATTTTTCGCTGGCGAATTTTCCAGCATCTTCAGGGATAAATTTTATTTAATCTGGCAACCATATAAATATAAAAGTGGACAATGTTAACCCTTTTCCGACGTAACTTGAACCGCTGTAGATTTTCTAACGAAACTTTTTGAGGACATGGACCTATGGCTGAGAATTTTTTTATGCTAATTTTGGCGCCTTACTATGCCCCGTAACGGAGAAAAATGGAACTAAAGATATAACATTAATGGATTAACATTTTTAAAAAATTTTAATTTTCTAGTTTTTTGTTAACTATGGCCAATTCAGAAACAATAAATAGTTCTCTGTGTATTTCAAATTAAATTTTTCAAATTAAAAAAACTGAAAAAAAACCAAAAAAAAAATATTTAAAAAACAAAAACTTTAATTTTTGAATTCGAGCTAAACTTCACTCAGGGAATTATGTAGGTGAAATCAACTGCAAATGACAGCTAAAATAACTGCATTGGCAGTTAAAAAGGTGTAGACTGCATTTGCAGTTAAATCAACTACAATGTGAAGTAATTTTTAGCTGTTAAAAATCAACTGACAAATGTAGTAAAAACAACGTACATGCTAATTATTGTAAAACTGTACAAACAACTGCAAATATATTTAAAATAACATAAATAAAAATTATTTTAAAAATTATTAATTTAATAAAATCAAATTTATGCAAATAGTCTTAACTTAATTTTATTCCATAATAAATTTAAAATTGAAAAATCAAAATTTACACTTAATATCATTTTTATTGTTCACTATTAAGATATTGTTTTATACAATGTTGACGGCACGATATAAAACACGGATCAATTTAAAAATATAATTGCAAAACTAAATAAAAATTAAATATCACAGTTGAAAATCTTTTTCCTTAAGCTACGTATCACAGTTTGAGCTTTAACTAAAAACTAAATTATTGCAAGTGTATAATTTGCATTAATGTTGTCTTTATCTCCCTTTAATTTATTGCACATTTTGTTTTTTGCTGAATTCTTAAGGGCTGATTATGGGACCGTAAATGTGATGTAACTGTACCGTGCCGTAGCTAAAAAGTACACTTATAGAATACCGTAAACGACATTACTATTTAGCATCTATTTCATGTGGTTTTATATTTTATTCTAAATTTTTCTATTTATATATCAATTTTTATTTCTTATTTGTTGTTTTTTGAATTCTTTTAATTCATTTTATATTTTTTTTCCGACTAAAATCAATCCGCTGTTTCGATGACGGATAGAGAATTCTGATTTCAACAGAATGATCCGGCTAGTGCATTTACATTTACGTGTTAGTAACCATTCGTATACACATCTCCTTGTGGTTTCGAAACAGCTGATTCGTTACAGTTACTTTTCCGGTTGGGTAACTCACCCATTAAACTTTCTAAGGTATATCGTTTGTTCTCTATTCTCTCTTTGTCCAATATTTTCACATCATCCAGATCAGCTGAGTGCAGCTGGCCAGACTTGGGGTTTTGTCCCCAAATTTGGGGATATTTTGTTGGTCTTGGGGACAAAAACTTTCATTTGAGGACAGGGGATTTTTTGGGGATATTTAAAACCTTTCCAAATTTTGCAGATTATATAAATTTTCAATAGTTTTCAGACATACATGGGAATTTTTCATTACCATTAAAATTTCATTACCATTAGTTCATACTAATGACAATGAAAAAAATGTCATTACCATTTAATGGTAATGAAATATTTTTCATTAGAAAAATCATTACTAATGGTAATAAAATTACACTAATGTATAAAAAAACTAATTACAATTGATTAAAAACCATTTGTTTAAAAAAAAATTTTGACAAATGAAAACGAACAACGGGTTTGGCCGGGGAAGTTATAAAACATAATTTTTTAAGGAGAATCCATTCCATTCCCTTATAATTTACCTGGATACAAATAACAATGGAATGGAAACTAATATTTAATTTCAAATGAGCATGAGCCTGAATGAACATATTCCGTATTCGATTTCAGCTAGTTTTTCTCCATTTTTACGTTTTTCTGTCAATGGCAATTAATTTTTTTTAATTGATTCATTATCAGTGGTAATGAAATTTAAAATCATTGCCATAATCAATGAAATTAAATTTTAGAATCATTACCATTAATTTAAAAAATGGCAATGAAAATAATTTCATTACAAGTGATATCAATGCAATGGTAATGAAATCATCAATTAATTAGTCCACCTAATTCGTTAGTACCATGTATGTTTTCAGAAAACATTAGTCAAGTTTTTTCACGTAATTTCAACGAAAAGTAAAGTTAGTCTGAGATTTATTCAAATTTGAGTTGAATGAATTTTGATTCGATTCAATTTTTTGTTTTTTTGATATGAGTCGCGAACTACAAAGCAAGGCAAACATTTTTGGTTAAATTGATTTGTTAAAATTGAAACAATTAGCTTGATTCTACACTCATAGAAATAAATCTGTAAAAATAGCAGAAAAAGTTACTAAAAATTAGTTACAAATGATGCTGCAGAAAACACTGCTAAAATTAGCAGATTATTTTTTTCCTATATATTAGTAATATAGGAAGAGCAAAAATAAAACTGTTAATTATACAGAATTTTAGTTATATTTGAGCTAAATTTTTGTTAATGGAAAATAGCAAATTAACCCGCTAAAATCAGCAAAAAATTTTGCTAACAATTTGTAGCCTAAAAAATCACCAAAAAATTTAAAATTTTGAAGTTTTTATTTCGATTTTTTTTAAATGCAAATAAAATCGAGCATTTTGTAAATAGCAGTTTACAATTTTTTAGCAAATATATCTGCTGATTTTAGCAGAGTAGACTACTATTTGCATTCTACTAAATTTACCTTAAAAATACCAAATATTTTGTAGATATAACAGTTTATTTTTAGTCTACTAAAATTTAGCAAAATTTTCTGCACATTTTACAGTACGATTTGCTATTTTCAATTAACTAAAAGTTAATTTAAATATAACTAAAATTCTGTAAATTTAATTTTGCTGTTCTTATTTTGCTATTTATTATTAAGTAAAAAATCTGCAAATTTTAGCAGTTTTTTTTCTAGCATCATTTTTAACTAATTTTTAGTAACTTTTTCTGCTATTTTTACAGATTTATATCTATGAGTGTATGAAAAGAATCAACAAAAATCAAACTGATTCTTTGAATAAGATATTGATCAATTGAAGTAGGAAATAATTCAATCAATAAACTGAATTTTGCGAATCTTTTTGTTAAAAATTGATTCAGATTTAAAAGTCGAATTTAATTAATTAATTTTAAAGAGCTGATTGTAGAGAAAAACTTACAAAATTCAAATTTACGAATTATTTTAAAAACTAGTTTAAAATCTTGAAAATTTGAGCAAATTAAATAAACTCGATTACATTTTTCAACATTTTTTCCAGTTGAGGATTTTTTGGGGATGTTTTAAGATTTGTTTGAGGATAACGAAAAAAGTACCTGGCAAGCCTGGCTGAGTATCTGTCTCATACTCATTTATTCTTGTACCCAAACACTTTTTAAGTTTGTGTCAATTTCAATTGTGCACTATTGAATTCCATCCTTTATCGGTTCAATTAATAGTGGCAAAAATATTCACAAATAAATATTACTAATTTCTTTGTTCAAATATTGTGCATTTATTGTTTTCAAACAAATATCTACATATGTTTACTTAATCCATCACGTGCAATTTATTTTAAATACGATCTGAGATACTATTTTTAACTCAAATAATTAGCACCTTTTTTTGCATAAAGAAAAAACCCATTAACTGAAATATATTAATCTAAAGTGAGAAATCGATAATAAAACATCTTCAAAAATAACGGCAGCAAAAATAAAATAAACTAGCGCGAAAAAAATAAATGAATAATTATTTCATTCCGTAATGGAAAAAAGTGTGTTTTCGCACATTAACAACAATTTGTTTCGTAATGTAATACTACCGAATACGTTACTGGGGTAATTAGAGTTATTTTTAAAAAATCATTAAAATATAAAAGTCTTCAAAATAATCAGATAATATTTGTTATAATTTTATGAAATTTTTTTTACCAAAACTTCAATGAGTAGGGGAAGTGCGACACACCTGATCCGGAAAAAGTTGAAGCCGAATATCTTCTAAACTATTCAATATTTTTTTTAAGCTTTCTGGAATACGTATCTTCTATTTTGAAAAAAATATTCTGGGTTTATAACTTTTTGAGTAATAATTAAAAATATAAATCGACATAAAAGGATCAAGTGTGTTATACCATGAATACACTTGATCCTTATATGTAACACAGATGATCCCGGGGAACAACAGCTATTGTTGCGATTCATAAACTGTTTGGTTATATGTTTTCTAAAATAAAATTTGTCTAATAGTATATTTAGACTCGGCAAAAACTAGTAGTTTTTGGCCATTTTTAGGTTTTGAGCCGAAAACTAAAAAATGAATTTAGTTTTTCCATACAATTTTCACACAAACTGATAACCAGGTTCCACCTGGTTTTTGCCAAAAACCAAGTTAAAAATATCTGAAATGTGCATTTCTGATACACCCGGTATCGTATAAAATTAATTTTCGATACACCTTGTTACCACGAATAAACATATAAGTAATAGAATTCGTCACAAAAATTTGATTTTCGGATATCATCACTTTTTTTAAAGTTTTTGCATAGAAAAAAGAAGGGCGTTTTTTTCTTTTTTATTTCAACTCCTTCCACTGGCGCAAGTCGGCCAAAACAGATGCATTTATAGGAAATCTAATTTTACCATTCGATTCTACAACAAAATTTAATACACAAAACTTTTTTTTTGCATTTTCAAAATACACCAGATAGGCATTAGAGTTGTTCGAAAATCCGTTTTTTTCAAAAACTTATAAAAAGTAATTTTTTATTACAGACAATGAAAATGTATTTCCGGTGGAGTGCATGGCTACAAAAATTTAGGATACACCGCGAACCGTTAAAAAGTTATTAGCTAATCAAATTTTGATTTTTTTTTTAATTCAATGAAAAAGTATTTGAGCTAATTAAAATGCAGCTTTCAATACTCGCTGCCGCATTATAAATTTATTTCCCCCAAAAATGATGTTCGAAAATCGATTTTTTTTTTTAATTTCTCATTCCCGTTTTATCCCTTAAACATTCGAATGACCAAGAATCTTTTGGTTGGTTTTCTTCTCATCATAAAATGAATCTATATGCCAAATTTTAATTATCTATCTTCATTACCCAGCAAAAAAATTGAAAGTAATGCTTTACAAACTACTTCTTTGAATGCTTCAAAAGCATCCGTTAGTATATTTTTATTGCTTTTTTAGAAGTTATTCTGAACAACTTCAAAAAATCACTTTTTTCATTGCTTCAAAAGTATCCGTTAGTATATTTTAACAGCTTTCTTAGAATTACTTCTGAACAACATCCAAAAAATCACTTAAGTATTGCTTCTAAAAAGAAATTGCTCTAAAAGTGATCGTAAAAAGTGATTTTGGTATCATTTGGCATTTCCAAACAGAGGGTCCCAGGTTCGATTCCCGGCGGGACCAATATTTTTTTATTTTTTATTTTTAATGAATGGGGGAAATGTTTTAGTCGATCTGTTATTTTAAATGAATGTTATTTTAGTTTGACTCTAGATCATAAATTAATATCACTTTCTGTTTGAATTACCCAGTCAGAAATCGCCAGTGGTACAAAAAATCAAGCACTGGCATACCACTGGGTAACCACGGTATTAAAAATAAATGACTGGCAGAACACTCATTTGGGATGCTTTGCCAGCGTTTGCGAAAAGCGTTTTACCAGTATTTTTTTTACAAAAATTTCGGTGGTTTATAAAAAAAACCACTGGCAAAGAATTGGCTTAGAGTGATATGCCAAGGTTTGCAACCAGTGGTTATCCAGTGCTACCTAGCCAATGCTACCAGGCGTACAAAAATCAATTCACTGGAAAACCAATGATTTTATAAAAATGCTGACGCTTCGTTAAAAAATGTTTGTAGTCGGAAGGTTCCCAGTTCAAATCCGGTTGCAAGCAAAAAATTTTTTTTTGATTTTTTTTAATTTAAAATTTTTTTTGTTTTATAAAATCAATTTTTTTGTTTGTGGGAAAGCTCCTTCAAGACCAAATTTTTTTTTGCCCTCCCAACACTGGCATACTAGTTACTAAAAATTGTTTGCCAGTACTAGCATTTTGGCACAGCCAGTAGTTGTCCAGCTATTATCACTCATTTATGTGTTTAACCATTAAATATTATATGTCTCGTTAGCTCAGTGGGTAGAGCAATCGTTTGCCAATCTGACGGCCGGGGTTCAAATCACGGCAGGACCAAAAAAAAATACATATGAACTTTTTTTTAATTTTATTTTGGAAAATATATTTCCAGACCACCTATTTATTGGTATTGCCAGCGTTTTGCCAACGTTTAAAAATTTTGTTCCTCCAGTGCTTTTCCGGCGCTTTTTGAACAACCGGTCCTTTTGTCTAATGATGTTATCACTTTGGGAATGGGAAAGCAATTTTTGCCAGTACTTGTACCACCTGTTAAAGTGCTTTGCCACCGCTTTCCCGTTTGTATTTTTCTGACTGGGTATTTTCAAATCAAAGCAAGATGATACAATTTTTACAAGTAAATTACAAAGATTTGATTTGAAAATAATTTAAACAGAAAGTGATATTAATTTATGAGCTAGAGTTAAACTAAAATAACATTAATTTTCTTTTATTTTTAATTTTTTTTATTCTTTTAATTTTTTTTTAATATTAATAATTAGTTTGTTTAAATTCAATATTTTTTAATTTTTAAAAATATGTATATATAAAAAAATGGTGAAAATTTGCTTTTTATGCACCTGTAAAAATAGTACTGAAAACAATATTGAATTGGAGTGCACCTTTTACACTTCTTTAATTAGCACTTTTATTGAAGAGAATAAGGAACAATATCTCGCAGTAACAAAGTGGTGTTTTTATGCCAGTCAACTTTCATATCAAAGAATAGCTCAGCGGTAGAGCGTTAGACTAGCAATCGTGAGGTTGCAAGTTAGATACCTTGTGGTGGCAATAAAAAACTTTTGTAAAACAAAAAAAATTAAATTTTTTGTGTGAAGAAATTTTTTTTAAGTTTTAATTAGTGAAAAAGAGCTGCCTTTACACTCGTTCAAAAAGTACTGAAAAAATGTTGAAGTGGAAATCCTCCTCTCCTATGACAACTCAATGTTAAAATTATTAGTGTTTATGTTGAAAAAGAAGTATACATCTATATCATCAATTATAGTGCTTTTTCTACTGCTTGGGCATCTCTTTTTTTGCTGGGTAGTTTATGAGAAACACCAAACCCCCTTTTCTTGGACTTCATTAACAAATATCGCGACTATATTGCCATGTTCAATTGCTTATACATATAATGATTTTTTTGGAAGGCCAAGAGTCTAATAAACTTATTTACAAAAAATATAAGGTTTTCTGCAATATCAAATTTTAAATATTCTTTTAAAAATGTGTACAAGGGTAGTGAAAGAGTTAAGTTGTTTCATTACAATCAGTCCAGTATATAAGAAATATTTAAGGGCTATTATATTAATTTTATTTATCGGGAAACCCTATTATCCATACAAGATACAATTTATATCCAGCATATTTAATGGATACCATATTTTTTGGTAGATTTCACTGTGAGTCATGCTTTTTTACTCGTAACACATTTACACATTGGTTTTGTTAATACTTAGCAATATTTAAAAGTTTTTATTAGGAAAATTGTTGTGTATTTAAACAATTTGTAGTTTTAAAAAAATCCATCCCATGGTAATAATGTTATTTAAAATATTCCACTACATTTTCAATTAAAAAAATTGTAATACAAATTATGAAAAAATAACTTCATTAATAGCACTTTAGTTATAAACAAATATTTGTTTTTATTATTTCACATGTTAAATTGTTAATAAATTAAACAAATTTACTAAACAACAAAAAAAAAAGAAAGACAATCAGATGCCTAACAATCAAATAAATCGCAAATAATGATCTCTGAATGTCTCTGACAAACACAACAAATTCAATTTTTTAAAATAAAACTACACTCAGAAAAGTTCTGCAGTTACTACATAACAGTTATTTGTGTAGTAATGCGGTTGTAGTTATTTTAACTACAATTGCAATTAATTTACTTAGAGAAAAATTTTTTCATGTTTTTGACAGTCATTTTTTTAAACAAAATTCAAAAACTACTAAACAAAATTCAAACATTTATTTTATGCAGTTATTTTGAATTTTGTTACAAATACTTCAATTTTCAAGTGTGTATGTTTACGAAGCAAAGAAGACTGTACGAAGCATTTGTTTAGAAATTTCTAGTGAAAGAATATGAGTAGAACATGTTTTCTCTTGTCTTAGTCATAAAACAACTCTAAAGAGTAAAAACGCGTAAAACGGAAAAGTTTTTTATTGAATTATTAAAATAATAAGGTAAGTTTTATAATATAAAATATAAACTTATTTACGGGAATATTAAAATATATTTAGGGTATTCGTATAAACTCGTAAACTCCTTGTAAATCTTGTATATATATATAAACCATATTTTTTATGTATGGAGTTTGACATTAAACTCATAAACATACCAGGTTTACATCGTTTACGAGTAGAATACGAGTTTATATGAAAACCCCTATTGTATTCATTTTCTTTCAGTTAAAAGGAAGCCAAACAATATTTCATCCCTCACAGACGGACATCTAGAACAATATAGTGAACAATAAAAGTGATATTAGCTGTAAATTTTGATATCCCGAGTAAAAATAGTTGCATATAGTCATATATAATGTGATTAAGTTATATCTGTATAAATATACAGTTTCATCCGAAGAATGGCCCGATATATTTTTATCAGTTGTTTATCAATTTTTATCTAATTGTATCAGTTTAGATCTGACCTGAGTAATGTATGTGTTAATCAGATAAAATTGTATCCGATTTTTGACCTCCCAGGTGAAAATGTTCATATATGGTCATATATGGCAACATATATGGGTTCATATATAGGTTCGGATCCGAAATTTGAGGGTATATGGCCATATATGGAGATATATGAATGTTCATATAAAAAACTTTTTTTTTTATTTTTTAATAAAAATATGTATATTTTACTTCAAGTTTAGAAATTATTTTATGACTGTTTTTTGATTATTTAATGATTGTTTATACACTAATAGAAAAAAGTCTGTAAAAATTTTAGTTAAAGCTGCTAAAAAATAGTTAAAAATGCCCTTGCAGGAAAAACTGCTGAATTAGCAGATTATTTTTGCTAAATATTAATAAAAAAGGGACAGCAAAAACAAGAGTTTAATATTTTTAACAAATATTTCTGTTGATTTTATAAATTGCTATTTGCATTGAACAAAATTTAACAAAAAAATTTTAGATACAACAGTTTGTTTTTGTCATTTTTTGTTTACTAATATTTTGCAAAATTTCCTGCAGATTTTGCAGTATAATTTGTGATTTTAAATTAACTAAAAGTTAACTCAAATATAACTAAAATTTTCTAAACTTTGCAGTTTTATTTTCTATGTCTTTATCTTACTGCACCATTTCCAATTGTATTTCAAAAAATTTATCATTTTATTTCAGAAGTTATCAATTATTTTTCAGATTTATCAATTGTATTTCAGAAATAATCAATTGAATTTCAGTTTTATCAATTGTATTTCAGAAGTTATGAATTGTTTTTCAGATTTACCAATTGTATTTCAGAAATAATCAATTGATTTTCATATCTATCAATTTTATTTCAGAAATTATCATTTGCATTTGAACAATTATCAAATGTATTTCAGAAACAACCAATTGTATTTTAGAAATTATCAATTGCATTTCAGAAATTATCAAATGTAATTCAATATTTTTTGAATCCGCCGATGATAAAAAAAATTAAAACACTACCCATATATAAAATAATATATGAATTCATATATGAAAATATATGGAATATATGCACCAATATATGGACCAATATATTCAATATATTATCATATATGGATTCATATATTTAAATGTATTTATCCATATATGCTTCCATACATAACATATATGTTCATATATGATCATACATGAAACCATATATGCTCATACATGAAACCATATATGATAATATATGAACATATATGAAAATTTTCAGCTGGGCTGATACAATTTTATCGGTTTATATGTAATGGTGTCAGGTTTAATCGTAATTGGTTCAATTTTATATAAATCAAATATAACTGTATCTGACATTTACCTTATACAATTGTATCAAAATTTTAAACTGATACAATTATATCAGGTCAAAATTGGGATATAACTATATAATTTTGTATACAAATATATCTATTTGGACCTAAACTGATACAATGTGATATGAACCGATAAAATTGTATCAGGTCAAAAATCAGATACGATTTCATCTGATTAACACAAAATGTAATCAGGTCAGATCTAAACTGATACAATTATATAAAAACTGATAAACAACTGATACAATTTTATAGGGCCATTTTTCGGATCAAATGGTACATGAATCACTCTAAGTTATATATTACCATATAAAGCTCCATATTTTTTTTTTTTAATAGGGATCTCAATTTTAAATTTATTATGGAATAAAATTAAGTTAAGAGTATTTACATAAATTTTCTTTTATTGAATTAATAATTTTTAAAATAATTTTTATGTATGTTATTTGCAGTTATTTTTATAGTTTTACAATAATTTGCATGTACGTTGTTTTAATTGCATTTGTAGTTGTTTGTACTACATTTTTCAGTTGATTTTTAACAGTTAAAATTAACTTTACATTGCAGTTGATTTAAATGCAAATGTAGTCTACACTTTTTTAACTGCAAATGCAGTTATTTTAACTGTCATTTGCAGTTGATTTTACCTACATAATTCCCTGAGTGTAAATAACAAAACAAAAAATGTGCTAAAATTTATGATAAATATAATAAATTTGTTAAAATGAGAGATTAAATGAGATTTACAATGGGAGCAATTTCCAAATAGGTACAACACAATAAAAAAAAAAAAAAAAACATATTCTTTGCAAAACTGAATTCAACAAAAATTTTTAAGTGTGAAAAACGAATTGATCACAAGGGATATTTAGTTTTTAAGTAAAGATCGTTATTGAAAGATGTCTCTAAATAATTTAAATACGGTGGATTTAAGAGATGCACCACTTAATTTATGGAAAACTAAGCAAAAAGTTCAATATCGTTTTGATGTACGGGGAAATGATTCAAAAAAGTGTGTGAAGTTTCATAATATAATTTTAAAAAAATAAAAAATTTAATTAAAAAAAATAATTTTAATACATATTTAAAATAAAAAAAAAATATATAAAATAATTCGTATACAATGAAAAAAATATTTTTTCCTAAAGTGTTGTTTAAGAAAAACATGAAAACGTAAATAAACAATTTCTTATTCATTTTGAAATTAAATAGATAAATGAATGTTTTTTTTTTAGTTTGACTCTAGATCATAAATTAATATCACTTTAAGAAGAAGAATAAACTTTTTCTTCAAAAGTTATAAACACATTAAATTTGCAAATCACACTAGATCCAGTTTCTGCCTTTTTTTATGGACAGGCTTAATCAGTGATTTTCCATTAAATTGTATTATTGTTAATATTTCTATTGTCAGATTGTCTCTATACACTCATAATAATCTATAGGTAAAATACACGAAAAATTTAGTTCATTTTACGAAAGTTTTGGTTATTTTGACATTACGAATATTTTTGTAATATGTACAAATGATTTTTCGTTTCTAGTATCGAATTTTTATTTGTATATTTTACGAAATTTTATGAAAGTACAAAAAAGATACAAATATTTGGTTTAAATACAAAATAATTTTGTATCTAGTAGAAAATTGTGTGTATAATGCGATATATTTGGCAAATTTTGGGAGTTTATGTTACTGTGAAACATTGGCCATCGTTATCTATGATCTTTTCCCAACTTTCTGGAAACATATTTATTCCGCGCCAAAACAACTGCTCATTTTTTGAGGACAAGAACGAACCAAGCGAATTTCGGATACCCACTTCTGAATTGAAGCGTATTCCAGTGAGAGCATTCTGCATCGATCGAAACAAAAGGGTAGTCGGTATTCCCAACCACTATTTTCTTAATAGTTTTTAACCGGTCTTGCAACATGTGGCTGAGTGTTGTCATGATGGAATATTATATCCTCATTTCTGGTCGCATATTCCGGACGTTTTTCGGCCAATGCTCGCTTCAAACGAATCAATCGTATTCGTAACCTGTGATTGTCTGGCCCCATTTCAGTAGCTCATAATAGATGAGACCCTTCTGCCATGCTTCACATACGATTTCTAACGCTTCGGGTTCTTGTAATGGATCCAGTTTTCATCGCCAGTAATGATTCGATGCAAAAATGACTTCTTTTCATGGCGTTCAAGCAGCATTTTGGACATTCAAAATTGTCTTTCAACGTCTCTCGGCTTCAAATCGTGTGATACTCATTTCCTTGCTTTTGTACCAATGAGTTTCCAAGTTCTTCTTGAGTTTAACAGCAATCTTCATCGAGAAATGCCTCCAATTCATCCCTTCGAACTTTTTTGGCTGACCTGTGCGGTCTTTGTCTTCCGTGTCAAAATCACCACTTCTAAACCGCACAAACCATCTTTAGCACGTTGAAATCAATGGAACATATTCAATTGAACAAGTAAAGCAAAACTTTATGCAAATGATGCTTTTTGTGGCACAAAATTCGATATTTTTTAAGCAAAGAAAAACTTTGTTGTTTACACTATTTCGTTTAATGACCAGGTGAGAATTAATGACAGATGTTTACTATATTTTACGAAATGTTGTAAACGTGCAAAAAAGTTTTGTAAATATATAAATATTTTTAAAAAATACAAAATAATTTTGTTTATTCTACAAAAAATATTAATAATTAAATCTAAAATATTACTAACTGGTATTTGGTAATATTACGATATTTTTGTACATTATACAAACATTTTTTCATTAAACTTTATTTGTATAATTTACGAAATTCTAAAATTTAATCAATATTTTACCATCAACTTAGTACAAACATTTTGTAGTATTACAATTTTTTGTACTTTATACTAAAAATAATTTACAAAATCGTGTTTGTATTATTTACGAAATTTGTAAATTTAGGAAATTTGTTGTATACAAAAGATTTGTAATATAAACCAAAGCTTTGTATATTGTACGAAAAATATTTTCGTATTTTTAAGCATGGATTATTATGAGTGTATGAATACTTTCAGAAGTGATCAAACAGACGTATACAAACATTCTACTTTAGATTTCCTGTTTATCTTCTTATTTCCTCCGTGTCACCTTTTCGCAAATGTTGCCACAATGACGTATGGTTTTTACGTACAAGTGCAGGCAATTTGTGTATATTGGAGACGGACAGCCAACAGGCATTTTCATTTTTTCAGTTAAGTGTTGTTTTTTCAAACGCGTCGTATAGACATTTTTTATTGTGATTAGAAATTCTAAACATAAAATATTTTAAATTCCGTTAGGTAAATGGTCATAATTATGTCAGTAAGAGGAAACTATCGGTCTAATAAATGTTTCATAAAAAAAATCTTTGTTTTTTATATATACATATAACCAACTAGTACAGTACTATCTCCAAAGAGTCACTTCAGAACTGGTTCCGCGAGTGTTACATTAGCACCAGTTTTGCTCCCTATTTTTCGTCCTTAAATTGTAATTTTCAAACTAGTTCTATAACTAGTACCAAAGTGCGGGTTTGGCGATAATTGCCCCCATTTCTTTGGCATCTCCATGTTAAATCGGGCCATACATTTGCAATATTATTGTACAACTTTCCAATTGGTGCAAGCATATTGATCGTGTATGTATTAAATTGAAGGTTGAGCAATATTATGCAGTGAATCGAAACACTTTTGATTTTTATTGGACAACTTGAAATATTGCATATTCTATTGGCAACACTGTACAATAAGTTTGCGCTGTTTATGTTTGTGTGCATTTTGAGGTTATGTTGAATAAAATATTGTGGCGATCTTTTGTCACATATATGTTGCAATTTATTGTATGGTGTGTGGCAAAACGAGAAAAATACTGTACCATTATATTGGACATAATATTGCAAATGTATGGGGAGCTTAAATTCTACAGTTGTTTGTATGGAGAGGCGGTAGAACTTGTACTAGTTGCCTGGTTCAAATAAACTAGTACATAACTGCTTCTGAACTAGTATTTTTTGCTACTGGGTATCTTATTTAATATAATTCTAGATATACTGTTATCCGGAAAATGATTATTTCGATTATCGAAAGAGGTTAAAACATATCTGACAGCAAAAATGCACTTTGTTGGGCGTTCTTCGAAAAAAATTACCCTCTCTGGAAGTAAAAACGTATTTTTTTAGGAACGCCCGACAAAGTCCATTCTGACTGTCCTAGTAACACTTTGTCTTAAACCCGATAATAAAATATCTGCCTTCTCTCCTGCTTACAAAAGAAGTAGTTTAGAAGGTAGAGTAAAAAATGTGTGCTCGTAAGAAATCTTAAGTCAGTAGCATTGTACTGTTCGTAATAAATCGTATAATCAACAAAAGAAATCTATGCATTCTTTACTGCTTCAAAAGTATGCAGTTAAGAAGGCACACTAATAGAAAAAATCCGTAAAAAATTTAGTTAAAACTATTAAAAATTATTAAAAAATTATGTTGCAGAAAAAACTGCTAAAATTAGCAGATTATTTTTGCTATATGTATATTAGTAACAGCAAAATAAAACTGTTAAATATACAGAACTTTAATTATATTGGAGCTATATTCTTGTTAATGGAAAATAGAAAATTAACCTGCTAAAATCAGCAAATAATTAGTGGCCTAAAAAATCACCAAAATAATTAAAACTTTCGAAGTTTTTTTTTCGATTTTTTATTAATGCAAACAAAAATCGATCCTTTTAGAAACAGCAGTTTACAATTTTTTAGCAAATATTTCTGCTGATTTTAGCAGAATATACTGCTATTTGCATTCAGCTAAATTTAGGTTAAAAACAACTAAAATTTTGTAAATATAACAGTTTATTTTTGCTATTTTTAGTTTACTAATATTAAGCAAAATTTTCTGCAGATTTTACAGTACAATTTGCTATTTTTAATTAAATAAAAGCTAACTTAAATATAACTAAAATTCTGTAAATTTAACAGTTTTAATTTTGCTGTTCTTGTTTTTCTAGTATTTAGTAAAAAATCGACTAATTTTAGCAGTTTTTTCTGCAGTATCATTTTTAACTAATGTTTAGTAACTTTTTCTGCTATTTTTACAGATTTATTTCTATGAGTGCAGAACAAATCAAAATAGATTTGGTAAAGTGTTGTTTTTTCAAACGCGTCATATAGACCAACTGCAATTAATATTGTAATTAATATGCATTTTTATTAATTCTAATTTAGTAGGTTTTGAGGTTAAGAAGAAGAATATACATTTTTTTCAAAAGTTATAAACACATTAAATTTGCAAATCAGACTAGATCCAGTTTCTGCCTTTTTCTATGGACAGGCTTCATCAGTGATTTTCCATAAAATTGTATTATTGTTTATATTTTATTGTCAGATTGTCTCTATATGATAATTTTTTTCAACAACCCGTCGGCTTTAGGAATCAAACCCATGCACTATTACATTACAAACGTAACTATACTAGAGTTCGACAGCTTAGCCATCTAACCCACGTAAGGACTTGCTTATAGTGCAGATAATTCATATTTCATAGTTTATTTTCCTATTCAGCTTTCTGTTATTGTTTTTTACTTTCAGAAGTGATCAAACAGACACATATAAACATTCTACTTTAGATTTTTTTGTTTATCTTCTTATCCCCTCCGTGTCACCTTTTCGCAAATGTTGCCACACTGACTTATGGTTTTTACGTTCAAGTTCAGGCAATTTATGTATATTGGAGACGGACTGCCAACAGGGCATTTTTATTTTTTTAGAAAAGTGTTCTTTTTTCAAACGCGTCATATAGACCAACTCCAATTAATATGCTTTTTTATTAATTCTAATTTAGTAGGTTCTGAGGTTAAGAAGAAGAATAAACATATTAAATTTGCAAATCAGACTAGATCCAGTTTCTGCCTCTTTCTATGGACAGGCTTTATCATTTATTTTCCATTAAATTGTATTATTGTTCATATTTTATTGTCAGATTGTCTTTATATGATAATTTTTTCTTTTATTTTAGATTTGATTTTCTTCATTCTTTAATTGATTTCTTGTACGCATGAAGAAAAAGCGCTATTTTGGAAGCATACAAACGTAGTTATGACTAGGGTTGCCATCCGTCATCTTTTCCCCGGACAACGTCCTCTTTTTTAGGGCGTCCGGGGCAGTCCTCCTTCTTTTTTAGTAAGTGTCCGGGGTTGTCGTACTTTTAGCACTTTTCTCAAACTTTGCTTCTAAACTTTTGAATTGTTAACACGGAGATACTATGTAATGCATTTCACATTTATAGACTCGATAGAGCAACTGAAACTACTGGCGGCGGTGTTATGATTGCTGTTTCCAGCACTCTTTCATCTGAAGAAATTGTATATTCTTCTTCTCATAAAATTGAATTTATAGCAGTCCAAATAAAACTGAAGTGTAGAAATATTTTTATAACTTGTTCATATATTCCTCCAAAATCTGATAGATCAATATATGATGAACATTTAAAATCTATAAAATCAGTGGTTTTAAGAGCAAAACCTGAAGATTCAATTTTTGTTTTTGGTGATTTTAATTTACCATTAATTTCTTGGACATTTTTATCGGATTCCTTCTATTATGCCCCAATTAAATCAAATGAATGGATTGATGAATTTTTATAACTCTTATCGGAATTATGCCTTTTTCAAATAAATAATATTTACAACGAAACTGGAAGACTGCTTGATTTGGTGTTTTGCAGACTGCTCTTTAAAACGTACATATCCAATTACTAAACCTGAGGACCGTTATCATCCTACTATTGAAGTAAGCTGTAATTTACCACTGCTGTCTAATCGCAAAATAATAGACAACGTAAAAACTTTCTGTTTTAAACGTGCTAATTATAATGATTTAAATTTTCTTCTGTCTAATACAAACTGGCTAGAATTTTTATCTGTTTCCAATGGCGATCCAAATGCTATTGATGCAATGGTCGACACTTTTTATGCAACAATTTTAAATTATATGGAGGAATGTATCCCAAAATACACTGTACGTAAATACTCCGGCCCTCCGTGGAGCTCTAAACAATTATCCAGGCTTAAAAATTTAAAAAACAAACGATATAAAAATTATAAGAAATCTGGTTCACTTGGTGATTATGGTAAATATTCTATTGTACGTGCTGAATATAATTTACTCAACATGAATTTATATAATGACTACCTAAACAACGTGAAACTAAATTTTAAACGTGATCCGAAAACTTTTTATAAATTTGTAAATTCAAAGAGGAAATGCAGTGGATATCCAGCTGTCATAAAATATTTAACAAAAGAATCTAGCGATGATTTGGTTATAAGTGACATGTTTGCCGACTTCTTTGCAACTACGTACTCTGATGCTCTCTATGATGATTCTGATAATTATCCAATTCCTCTGACTGAACAACAATCTATATCTTTTTCACTTCTTACTACACTCTAATAAAAATTCATGTAACTTTACCCCATTTATAGTAGGTATTTTTTCTCCTACTATAATTTCGGTAAAAATACATTTTTGTGCCTAAATTCAAATATTTACATACATTGTGTGTACATTAATTAGGCATAAAGTATGTAGTCATACCTCTTTATGTGCTTAAAAAATGTTTAGGAACATACGAATTTCATGTAAAATTACAGAATTTGTGCTTAAAATAGCATTGAAAAATATGTAAAGATACAGATAAAATGCTTGCAACCACACGTAAAGTATGTATATATACATTCTTTGTGCTTTATATTAAACAACCCAAATGATTCCCATTTACATTTGAAGGATTAAAAAACAAATATATTTTTAAAGGATGTTTTATTAGAAACTGCAAATGTACATTTTTTAACATTTAAAAAAACATAAAAGAACTTATGTAAGTTAATTAAATAAAATAATATGTCCTATTATAGCAAATCTACGTGGAAGAGATTAAAGTATAAAAAAAATATAAAGAGTTAAATGCTTAGGCATAATAATTTGAAAACCTTATGACGCGTATATAAAAATAATTTTGAAAGAAATAATTGTTGTATAAGCCCCCTACGGAAAATTTTAACAAACTGTCACCGAACTGGCCCCTGTATATGAAATAGACTGGTCACTTTTACATGGCGTTGTCATAGGACGGGGAAATTGACCCCTTGTGACATATCACAAGACAAATCCCAGGACAGGTCCCTGAACTTTATTTTTTATGAGAGTTCAGTAACTTGTCCTAGGATTTGTCTTGTGACATGTCACAAAGGGTCAATTTTCCCCTCCTATGATAACGCCATGTAAAAGTGACCAGTCTATTTCATATAAAGGGGCCAGTTCGGTGACAGTTTGTTAAAATTTCCCGTAGGGCCATTTTTGGATTTAAAAAGTGATTATGCATATGAAAGATAATGTTTTTAATATGTTAGTTGCGGTATAATCGAAAGTATGCCAGAAAAACTTTTTAGTACGTAACGCGAAAGGTGAAAAATGTTGTAGGTTTTTGTAAATGTGGCAATAATTTTTTAGTCATCCGTATTCGCTATAAGTAATTTTTTCTTTGAGTGAATAGAAGTAGCTTCACCAAATTTTTTATCAATATTTTACCAAAAATTGGCTCAATATTAGAAGGTGACATTTATACCCTACACCACTCTGTGAAAGAAGGAAACAACTTGTAGTGCCTTAAGGCCAAAATCAATTAAAAATTATTAAAAGCGGCCCATATTTTGACCTAAATAGTCGCCGTTAAGCCAATATGGTAATTGCAAACCAAAGCGATTTTAAAATATTTCTTGCACGGAACCAATATAATTTTGTGCTGATATTTGTTATAACCGAAATTCTCTTCCTAGAGTTCATGCACTTCCTGAAATATGGCCCAAGTCGTACTATGGTGTATGTTTCATATTGACAGCATGCCCAATTGAAATTTTTGAACCCGTTTTTAACTGCTCTTACTTTTATCTCTTCTACCAGGATCCTAATGTCGTAACCTGGGACAACTTTTGCAGATAGACTTTGAAATATGCTTTCGTCTAGTAATTTGAGATCTATTAGAGAAGATAACTCCTTTTTAAAATTATTGGGAATATTATAAAGTAGTGGAAGGCAGATAAAAACTTGATGTTTGTCCAAAATTGAAAACAGATTTGATACATATAACTTATGTGCAACATATGCGAAACCTTCTCAAATATCCCTTAGGTACCATTATTCGATGGTTAACGAATTTTTATATCTCCTTTTAATATCCACAAGAAATAAATGTTTTGATATCGCTTCTTTACGTGTAACTTAAGTTTCCTCACCCTTTCTTGAAAACCAATATTGGCCGGAACCCCGAAGTTTTTATTATTATTTATTTAAATGAATAAAATGGTTGTTTGTTCCAAAAATATCTCAATTTATTGTGTTTTTCTTTTTTTTATTTATGCTTCTTTTGACAAATTTTCTGTTACCATTTAAATCCTGTAGTATTACGCATTTTATGCCTAAATAGATAATTTAGGCACAATGTGTGTAATTATAAAAATAAAATGTGTATAAACTTAGGAACATGTTTAGCAACATGCAAAGTGCTATATTTTGTATGTACTTTTGCTTACAAATATCTGTAAATAAATTGTTTAGGCATATTGTGCACAAATTTACGCATTTTCTGTAATTTTACATGAAATTTTACATATATTGTAATAGCGATTTTACAGGCAGTTTTTAGAGTGTACATCAGATATTAAAAAATGTCTTAAAAGCCTAAAATCTTCATTTTATCATGGACCTGATGGCGTACCCAGCTGCATACTAACTAATTGTAATAATGCCTTGGCTACTCCTTTACGTATCATGTTTAATGTATCTATCAAATATGGGTATTTTCCTAAACATTGGAAGGATTCCTATATTATACCTTTATTTAAATCTGGTAATAAGTCAGTTGTGACAAATTACAGAGGAATTGCTAAACTGAGTACAATACCTAAACTGTTTGAGAAATGCTTAACAGAACAACTATGTCATAAAATCTCTTCTATACTGTCACCGTTTCAACATGGTTTCCGCAAAGGTTGCTCTACCACTACAAACCTGTTACACCTTACCACTGTAGTTAACCGGGGATTTAATAATGGTCAACATATTGATGCTATATACACAGACTTTAGCAAAGCCTTTGATAAAGTTAATCATAATCTCCTTATTAAAAAGTTTTATTTAATGGGATTTACCAAAAACTGTTTGAACTGGATTAAATCATACCTGAACAGCAGAAAACAACGTGTTTTATTCAACAATGCAGTATCTAAGAATATTACTGTTGGCTCCGGAGTACCCCAAGGTAGCCACCTTGGACCAATTTTGTTTTCTCTTTTCATTAATGACCTACCGTTAGCGATAAAATATTCCAATGTCTTAATGTATGCTGATGATGTGAAAATCTTTCATAGCTTCGATAATTTTTCTGATCACACATGTCTTCAACAGGATTTGGATGGTGTTGTTTGAATTTAATGGAGTTAAACCTGAAAAAATGCAAACACATTCGATTTTCTAGAAAGTTTTGTGATCCTGATTACTACTCTTGGGGTTGCTACAAGTTGGAGTTAGTAGATACAATTCATGATCTTGGTGTTCTTTTGGATGCCAAATTTACTTTTATACAACATATTACTTTGACTGTAAATAAAGCTCGTGGCGTACTTTCTTTCATTAAACGGTGGGCCAAAGAATTCGTCGAACCGAATGTCACAAAGCAACTTTATACTGCCCTTGTGAGGCCAATTCTAGAATATGGTTCCATTATCTGGGATCCTCAACAAAATGTTCGTGTCCAAATGATTGAATCCGTCCAAAAACAATTTCTGCTCTTCTGTTTGCGTAGTTTTTATTTGGGGGCTGTGGCCGAACTTCCATCCTATTCGACCAGACTGGCTCGCATCAAGTTAACTACCTTGGAAAGCCGAAGAAAAATGATGAATGTTACGTTTTTATTCAAGCTGATTAATGGTGATGTATGCTCTGAATTTCTTGTCAGTAACCTGGTGTTTAATGTCCCTCAACGTCCAACAAGATACTACAATCCGCTTTATATTCCGTTTCTCCGTCAAAACTATGCTGACGCGGATCCTATTATAAGAATGTGCAACGATTTTAATGAATTTTATAATTATATTGATTTTTCAAATAACGTTAATTGCATTAAACGTAGCATCATTTTAATTCTGAATACATAGTTCGCTTAAATTTTTTAAAAATTATGTAAATTTTTTAAAACTATGTAAATTTTAATATTATTGTCTGTAAGGATTAATTCCATAGACTAAATAAATAAAATAAAAAAAAAAAAAAATCACTGTTTTGTCGCTGTTATTTCAATTCATTTGGCATCACTTACCTACTTTGATTGCCAAAATGTGATGCTTATCAGTAGTGAGCCAATTGTTGAATTTTATAAAAATTTAACATTTCTTTTAATTACGAAAATTTATTTAATGAATTACTTTGCTGAAAAAATATGTAAAAAACTTAAATTCAATTAACTGGTAACAAGTTTTGGTGCAATTTTTTTTTTATTAAAAATGTTATTTGCTGTGAAATGAAAAAACTTGTTGAGTTTTATTTCTTCACATATACGTTATTCACGTATAACGTATATTTATTTTCTTTAATCAAGGCGCAGTGGAAGCCAAAAAGAAGTAAATTGAATCCAGAAACTATTTCTGATATTATTTGTGTCAAATATAATTTTGATATGAATTGTCAAGAGTTTTATGAATATTTGAAGAAATGCGACAGTAATATATTGATTCAAATTGGAAGCATTGAAAAATATTAATGAAATTCTTGACAATTCGTATCAGGAAATCCTAGAAATGTACAATAGACCGTACCACCTTACAGGCAAAAAAAGTGCGCGGTACACCTTCAAACATAAAGTATTTTTGCAAGGCAATTGGAAAAAAAAATTTTTTTGCCGAACGTAGGGGTCGTCTTTTTTAATTGTTCGTTATAGCTCCGGCATTTACAATCGTATTTTAATCCGATATATCTATTTTTTTGCCTCGAGGAGACCAGTGTTTTTCTGTAAAGGAAAAACGCAATGAAAAAAATTTAAAAAGGCGACCCCTATGTTCTGCTGGAATTATGGAAAACTTCCTTAGCAAAAGTTTAATGATATTTTGCGAGCTTTAATTTTCTGACATTAGGGTCGTACATTAGGCTTGAAGGTGGGAAAAAAAATTTTTTTTGAAACCTTGCAAAAATAATTTAGAATTGACGGTGTACTTTTTTTGTGGTACGGTCTAATGTATATTCCGGAAAATGTATGCAATAATTAATTAATATAAATTTTTAATTAATAATTAATTGATTTTCTGAAATTAGGGTGGTACATTAGGTTTTTTTTTTTGAAACCTCCTTGCAAAAATAATTTAGATTCGACGGTGTACTTTTTTGTGCTACTGTCTAATGTACATTCCGGAAAATGTATGCAATAAATTTGTTACTCATTGTTTTTTTTTTTTTTTGTTTATTCATGTACTACTAATTTTAATTTAAGAATGATTTTTTATATTTCTTGTGAAGTTTTTTTATTCAGAAACTATTTCTGATATTATTAGAGTCAAATAAAATTTTGATATGAATTTGAAGAAATGCGGCAGTAATATATTGATTCAAATTGAAAGTGTTGAAAAATATTCATGAAACCCTACACAATTCGTGTCAAGAGATAATAGAAATGTACATTCCTGAAAATGTATGGAATGAATTGTTTTGTTTTTTTTATTTATTTATGTACCACTAAGAATGATTTTTTGGTTTTTGTGATTTTTGTTTTAGTGGGAATAAAATTTGTTTTCTTTATAAAATAAATTTTTATTTGTATGTTTTATCGTGTTGTTGATTTTTAAACATTAATTTATTTAAAACAAAGTGTCCTCTTTTTGAAGACAAATGTCCTCCTTTTTTGAGCTTTACGTCCACTCTTTCTCAAAATGGAAATGGCAACCCTCAATTTTTTCGCTAGGTGTACTACGGTCTATAAAATTTAAAACACTTGAAAAAACGTTTTTTTAATTATTTTATTTCACGCAATAATTTTAAATCAATCAAAACAAAATTGTTAATAAATCAACACGTTTACTATATTTTCGATTAACAGCAATTAACAATTTGTCGTCCATATCTAATCCAAACACAAAAGTGTTAATCTTAAAATCAAATTATTTTGTTGATAAAACGTGATTTAAAAAAAAAAATATGTATTTTAATGTGACGACATTTCCAAAACCGAATTACAAAAAAGTGTAAACTAAATACAATAGCAATTTAAAGCGATCCAGACACTAGAAATCAGCTTTAGGCCAAAAAGAGCAGTTATGTAGCAAATGTTTTGTATATTATGTATATTTATACGTGATAATTTGTTGTAATTGAATTGTTTATAGATAAATTTAACATAAATATGTGAATTTTGTTATATATTTTGAAAAAGTTAATCTAATTTAAAACTTTGTTTAAATAATATCTACAATATGCATTCAAGTGTTACAAAAATGTTCTTTTAAAGATTGAGTTAGAAGGAATTTTTTCGAAGATAATAGTAATTGCATTAATGAACTTATGAGGGAGACGAATTTCTTAAAAAATCAAGAAACTGATTTGTAAAAAAGCATTCAATCAAAAGCAAATTTGTTTCAATATTTTTGCTAGGAAATTTAAATTTGGATTATTTTGTTATGCCGACAGAATAAAATATTCTTTATATGTGACCTTCTCCGAGAAAAGGGACCTAGTGTGTGAAAATGAAGTTTTGAGGAGAACGCATTTAAAGTTTCAAATTTTAATGTTTTTCTTATTTTTATCGATTTTCCCAAGTTCCCATTTTTTGACACACTAGGTCCCTTTTCTCGGAGAAGGTCACATATTTAGAGTTACACTACATTTATAGTGCATTTATACCTGAGCAAAAACTACCTGGTTTTTGTCTCTTGTAGTTTTTAACTTGTCAAAACGCATACAAAAAACAAGCAAAACTAGGTGATTTTTACTCAAGTATAAATGTACTATTAGAGTTTTTTCTAAGCTCATGTTAGTTTTTAAAGTTTGAACCAAAGTATACACAAGTTTTTAAAGAAATTATACGTATACGTAATATAAGATTAAGTATACGTCACCAACTTTATTCTGTTTATTTTCCGTCTTTATACCGTCAAATAAAACAAATTTTTTTTAATAATTTTATCAGTTTAATTTCAATGAAAAAGCGTAAAAACGACTTTGTCAAATACCTGTAATATTTGTAAGAAATTTTGTGCACCTAATGAAATGGAAGCTTATCAAATAGTATTTATTTTAAACAAACACTGTCTGGCACTGGCTGACCAAACTAACCAGTTCATTCCACTTTATATCATTGTAGTGTTAATATTGACATAATAAACTCAATATTTTTCGTTACTCTTTTTTTTCAAACCTTGTATTCAAAAATCAGTTTATTTATTCACTTTTTGTCATCAATCATTGATTATGATTTCACTTAACACTTGTTGTGTTTATTAAATAAACAAAAAAACTAAGCAATAATATATAAAACAATTTTATTTCTTTGAAATATTTCAAAAAACAATAATTAGTGAAAATGTTAAGTACATTATGGTTATAAATATTTCTTATAAATGTTAGCTAAAGTATTACAGGCATGTACAAAACGTTAACACTCAGAATAATATCTACCCGATTCAGAAATCTTTTTTTGATGTTGCCCAAAATAAAATTTGATTCGAAAAATTATAGATCGTACTGTATTAAAATAGGACTAAATACCTTGGATATAACATGAGAAAATATGATCCGAAAAATGGGTTTATCTAATCATATAAAATTAGATTTAGAATAATGGCAATCAAAAAATAAATACAATAGAATGGACCATTTGTAGCTAAAACACATAGGCACCTTTAAAAAAAACTCTGATACTAATAAAAAAATATTCATAAATAAAAACGAGTAAAAAGGTTAAAGTCGGGCATGCCGACTATACAATACCCAACACCAGTCCGGTTAAAAGCCAACTAATGTTTGGATCCGAAATTCGAATGGGTTAAAATGGGACTTGTGTCAAAATTTTCTATAATACCTTATATCTACATCAGCCCAAGGACGAAGCCTATTAATTTTGGTTAACACCGGTCCATGTTTAGACCTAGTGACCTTATAAGGGTCCTACCAAAATTATATTTTTTATACGCTGCAGGTCGCAAATATTAAGATATTTTGATGAAATTTGGTACACCGACCTATATCAGCCCAAGGACGAAGCCTATTTATTTTGGTTAACACCGGTCCATGTTTAGACCTAGTGCCCATATAAGGGTCCCCCCAAAATTGGCTTGGTTACAAACTGCAGGTCGCAAATATTAAGATATTTTAATGAAATTTGGTTCGCTGACACAAGTCCCATTTTACCCCATTCGAATTTCGGATCCAAACATTAGTTGGCGTTTAACCAGACTGGTGTAGGGTATTGTATAGTCGGCATGCCCGACTTTAACCTTTTTACTCGTTTTGTTCTAAATTTGATGATTCGGATAAAATTTTAGTCCACATTAGTTTTGGACTATCGAAAAAATAATGCATTTGCATGGAATTCCTTGCCCTATTAAGTACCAATTTACATTTAAATTTTTGTTATTCGCAATATATTCTTACCAGAAATTAAATTTAACAAGTCTTATTTGTTTCAGTTCAGTCAAATGCCTGATTTTTATGAAGTTTCAAAATTATTTATCTTTGGTTATTTATTGCCGACAGAAAATTAAAACAGAATTGCCAAAAAGTTACCTCAATTTGTGAACCTGATTTTAACTGGAAACAAATGGCTTTCAAAGAAGTTTAATTCATGCAATTTTAAAGCACTTGAATTTTTAGTTTTTCGATGTTTATTGGGTAGTTTAAAAACAAATGGAAAAAAAATTCTTAATACGAAATTTTAACGGACGATATTTCCAAGAATAGCTACAGTTGTGCGGCAAGCTATCAACTTTGGTTAAAATATTGACACTAGCCAACGTTTAGTGTTAACTCTTAACGTTAAATGTCAAATTTGTATGGGAATGACATAAGCCAATGTTGATACGTACCTGAACTTTAGATAAGCACATGGAATCCTATCAGCAACATCATAACTAATTACAAATTATTAATCCTACCAAATATCAAAATTAATGTTTGAATATATATGCACTCTAGGGTGTCCCGGCAAAAAAAATATTTCAAGTAATAGCGCTCAAATATTACTTATTTCACTGTTGATTATGGGTAAGAGAATGAAAAAGGTTTTAAAATATACTTTTAGGTTCTAAATAACTAGCGACATCGTGTTAGGGTATTTTGAAACAAACAAAAATGTGCTTTTTCCCCAAAATTGCTATTAAAATTTGCGTTTGGATAAGTCCGTTAAAAAAACATTTAAATTTTCTCTTGGGCCTCTGCCATAGTTTTCTTGAAGTTTATTTCTTTTATAGTTCTAAACAAGGTTGGCAACCGAAACAAATAACGGTATAGGTATCGGTATTGGTATCGATTTTTTATTTGTTTCGGTATCGGTATCGGTAACGGTATTTTAATCATTTCGGTATCGGTATAACCGATACCGAAACATTAATACCGGTATATACCGGTATTATTGAAAAAATTTACAAAAATATAAAAAAAACGTTCTTAATTATAAAAAAACTCAATTTTATTAAATTTTTATAAAGGATAAGTATTTAAGTTATTAAAAATTTCTAACAACGGAAGTACTTCAGCCTAAACACTCCGATTCTGATAAAATTTGGATATGTGATTGAGAAAAAAATCTAAGATCGACCTGTCTCAGCTTATCGGCCACCTCGAAATTTTAAGGGTCCAAAAAGGGGTTCAAAAATGGGTCCTTTTTAGGTTTGTTTACTTTTTAAGATATTTCGACCAAAGGAACCATGTGCAAGTGTGGTATTGTTGGAAAGCAATTTTTGAGGGCTTTTCACTGGTAGCTTTTATTGGTACTTTTTTGCTCTTTCGAATTTGCTGTTTTAAAATTTTCAAAAATTTTGGGTACTTTATATGGAGAACTATATTGCTATGGCTGCTGAATTCATATATATTATTCCTTATTAAATTTAAGCGGAACATGTTTTTGCGTTTTTCGATATTCGCACTACATCATATTTGCCAAAATTTTCCCCGAAACACCTTTTTTGGTACATTTTTAAAGAATTTAGGCCTCTTTCTGTGCTAAACATAGGAAATATGTACATCAAACTTCATATTTTGATGGATATATTAATCCTGTGATATACTCTTTTTTAATTTCGTAAATTTGAAATATGCTCCCATACAAAAAGTTTAATAAACATGCGTTTTTTACATACTCCGTCTTTTATATATAAAATGTTATACTTATTTCCACATTAGATCATTTTTTTATAAGCTTTCCAGTGATGTATAACATGATATATATATAACCGTCGTTAAATAAAATAAGGGAATAAAGGCATTTAAGTTACAAAAAATACCAATGGTTATTTTGCAGAATATAGGCCCTATATTAGAGTGTTTTTTTTTGTTTTTGATTTTCGGAACACAAGTTGATTCACTACAAATATTTTATATTTGTATTGAGATCATATAATAAAATAAAAAAAAAAATAAGTTTATAAAATTAATAAAAGGATTCTCTAAAAGAAACTGTAAACTCAATTAAAGGTTTAAGAAACCAGTTTATATACTAAATTATATTTACTAAATTTGTCACAAGTTAGAGAATATTTATGAAGTTAAATAAATTAAAAACAATGTTGCCAATGCAAACTAAAGGCTGATAACCGCACTTTGAATTTATAACACGATTTTCTATTAACAATGGATAATAAAGTTTAATTGTTTAACAATTTTATATTAAAAAAATTTGTATTTTTGCTAAAAACGTGAAAAAAAACAATTTTTTAAAACCGATTCCATACCGGTACGATACCGGTATTAAGGGAAAAGGTTTTTGAATACCGGTATTTCTTGAAATCAAGAATTTCGGTATTGGTATCGGTATCGGTTGTCAATTTGAAAGGGTTTTGAAACGGATAACGGTATTATAACGGTATCGGTTGCCAACCTTGGTTCTAAATGAAAATGTGTCCTAAAATTATAGACTTTTAAAATGTATACATCTTTCAATGACAACTTGGCAAAAGTCGTCAAACCTTTTTTTAACACCGCTGGTTGATATCTTAAATTAATCGTTTTTGATATTTTCCCCATAATCTGCTACTCAATTCATATAATTTGAGTACCAAATACTTCTAGTAACTCGCAAGAATATACATCGCCGGGCCACCCTAATGTACGGTATACTTATCTACATATGTGTTGGAAAATCAATACAAATCAATCACAACTTCACAAATTATACTGGACACAATCAATCAATCGTTACAAAACAAAAAAGACGAAATTTTATAATTTTTCCTAATTTGCAAAAAATATTCAATTAGTTTTCAGCTAAACTTTAAACTCAACGGTAGGAAGATAAATTTAAAAAATATATATATTTAAAGTATTTTTAAATAATATCAAAGTCAGAGGCTCATAAAGTTATTTAATCAAAATAAAATAATTGTAAAATTACATATAAAACTGTGATAAATAACAGCGCAGTGTTTTAATTATTATATAATTAAAAACTAAATTGAACATAAACTTAAAAAATTGCTAATAAAAATATTGGATTAAGAAAAATATTAATTTCTTTTTAACAGTTACGACCTGCTGACTTATCTTAAAATAAACTGAATTTAGTGCTCAACCATAGTTATGAGTGGCAAATTTATATGAAAATATCTGAGGTTAAGGTTAAACCTTGGTTATGTTGGAAATAAGTTACTCGACCTAAATCTTAAAAATATTCTATTGTAAAATATTTATTGCTATACTCACAATATTATTTAGTAAGCTTTTTGTGCTTTAGCAAAAGAATTTTCCATGAAGTTAAAATAAAATGCAAAAAAGAATTACCGTTGAATTACAAAATATCGGACTTTTCTATTCTATGTGACCAAAGAAGTTAATGCCAAATTTTATTCAAATAGGATACGAATAACTAAAATATGCAAAGAAATTTTAAATGTAAAAAACCTGCATTTAAATTCAGTAATAGCGAATTTACATTATGATCGAAATCGAGTTAAAAGCAGATTTCGATATATTTCGACGGAAATCCAAGAAAAATTTGGGATTTCAAACAGATTTCCCATAGGAAATGAAATCCTAATTTAATTTGGATTTCAGCGAAATCTCATCGAAATCCAAATTGAAATCCAATTTTTTTCCCATATTTGCAGAAAAGTAGGGAAGATTGCAGAAAAAGTGGCAACACTCAGCAGCTGTTTATGTCATAAAAAATTAATAAATAATAAATTTTAATAACTTTAAAAAATTAAGGAATAACATAATAAAGTCTGTTATTTTTATTTGAAAGAAATATTTAAAGTTGAAAACGGCTATTTTATTATATCCGACGAAGAGAAACTATGCAAAATTAAACACATTTCTTAGCAAATAAAACATTGTATCTTTCATACACGCAGAAAAAAGAGATTGTTGGATATATTTACAGGCAATTATATATATGTTTATATACTACTATACTTATTTTTGAGGTGTGTTTCCAATTATTTTAAATTTATCGTTATAATACGTATGTCTCCAAGCAAACACTGTAATGTTTGAATGTTAGTCATATTTTCCCACTTAAACAAAAATATATTTGCATTTTTATTTTATCATTATTATATTTGTGGAGTGCAAATATAATAATGATAAATATATATTTGTTTGCCTACAAACATTTATATATTTCCGAGTAGATGTATTTCATATGATTCAAACATACATATGTTTACAGGCAAAAATATTATATTTGCTGGCAAGCATATTATATTAAAAACACGGCAAATATATTTTGACAGTTCTTCCAAACATATATATATCACCAGCAAATATGTTTCCTGCAGGGCGATTTTTTTCAGCGTGTAATAGAAAGGATTTTTGTGTTCCGCCATTAAATAAAATGGTTTTTAGAAAAGCTCTTAATTTTGGTTATTTTTTAAAGTTAGTTTGTTTACAAAAAAATTGTTGTTGGCCGATCGAAATCCCATTCACCTGTTAAATATTCTAATGTAAACGATATAGATTTGATTTCAAAATGAAATCTAGTGAACATTTTAACAATGTAAATTCGCTATAAGGAATTAAATATTTCAGCTTGACATATCAACAGCATACCTTTGCATATGAAATAAAATAACTAGGGCAAGGAATTTCATGCACTTAAAAAATGAAAATATGCGCTATCAAATGTTTAAAAACTAAAATATGCATTAAAAACAAAAAAAATATGCGCTAAAACACTTATTTTTGCATAAATAGCATACTTTCAAACTTAAAAAATAAATAATTTATTTATTTCTTCTTTTATTAAAATCCATTTTTAGCATTAATAGATTTAAATGTTCGAAAATCCCAAAACTTATATAACACCCAGTGTAGAAAATCATTACCAGATATGTGGTTATGTAACTACATACTTGGTAATGGTAACTAGTTACTTTTTTTATTACATTTCTTATTACCTTTATATGGCGATGTCGCGAAAAATAATGAGTTGTCGTTACACACCAACATACGAAAAATCAAAAAATATATCGTTACCTATGTGCTTACCAGTACTGACAAAAATAATGAGTCTAAAAATAGATTTTCTAAAAAATAAATTATACAAAAAAATATATTTTTTATTGTATTTCTTTTTAAATAAAATTTGCTGGTGCGGGAATCGAACCTGGGTCTACAGATTGCCAGTCAACAGCTCTACCATCTGAGCTATATCGACATGTAATATTTAATAGATAAAAACACAATTGACTTGCTGCACACAAGTAAGCTTACTCGCCAACATGCAAAAAATCAAAAAATATGTGGTTACATATATCCTTACCAGTGTTTAAAAAATATTGAGTCTAAAAATAGATTTCAAAAAATTTAAAAAAAAATCGAAAAAATTATTTTCTATTTGAAATAATGATAAAAATAAGTCATTATCAGTAACTCATTATTATATGTTTTAAAATAATACAGAAGGTAAGTGGGTGTCATTACTGGTAGTCCAAAAAATAATGATATGTCATTACCGTTTCTACACTGGGCAGATTTTAAAAAATAATCTGTTGAAGTATGTTTCTATCCTGATTTCATTCTTGCCTAAAAATATCGTCAGGGGAAGAGAGAGAATTTCTTGTTCTCGCTTAGGAAAGTTATTAAACATTTATTAAAATATCGAAGAAAAAATAAAAGATTTACCACAATTTGCTTTGTCATCTTTTCACTTCACTAACAAATTAAAATAAAGAAAGGGGCGCAATAAAAAACAAAATAGGCCCCAAATATGTATTTCAAGTCAATATATGCAAAAACATGCAGTTTTGACACAATATGCTAAACTATTTAACTACAAATCGATGCCATTTTGTTTTCAATTTGATGATTCGGTTAAATGTCCAAAATCACTTTTTTTGAGCAAATAACATTTTAGGCCACAATTCTTAGCCGATTTTCAAAATTCTTTTTTTGTATTTGAACTGACAAAATTTCACACAACTCCGTCATGGCCGATTTTTTAATTTCGATCTCTAAATATTTTTTTTTTTGTGTTTAATATCGAAGAAAAACTATTTTTTTTAATTTTTGCTACACCCATAAAATTTCATAGTTGAATGGTGAAAGAAATCCATAGTCAATTTAAAAGTTTCTTAAAATAACTACAATAATCAAGAACAACTATGGATGTCATTATTTTAAAAATATTTTAGTTACCCTGTTAATAAACATTTCAACAAATGAATTTTAAAAATCAAATTCTTTAAAAAAAATACTTAAAAATAAAATTTTGGTAAGCTATTTTGTTAATATTTCAGCTGTAAATTAAATATTCAATTCATAATCATATTTTGCAGATCAAATACTAACAAAATTAATGAGTACCAGGTGTAAGTACCAGATGTAAAATGTCTAACAATTCTACAACGCTAATCAAAATTTCATTATTTGTTGGTAAGTTTTTATATTTAGTTGTTGTTATTGTAATATTAAATATTCATATTAATCTTAATTTATATTTTTCAGGTTGTTTAACCTGCGAAATATCGCCAATCCAACGAAGCTCTGCAACAACTTCAACACATGAAAAATATCGGTGAAAATTGCAATGTAAAGATTGACAAAAATAAATAAAGAAGTGAACTGAATGTAGTAAATAAAAGTTTTTATTGCAGATGTTGATTAGGGAGTAAAATGGTAAAATCCGTGGTCTCTTTTGACTATTTTTATTCAAATTTAGTAAATATCTACTATGTTTAGGTTCTATGAGATTTCTACCAGAAAATCGTTATCAATAACTTTTTCAATAGTTGTTTTAAGATTTTAATTAAACGTGGTTGCGTTTCACTACTTCGTATTGACTATGTCATAGTGAGGGTTATTTCACCTATGACGTAGTTGAAAAAATAGTGATCAATTAGGGGCATTTAAATTATATGTACCTTTAATTAAAGGTATTTTGATCCTCTATTCTAAAATTTTATATTTATTTGTGTCTCCTGTGATCAATTTAATTTTCTAAAACTGGCATTTTAATTTTCTTTTATCTTTCTCATATGGTATATGACATATTCCACTCGATCTTACTTCCTTATTAAACGTCATATTGTCAAATATTTTTAATATTTTTTTTAATTTCTTTTCAAAGATAGGTGGACTATTTTTATTATAAAATACTTGCATTTATTTTATATATACTGGTATATATTTTAAATTAAACGTATTTTAATCATCTATCGATCCCCTTAACCAAACTTTTTTTTTATTTTTTGTGTATGCCTTTGTGTATGATATGACCATAGATGCCAACTTTTTCATAGCAAAAAGCGCGAAAAATATACAAAAAATATATAAAAACGAGTAAAAAAGCACTAAACAGTTTTTACGACCTTAAAAAAAATTGTCGTGTTTCACATACGTAGTTTAATTAAAAACAAATAAAATTGTAATATAAGTGTACCACCTTCATCCACCGTCGTTAGACGTGTGTCAAATTAGAGAGAAATAACTTGTGAAACGACACAAATTTTTAACGTTGACTAACGATTGTTTTTGATTTAGGGAGTGGGGTGAAACAAAAATAAACCCCAATAACTTTCGCTAAATTTTTTTATTTAATTCCATGTTTTGTGATTATAATAATAATCTAAGAAAAATTATTAGATTTTTTAAAATTTAAGTGCCAGTTTTATAGTCAGAACTAAGAACGATTATATATGACCATAACTAAGTATTTTTTTAAATATACAAAAGTGAACATTTTTGCGTGTTGACACATCAAAAAAACTACATTCAGCTCGAATAGCATGCCATTTACAACCTTTCGTTGATATTTTAATTTATCCTTATTGAAATAACAACAAATATTGATAGATTTCCTGATATTGCTATAACAACAATAAAACACAAAAAATGTTTCTAAATAAATTTAGAAAAAGCACCAATTTAGCGCTTTTTTCAGTAACGCGTTTCATTAATATTTTTCGCGTTTTGGCACATCAAAAAGCACCAGATTTAGCACGAAAAGCACTAAGTTGGCATCCCTGGATATGACAACATAAAAAATGGTTAAGGGGATCGATAGAGGATTAGAATGTCTTTAATTTAAGGTGCATATCAGTATATATAAAATAAATGCAAGTATTTTATGATAAAAAAAGTCAATCTTTGAAGAGAAATTAAAAAAAAATATTTAAAATATTCGACAATATGACGTTTAATACGGAAGTAGTAGTTGTCACATAAAAAAGATCGAATTGAATATCCCAGGAAAATGTTTTACAATCGGTAGCCAATTACACCAATTCCGCAATTGCTTCCACTGCAACCGATTCCATGAAACTGGTTCCGGATCCAGTTTCCGGAATCCTATATGGAAGGTATGACTGACGTAGAATCAGTTCTAGAACTAGTTCCAGAACTGATTCTAGGGCAAATGGGGAAGATAAAAGAAAATAAAAATTCCAATTTTTGAAAATTAAATTGATCATAGGAGACACAAATAAATAAAAGCAAAATTTTTTCTTTAGGGTACCGATAGAGGATTAAGGGGGTAATTTTTTAAAACACTTCGCTTACAAAAACAATTTACATTGAAAGTTCCCTTCACTTCACCCAAGTGTTTTACGAAATTAGGTACTTAAATACCTTTAATTAAAGGTACATATCCCAGCAAAATCTTGACACCGAATTATAAGCAGTAGACCCTGATTCTACTGCTTATTATTTAGATATTAATAATGAGCACCCATTACTGAGATTTTGCTGGGATCATTTAAATACCCCTAATTCTTATTGGATTTTCTGAAAACAAACATTTAAAAAATTAGCTTTTTTAACATTCACAAAAAAAAATATTTATAAATCGAACTTTAAAAATCGGCAGTGACAGATTTGTTTCGTTCAAATACAAAAAAAGAATTTTGAAAATCGGTTAAGAATTGTGGCCGGAAATGTTATTTGCTCAAAAAAAAATGCTTTTGGACACACCATGTATCGGGAAAAACATGTATATTGATGGAATTCCTTGCCCCAAATAGATTTGTATTCTGGGAAGCGAATCAAATTCCGGGAAGGGAACTTCAATTAACGGTGCTATAAATAGAGTCAAATATGTAATAATTGCTGTTATAAAAATTGGGTTTAGGTCAAGACAACAGAATGGAGTCTGTGACTGTTTTGTTACCTGTGGAGAAGCATCAAAAATGTCTTTAATTTTTATCCTGATAAGCTTAGATGGGCCATACAATCCTTTGTAGTTTTTAATATTTTACAGTGCAGTTTGGATATCTTGCTTGAGATCCTGGTCTAGGTACAGTTTCCTAATGAGGTATATCCCTCTCTACTTGCTTTAATCGTATAGTTTGATAAGTCTTTCATCCTTTTTATTGAAATCAAAGGAGAGATTGCTAGATCAACATTTCAGATCTATAGCTTTGATCGTTTTTCCTCTTCAGAAGACACCGCAAACTTATGAAAATGGTAAATCCTCTGTCTTGATGCAGCGAAAAAGAAGGCACACAGTGATATGAAATTGCAATTTGAAATTTCCTGGATATTGAGGGAGTCTTCGGTAATACGTGTTATGATTTGATTTCGGTATTTCTTCAACGGAATTACGTTAATAACACTTAGGTTATGTGGATTAAGTAGATACCATAGGCACAAAACTAATTTTGAACTAAAGTTTTACTAATTTATTTTTCTACAAAAATTGTACTGATAAACACATTTATAGTGCGGACAACAACCAGACAAACAAAATGTAGATGTCGCAGATGAAGTGAGGACAAAAAAAATTATACTAAAAACACAACTCTTCTAAGACATATAAAAAATACAACCATGAAACATTTTTGTATCTGGCTGTCATAACAAAAGGCCACCAAAAGAATACATAAAAATACAACATAATAAGATAAAATATGATTTAATTTATAAACAAAATAAAATATTTAAATTTAATGATGTATAAACAAAAGTGCTTATGCATAATAAATTGAAAACCTTATAACACGTAGGTCGTTGTGAATAACTTTAGGTCTGTGGGATTTTATCGGTCTAAAGGAATTTTAACTTTTTTTAATGATGTAAAGAATGACCTTCCTTTGAACTTAATATTAAAAATTAAGGGCCAGTTTTATAATCAGAACTAAGAACAATTTTTGTCTTAAATATTGCCTAACCCATAAGTATTCTCCTGGAAACGGGATCGTATAAAGTAATTATATTTTTATTAAAAAATATGTTGTTAACTTTTAAGTTATTAACACAACCTTTATTATTTAATTATGAAAACGTACTGCAAAGACTTTACAACTCATGTGAAAATCGAAATATATATGAGCATACATGATCATACATTGGCTCGTATGTGATCATGCATGGGCATACATTGTCATATAGGTACATGCATAGTTCAATGTATGACCATACATGATCTCATATATTTCCATATATCTTTGGATCCGAAATTTGAGGGTATATGACCGTACATGTTCATATATGACCATATATGCTCACATATGATTCATGTATGCTCATATATGATCATATATGGCCATATACCTCCATATACCCTCAAATTTCGGATCCAAAGATATATGGAAATATATGAGATCATGTATGGTCATACATTGAACTATGCATGTACGTATATGACTATGTATGCCCATGCATGGTCACATACGAGCCAATGTATGATCATGTATGCTCATATATATTTCGATTTTCACATGGGAAATTAAAATTATTCTAATAAACATACCCAGCTAAAAAAATTGCAAGTAATGCTTTACAAACTAGTTATTCTGAACACCTTCAAAAAATCACTTCTTTTATTGCTTCCAAAGTATCCGTTATTACAGGTGTTTTAGAATTATACGACCATATACCCTCAAATTTTGGATCCGAATATGTTTGATACCATATATGATCATATTTTATACTACATATAAATGGACATATATGATCAGCTATACGTATATACTATGATAATATACTAACCATATATGATCATATATGTTCAAATACGATCCCATTTTCACCTGGGGAATTAAGAAATCGTGCGAACTTTTTAACGAAAATTAGCCTGAACTCAAATAAAAATTTTCTGCATTTTTTATTATCGTACCACGCCCTCTAGCGAAGAAATTTGCAACAAGGTCGGTATGCTAACCTTCTTCAATGGATCCAAGATTTTTTCAAAATTATATTTTTGATGTTTTCTCTTAATTAAAATCTACAAAAATAAACAAGATTTTTTAAAGAAAAATTAATATGCACTTTCTAGGATTAGTTTCTTAATTTTCATTTTTTGATTTTTTTAGCTTTTCAATATTTTGAAATCAATCCCAGGAAAATTTTTTACAATCGGTAGCCAACCACACCCATTCTACAACTGGTTCCACTGCAACCGATTCCATGGAACTGGTTGCGCAACCAGTTCCTGGGCTCCTATATGGAAGGTGTGGGTGACGTAGAATCAGTTCCAGAACTGATTCAAGAGCAACCGGTTCCACTTTGGAGCTATAGAAGGGGTTGCTTTTGGGACAATTTCAAACAAAAAGAATCGGTGTTAGAATCGACAGTAGAAGGGGTTGTGAATCAAAAGTAGCTACTCTACAACCGATTCTTTGGAACAGAAAATTTTGCTGGGAATACATATACATATGGCAACGCTGATAATCTTAAATTTGTTTATACCCAGAAAAATATTTTACAATCGGTAGCCAAACACACCTATTCTACAACTGGTTTCACTGCAACCGATTCCTATATCGAAGGTGTGACTGACGTAGAATCAGTTCTAGAACTAGTTCCAGAACTGATTCTAGGGCAACCGGTTCCACTTTGGAGGTATAGAAGTGGTTGCTTTTGGGACAATTTCAAACAAAAATAATCGGTGTTAGAATCGACAGTAGAAGGGGTTGTAAATAGGGTTTGGGATTTCCCGGACTTTTTTATTTCCCGGGAAACGGGAATAAAAAAATTTGATTCCCGGGAATCTCGGGAATCCCGGGAAATTTTTTTGAACAAAATTGTTAATGAAAACCACCTATATAAATAATTTTTGTTAAAAAAAACTCTATTTCAGTACAAATTCAGTCTATGTAGTGAGAATCCACAATGTTATTTTCCAAAGACAAATAAAAATCTTCTAGTCTTATTTCTACAATTCTTCTTATTTCATCAGCATTACACCTTCCTGATATATAAACCAACCTCAGGTTATAAAATGAATTATATCCGTTTATAAATATGTTCAAATATCTCTTTTTGTGATATTCTTGTCCATTCATCTAAGATTATAGTAAATCTCCTATTGTTAGAAATATTGCTCGATATTTCTTTTATCGTGATATCTTTTACATGATTGTAGTAATTTAATATAATGTTCTTTACATCGGTTTCATTTTTTGCAATGCCAAGTTTTTATTATAAAAACTTTCTCGAATAAACGAAGATCTAGTTATGGTGCGGATTGACATTCCGTCGACTGCGGCTAATTTGGATACCGTTTTAGGAAATGTTTGCCCTACCCATAAAACGTTGAATGCCTATTTAGCTTACACTTTTTTCTTTGGGTACTTTGCTAAATTTAGCTGGAACGTTATTCTTGTTGTTGTTTTATTCAAGAGAAGTTGCATGACCATCAATTTTTTTTTTTTTTTTTTTGTGAACCAAATTTAGATTTCTGATAACCAAATTTAGATACCTCAGTTAACCATTAGTCTTTTAGGGCAAATATTGTACTGCGCTGCATTGTCGTTTTTTGTGAAGTATTTCCATACTTCTGACATTTTATTCTTTAATATAAAAGAATATATTAGTTTGAAAGCGGGTGTATTAAAATAAAGTAAACTTACTTGAAAATATCACATTTATTAATGAAAACTTTACTTATAAAATTATTGGCCCTTAATATTTATAAAGGAGTATTTTAAATTTCAAGTCGACTTTATTTTTAATCCAACGGTTTTGTTCATTTTTTATATGAAAACCTTACAAAAATGTTTATATTTTCAAACATTTTGATTGGTTGAAAACAAATTAACCAATCAGAATGCTCCAAAAATAAACCAAGTCAAGGTATACTGCCACCCAATATTTTAACTAAAGTCGACTTTAAATAAAATATACATTTGAAAAATTTAGATAGTAAGGGCGATTATTTGTAAGAAACGAAAATTTTTTTTCATGTTTCTTTTAAACATTTTACCAAGCTTTTAGGTTTTACTACTTAAATTTTGAATAAGTTATGCGAAAAATCTTTATTAGTTGAAATGCTCCTAATTACTTGGCAAAGATTTTTTTTGTGTCAAATAAATTGATTCCCTTTTAAAAGGTTTTAACAATGACATTTTTGTTTTTGTATTTAAAATGTTTTTTATGACTAAAATTAAAAAATCCTATTCGAAACAAAAACAATTTAAAAAATTTAATATTTTTAAAATTTCCCGTTTTCCCGCGAAAAATATATTATTTTCCCGGGAATTCCCGGCAAACTTTTCCCGGGATTTCCCGGGAATTCTCGCCCGGGAATTCCCGACCACCAAACCCTAGTTATAAATGAAAAGTAGCTATTCTACAACCGATTCTTTGGAACAGAAAATTTTCCTGGGTATGTTTTAATTAGGGTTTTTCTTTTCCCGGACTTTTTCATTTCCCGGGACAGCGGGATTTTTTTCTGAATTTCCCGGGATCCCGGGAATTCCCGCTCGTTTAAAAATAAATAAATCCGACATATGTTGTACTTGAAAAACTCCATTTCTATTAAAACACCGTCCGACAAAGTTCATCTTTTGATTGTACCCATGATAAAATCTACTTAATATATTCAGAAAGGAGTGCTAAATATAAAATATGCCTACTCGATCAACTCGTTTAACAGATTAAATCGCGAATACATATTTAGGTAATATATTTATATGGAAGGCCGTCTTAATTTTAAAATGAAATATATTAACTAAATATTAATTCGGGGTTGGAACGGTTAAACGAATAGATATACTAAAAAAAAGTGAAAAACACGGGTATTTTAATTTCTTCCCTTCTTTCAGGATATATTCGAATTCTTAATTGGTGCAAACTTGTCTCGGACCAGTTTTATAGTCAGAACTAAGATAGATTTTTTGCTGAAGTATTTCTTAAACATGGAATCCAAAAATTTGTATTTGTAAAGATTTTGTTTCTATACAGATTTACAGAAGTATTTGTATAGAATTATTTTATAAAAAAGTTTAAGTGAGTATTCTGCACACAATTTTTTAGGCAAATTCTCTTAAATATTTTTGTAAAAAGTGACACTAGAATATTATTAAATAATATTTTATTCATCTTAACACACTAGATATAGTGAAAAATATAATTTAAAACGTATGCCTAATTGTTTACTATCAACATGGATTTATATTATAGGTTAAAAAATAATTAGAATATGCATTTAAAATTAACGTTTCATTGTCGCTCATAAATCTGTGCTTCATAAGTTGTCGATCGGAGTTGAATTCCATAGGAAGCAGCTGGTTAAAAATATCATTGTTAGAATTTCGTTGATGTTAGTCTAATTGAGTTGTTTCAATTTGCTTATTTGTTTCAATTCAATATAAATAGATCATAATCAACTATTAAGATATAAAGACAAAGAATATTGCGAATGGGTTTGTAGTCGGACCCGAAAATACGTATTCTATCCTGCTGGCTTTATCGAAATTTTAAAATTTTTATTCTATGTAATCTACTTGTAAAAATTTTATCATATCTCTTTTAATAATAATTTCAAGCAAACTGTGATAATATTTGATTTCAAGTTGAACGAAAAACATTCATTAAATAGTTTTTTAACTTGAATTGGTATCTTTTGAATAGAAATTTTTATGTACAACTATGTAAAACGAAATTATTTAATTTGCATAGTTGCATTCTAAATTAACATATAAAGAAATTCAAAATAATTTAAAAAATCGTCTGCAAAATATTTAAAAAATAAAAGAGAAACAAAGGAAAAGCAGTTGAAATTTAAATAAAATTATTTGAAGTGAAAAAACCTCAAAATACTCAATTGAAAATTCGAAAATATTAAAAAAATTTTAATACTTAGTTTTCCTGAAGGTATTTGGAATTGAGATGCGGATGTTGAAGTGTTGTATATGTTGCTTTATTTGAACAAAGATCACCATTTTAAAGACAAAAAAATTTATGAAGTTCGAGTATTTGTTTTCGGTTTAAATGAACCAAATTCAACTGACATCCAAAAACAATTTGGACTAAATAATATTTTTTATACTAATTCAGTTTATCAGATTTTAAATCGCTTTTTTTAATTTAAAATATTTCTTAGTTAAATGAATTTTAAATCCATGCTTTAAATTTAAATTTTCTAGCTTCCAAAATTGCAATATATAATAGCTAAAACTTCTGTAAAAGAATAAAAAAATCCCGGGAAATCCCGAACAAAATTCCCGGGATTGCGGGATTGAAAAAAGGGCGGGATTCCCGGGAATCCCGTCCCGGGAATTCCCGGGACATAAACCCTAGTTTTAATATATTTCAAGTACAGTGTCCAAAAAACCAGCCATTTCAGAAAACCGGTTTTCGGTTTGTTCGAAAATTACTATTTTTAAAACACCGGTTTCGGTTATGGTTTTCTTAAAAAAACCGGTTAAAACCGGTTTCTGTTTTTTTGTGAAAATAAATCTGTACATATACCAGAAAAAGTTAATAAAAATTAGTTAAAAGCGGCCTGCAGAAACAACTACGGAAATCAGCTGAATCTAATATAACGGGATTTACATTATCTAATTTTACGTATGATAAATCAAACAAAAAAATTTTATGAGACGATGTATGTGATTGTCAAAAAATCATTTCGCAAATCTATTTGTGTTTATGGTACATCACTAGATGGAGTCAAAGAGTATACATAATAAAGAGATTGGGGGACTCTCTATCACTGAGAAAGCATTTGTTCTATTATGTGCCTTGGAACAGGAACATACTCAAACCAATATCACCCAGCAAACATGGCAATACGAAGAAGATTCTCCGAACATATCGCCAGGAAGAAAACATTTATTGCCGGTAATATCAATTTCGTATTCCGGAAGTTTCTTCCGTCGGAAACAACTGTTACACTAAAACAATACTTCCAGCCAATATGAAAGCAATAACTCATATGGAAGATAAAAGGGATATCGCTAAATAAACTCCCGGTACAATTTAAAACGATTTAATTTTTTCATTATTAAATTTAAGCCTGAAAAACAATATCTGTATACATAATCCATTCACCAACTTATAAATTATCTTGAATTCATCTTAGCCGATTTTCCCGCGCAATTAATCTTCACTTTTCACGAGTTTATTTCCTATATATCTTTTGATTGTTTTTGTACAAATTAAGTTTTAATTTTTCCACATTGATAAAAGATTTCAACCAAATTTGCTTTATCTTCCAAATGATACAAAGATGATATTGCCGAAATATTGTCATAAAAAGTTATGACAAAAGATAAAAATTTTTAATTAATTTTTTACAAATATCGTCGAATTATCTTCCAAGTGATAAAAGGAAGACAATTTCAAAGTAAATACTACTTGATTATTTTCATTCAAATGACAAATAGAAGATATAGCTTTAATATCTTCTTGGAAGGTATCTTTTAAATGTTTGCAGGGTCATTATGTGCGCTCTTTGTATGACTCAAAACATCGATTGTAACCAGGGATGGAAAATAATAATTTAGTTATAAAAATCAATAATGAAACTATATTATGGAATTATACTATACCAACAGTATTATAGCCCTAGATTATGAATTTTAAAAAACCATACGTAAAAAATTGCAAAATAATATCGGAATGCGAAAAACGGCTTTGGGGTTCAAAAAATTAATTAAAAGATTTACATTCTGCAAACGATGCCAAAAATTTTCTTTTTTTGCAACTAACCACCAAAATTTGTTTTATGAAATGGGCATTATCTCCGTAGATTATAAATTTAAAAAATCGCACTTTAAAAATGGCAAAATAATAGAGGAACGCGAAAAAAGACTTTGTGCTAGAAAAAAATAATTAAAAATCTCAATCAGCGATTAACAATCTGGAAATGAATACAATGACGCAAAAATTTTCCTTTTTGCAAATATTTTTTTTCGCGATTTATTTTTTTTTTTTTGCAAACTAAGCACCAAACTTTTGTGTATAAAATTGGTACTATAGACCCTAGATTATAAATTTAAAAAAAACCACACTTTAAAAATTGCAAAATAATCGCGGAAAGCAAAAAAAGGCTTTATGGTACAAAAAAATAATTAAAAAACTTAATCAGCGATTTACATTCTGCAAACAAATATATTGATGAAAAAGTTTTTCCTTTTTGCAAATTTTATTTTTCGCGATTTTTTTTGCAACTAGCACCAAACTTTGTTGTATGAAATGTGTATTATAGCCCCTAGATCAGGGGTGGCAAGACTTTTTTCACTGCGTGCCAGAAACGGACAAATTTTTTTTTGTAAAATTTTCTCGCGTGCCACCTTAATTTTAGTTGTCTTTTGAAGGCCCTTTTTTTAAAAATTTTTAAAATTTGGAAAATTTCTCTTAAAAATATCAGCGCTATGGATAAAAAAAAATTAAATAACATCCAAGAAATGTTGAGATTATTTCATTATGAAAAAATCCACAATGAAATAAAATTCAAACATTATTGCCTTTTAATTTTTTTGGGGGGTTATTCCATTTTTAGTGGTTATTTCATATTTTTAGAAAAAGTTAAATTATTGGGCGCCATCAATTATTTAAGTACGTAAGAAACTAGTTGAAAAGTGTGCTTTGGGGAAAAATTAAATTTTGTTAAAATAAATTGCGCGGTTTTTATCATCATAATAATGAATAAAAAGCGAATATTATGTATTTGAATAGAGAAATTTCTATTTTAGATGAAATGGCCCTGCGAAACGCGATAAAAAGCCAATTTCAAATTCCAACAAAGGGTATGGTATTTCATTATGAAACTTATTTTCAGCCTTTATTTCATTGAGGGTTATTTCGAACCACCTATTTTCCCTTAAAAAAAACTTAATTTTTTAGATCCAATTTTATTACAAGTTGTTTTTCATTTTTGTGTAATTTTTCTGAAATTTTTTTATTTCTCTGATTATGAGGCAATTTATCATCGAAACATTTCAACTTCTTTTAATCTAGAGTTTTAGAAAATTTCCCAGAATTTTCTGATAATCGAATTTGCGAGTTCTGTATTAACCATATTTCTTTAAACAAAAAATGGTGGCAGTACAGAGTTTTATTAATTTTAAAAGACGATTTACAAGCTCTATGAAAAATTTCACCATTATGGAGTTAAATCACACATTTTTGTAGCGAAATTTAACATTTAACTGAATTTTTTGCTGGTCTTCTAATAGTTTTAATTTTTTGAAAATATCCAACAAAACGTCGCGTGCCACCTTAAATCCACTCGCGTGCCACTACTGACACGCGTGTCATAGTTTTGCCAGCCCTGCCCTAGATTATAAATTAAAAAAAAAACGCACATAAAGCATTGCAAAATAATAGCGAAATTTAAAAAAAGACTTTATGGTACAAAAATTTAATCCCTAGGTTATATATTAAAAAAAAAGGCACTTAAAAAGTTGCAAAATAACGGCGGAATTCGAAAAAGGCTTTATGGTACAGAAAATGAATTAAAAGAGGTAATCAGCGATCGACATTCTGCAAACGAATATATTGTTGCAAAAATTTCGCTTTTTGCAAATGTTTTTTTTCGCAATTTGTGCTAATATTTGCTAATATCTAAATATTTAATTTTAATTTTTTTTAACGAGCCAAAGAGGGAGCTATTTTCTAGTAACTTACATTTTTAAATATGTAAGAGCGATCTAACATTTTTTGGTATAAGAGCCCGATTAAGTGAGCCTTTTCCATCCCTGATTAACCAGTCGGAGTTCGTTCCTGTTCCAAGCCGCATAATATTTTTTCAAATAAAAAATATTGAGAGAGTTGCAAGGCCATTGATGGAGTTATGATGCCAACTTTCTAAGAACAAAACTCGCTAGCAGGCCCCAAAAAGCGCTTATTTATAAATGTGATCAAAATAGGTACTTTTCAACTAACTTAAATTAATTACAAAACACTAAAATTAGATAAAATTGTATCAAAAGGAACTAAAGAGTTAAATAATAATAGAAAAGCGTCAAACTAGCACCTTTTTATATATAGCGCTAACCACAAATATTGCGAGTTTTGGATGATACAAAAGCGCTGAAGATAGCACGATTAGATGCATTTTATAAATTTTTTTAGTTAATTGCAAAGGACATTTTACACTGATGAAATAGCGAAAAACATTGCTGAATATTAGTAAATTAATAACATAAACAGAAAATTTTTCAAAATTTAATATATTTTAATCAAAACAGCAGAAATACTTACTGTTTATTTTTACTATTTTAAATCTACTAATATTCAGCAAAAACGTCTACTGATTTTAGCAGGATACAATGTTATTTGCATTCAACTAAAATTTATTTAAATATAACTAAAATTTTTTTAGATTTAACAGTTCTTGTTTCATCATCCCAATCGTACATTTTTCTTAAATGAATCCAATTAATTACACAGAAAAAAGTTACGTTTTTTTAGCGACTTTCACAGTCACCCTGTATTTAAAAAAATATTTCAAAGGATTTTCGTATCTTATTTGTTTAAATCATACATGGGACTAATTAATTAGGTGGACTAATTAATTGATGATTTCACTACCATTGCATTGATATCAATTGTAATGAAATTATTTTCATTACCATTTTTTTAATAAATGGTAATGAATCTAAAATTTAATTTCATTGATTAATGACAATGATTTTAAATTTCATTATCATTGATAATGAATAAATTAAAAAAAATAATTGCCATTGACAGAAAAACGTAAAAATGGAGTAAAACTTGCTGAAATCGAAGATGGAAAATGGTCATTGAGGATCATGATCATTTGAAATTAAATACTACTTTCCATTCCATTGTTATTTGCAGGGTAAGTTTTGGCACACACATGTGACCACATCCACATGTGAAAAAATTATGTGCTTTACCACTTGGCACATCCATATCCAATGGTCGGGAACATGGCACATTTGAAATGTGCCGTCTACATGTAAAATGTGCCATGTGAAAATATCTTAGGCACATCACATGTGCCAAGAGGAAAATGTGATGTGCCCGGCACATTTAAATGTGAAATATGCCAGATGGGCCCAATTAAGGGCACATTTCACATGTAAAAAGGCGAATGTGGCCTAATGTGGGGCACAAGTGCCCAAAAAGTACCATAAAAAAAGAGTACAATATTTCAAACGAAAAGTACAATTTTTCAAAAAAAAGTACAATTTTTGAAAAATATTCAAAAAAAGTATAAGTTTTGAAAAAAAATTGCAATTTTTCAAAAAAGTACAATTTTTGAAAAATATAGCAACTTTTTAAAAAAAGTACAATTTTTGTAAAAAATTCAAAAGAAATACAATTTATTTATTTATTTATTTAAGTCTATGGATACAAAGAATTTATTACTATTTCTAAAAGCTCTCGGTGGAGCGTAGATATGTGTTAATCACATTGTGATGTAAAAGCAGTAAATAGTGATAACTTAAGCCCAAACCACATAGTGAAAATGCCAGTGGACAGTGGCAGTGCTGTGTATCTTGGTTCTTGAATTTCGCGAAAACAATTCAATATTTTTAAAAATTTCTTATTGCGCTTTGCTTAAAAACAGCTCTTGTTTATTTAGAAAATTTTCTAATTTCTGGCAGTGACAAATAAAGAAAATACAAAAACCTGCTTTATCGACAAAACGTCGCACTGCGGTAAAATACTGACGATACTGCTTTTATCTGATTTAGGCTTTAGTCCTCATACCAGAGACTTTTTGGTAGTAAATTTTTAAGCAATTGCGATTTGAATGTTACCCTTGATGTTGATCTAACGGCTTTTTCAGAAAAAAACTGAAAAGGACGGATTCTAATGTCAGAGGTCCAGAGCTCAAGTTTAAACAGATTTTCATACAATTCAGCTGAAATTCCAAGCTTAAAATTAACAAATTTTAAATCAGACAACGAAGCATCTTTTTTAACAAGTTTATAACATGTCATGCAGGACTTAGCAATATTAAGATGTTTTGCCACATATGATAAAATGTTTTCTTCTGAAAGTGTTGGCTTAAATGACGACAAGTGGATCCAATTAATTTTTGGTACCACATCCAATTCAGAATTATCACTATCACCAGTTATGAAATTATGTTTTTTAGGTTTTTTCTTCCTATTTGTAACATTACTCCAATTTGATGAACTTTGAGCATCAATTACATTATTTACTGTTACTAACAGATCCATTTAAATTAACAGAGGCATTTGAGTTAACAGGTACTTCAATTACATCAGAAGCTTTAACAGCAGAAGCTTTAACAGCAGTATCATTAACAGCAGCAGCAGCTTTAACAGCAGTAGTAGTCTTAACAGCACAAGCTTTACTGTTAGTAACCATTAAAGCATTTGTACTTACAGAAGGCAACTCATGATCCAGTGTAACATTAGCAGTAGTACCAACGACTATATCATTAAAAGACTATCCAACTCTCCCTACCTCTGTTAAATCACTCTCTTCTTAATTTATATCGAAAATTCAGCCATAACAATTGCACACGTCTGCAAAAGCTAACATTTTCGATATAAATTGTCATTCTTCGAAAGAGAGCGACGAATACCGCCTGGTAGTACGAATTAAAAAAACCGGTTAACCGGTTTTCGGTTACGGTTTTGGACACTCTAATTTTAAGTCCAAAATCTAAATCATATTAGATTGTATTTGTTCCCTGAATAAGTTGAGAATTTCCATTTTAGACAATACAATTGTTTTCTGGGCATCACCGCATTTCTCAGTTGTCTGCAATAAGACAATGATGATTGGGTAACATAAACCGCTACTTACATATAGTCAATTAGATCAACGGAACGAAAATTATGTACTTATAATAAACTGTCTGATATGGTAAAAATCCAGTAATAAATTAACATAAGTAATACAATAGTAAATTATTTAAAAATTACTTGCTTAAGTGAAACTTTAGAAAAACAAAACTGACCCTAACAATTCACTTTAACAAATTTCGTTTAACGCTTTCATTGTTGCAGTAGTCAAGTATCGAGTGAAAGTGGTGAATATATTACCATTAAAGCTCCCAAAAAATCAACATCATTCTCAAAACTTCCCACCTCACCATCACAACGTTCTCTATCACCACCGCCAACACCAACCACACCGCAACCAGTAGTGCGATACGCTCGAAGTCCATGCGATTCATGCGGACATCATAATATACCTATCATGACACATCCCATATCACCACTGGCAAGATCTCAAACAAATTTAGAATTAATAGAAACTGGAAACGCTAGACAAGCTCTAGTATCAGTAGGAGAAGATATGCATAGAGATGAATCGACCATATCCTTATTGGTGCCACAAACTCTGCAAATTTCTCGGCGACCATCAGTATTACTGCAAGAGATATTGGGAGGCAAAAAGGAACATGGAGGTGTATTAAAAAATGCAAAAAATTCACACAGGTTAATCTTTCTTTGTAACACATACAAATTTAACATTATAATAAAATGCAAATTTTGTTTTACTTTTAGTCATATTAATGGCACTGCTACCGGTAGCACACTAACGATAAATGTTCCTAGTAATGGTGGTGCTTATGATGGTGCAAAAGGCTTCCAAGCCAAACAACAAAAAGAGAAAAATCGTAAACAAGGAAAGTAAGTCTGTTATTATCTGTGTATCATGAAGAATTAAAATTTCATTCTATTTTGTGTTTCTCTTTTGTTGTCAGTGATGCTATCAGCTCCGCTCTCTCTGCTACTTACTGTAAACTTCTAGTTTTACTTGGAGTTTGTTTACCCATTACAGAAGTTATTACAGAACAAATACCCACTTATGTTTATCAAGGATTTTATGTTTATTTATATGTCTTAAGTATAATATTTGTGGTGTTTGTATATATTTCAGCATTTCGAAATAGAACGATCTTCAATGCTCTTAAAAATTATCGTAAGTATTATAATTACCAACAAATTGTTATATAAGTAGTTAAAGATAGTCTAGTTTTTCATTCATGTTGCTTTACTTTTCCTAGTTTACGGGATTAGCCATTCCCCCGTTTAGAGAAATTGCCAGTTAACGTCAATGAATATTTATAACTTGTATTTCCAGATGAGAAAAATAATGTTCACCTCAAGCACAAAGTCACACACTTTGGTAGTTTCTATTTAAGAGTGGGCGCCATTGCATTCGCTATTGGTACCATGGTCTATTCTGGTTTAGAATTTGGACAATTTTTCGAATTAAATGGACAAGCCGGTTGTCGTGATGTTTTTATAGCCATAACACCTATTTGTCGTATGGTTTTATGCATAGTTCAAGTACAATTTATATTCCTCAATACGACCTATTTGGATATGGCACGCCATAAAGTGTTTTCAAGATTTGGTCTTATGCATATGGTGGCCACAAATTTATGTGAATGGTTGTACGTGCTGGTGGAGGAAACAAAACATGAAATTTTCCATATAGGACACCTTGATGAAGATCCAGAACATGATGCCGCCTTAACGGGTGGTGCACATGGTGGTGTTGATTGGGCAGCTGTAAATGCTACCCTACATGTTAATCATCATATAGGACATGAAGCTAAGAATAGTACAATTGCAGCGGTTGTTTCACAAGTTTTAAAAAATGTTACCGCCGCAACAACAGAAATGTCCATAGAAGGTGGTCATGGTTGTTCCCGTACTACTATAATGGGCGCATTAGTTCAGGTAAGTTATAGAAAAGTTATTAAGCATTTCAAATTTATTAAGTTGTTTCTTTTACGTTTTGTTAGAAATTATCACCTTTTCTCTTTCCCTGCACCATTGAATATTCTTTAATTTGTGCCGTTATTTTATACGAAATGTGGAAAACTGTTAAATCGATACCCGATATTGATAAATCGCGTAAAAATTCTGTTAAACCAGTTCATCAAAAACCAGCTCACCATTTTTCCGTCGATTGTTCGCAATCCCATAAGGGTCTATTCTTTGGTATTTTAGTCATTGTTATGACCATTATTGCCATGATTATGTATTTTGTCCTATACATGCAACCGGGTTATGAATTAATTGCCACTCAAGAGGTTACTCTATGGGAGACACTAATGTACTTCTTGTGTGCCGCTGCAATAGTAACAGGTAAAAAATTTATGTATATATATACTAAGGCGGGTCGCTTTAAAAATCGCCCAAGTGACAAAGAAAATCGTATTCTAGGGATCAAAATAAGAAACTTTGCCCGAGGAACCATACCTCTAAAACGAATTCTGATGTCCCAACTTTTGACCCGTAGGGTCAAATTGTGAAAAATCCCACTTTGACCCATTTATTTATTTATTTATTTATTTCTTAATATTCAGTGCAAAGATTTAATCTTATATGAAAGCACTAAATTACAAAGTAGTTATAATGAATACCGTTCATATTAAATACAAAATTCGAAAAAAGAAAAATAAAATTAAAAATAACAAAAAAATATATAAAAAGAATAAAAAGAATAGAATTGTTAACAAAAGTCAGAGAAAATTTTTAACATTAAAAGTGGTATAAAACATTATATAAAAAATTGTCATGAGAATGGTTTTAAAAATATTTTAAACAAAAATGTTAGATATTATTTGTAATAATCAAATATACTTTTTTTGAATTGCGTTGCGCTGCGGACCACCTGTAAGTGATGGGGAAGATGATTCCAAATACTAATGGTATAAATAAAAAAATGTTGATCCGAAAAATGAGTGCTGTGTGGTATTTGAATAATACGATATCCTCTTTCTGATCTAAAAGGTATTATTCTATCATGTAAATATTGTGGTTGACCTGTATATATAAGCTTACGGAGGTAAATTAGCGATCTACATTTTAACAAATTCTCGAATGTAACTCCAAAGATCTGTTTCGAATAATGCGATATTCTACAAGAGCGGTCTATAGCAAAGACATATCGAGTAATGCTATTAAACGCTATTTTCAGTTTACTCAAACGCATCACAACCAGAAAACAATTCGCATCCGTATAGCAATGTAGGTATAAGGTATGTTTTGGCCAGCAGCATTCTGACTTCAAAAGGTATAAACCATTGTGAACACCATAAGTTCCTTAGCATTCCATAAGTGTTGCCAGTTGTTATGCTGACATGGTCACTCCAAAGCAAATGTTTATTGAAAGTGATACCCAGATTTTTAAAATTATCAAAAATATTTATTTCTGATTGGCCCAGAACAATATCCGGTATATAAGGTATATTCTGTCGCTTCTTCGTAATAAGCATATATTTAGATTTACTAGGATTTAGACATAATCCATTTACTGAAGCCCATGCTCTTATATTTTCCAAATCAATATTGATTTTACGTACACAATCTTCGATGTCCGAAACTTCACAGCCAATGTAAAGTTGCACATCATCAGCGTACATCTGGACACGACAGTGTATTAATTGATCTGGAAGATCATTGGCGTAAACTGAGTACAACAATGGTCCCAAAATAGATCCTTGCGGAACACCTCTGGTTAACTCAACACTACTTGAAACAATATTGGCATTGTAAACAGATTGGGATCTTCCAGTTAAATAAGAATACATCAGTTTTGTGGCTGTAGATGAAAAGTTGAAAAATTTGTTCAGCTTTAGTGCAAGAATATCAGCATTAACGGTGTCAAATGCCTTGGAATGATCCAGAAGTATTAAAAATGAAGCTTTGTCATCGTCAAGTTGTGATCTTAAATATTCTGTGACGTCAATCAAGGCAGACACACAACTATGTTGTGGTCGAAATCCCGATTGACGTGAAGTAAGCAGGTTGTGTTGTTGTACAAATTCAATAATTTGATTGGGCATTAAACGCTCTAATACCTTGGACAGATAAGGAAGAATAGCTATAGGACGAAACTCATATTCTGATTTTGGAATTGGAACAATCTTTGCGTGTTTCCACTTGGAAGGAAAAATTGATTTAGTAATAATTGAGTTAAACAAATTGGTAATGTAAGGCAATATATACGGGTAAATCATTTTAATAAATTTAGGATGTACTCCATCATAGCTTGTAGCATTGGATTTAATACTGAGGAAACTTTTATATACCTCTGCTTCAGAAAAACAATTAAACTGAAATTCAATGCGATCATTAGTTACTATATGGTTTCTATAATGGGCAACATTAGCATTAGACTTTGGTAGATCAGTAAATTTACGATTTAATTCATCGACATTTATCTTATCCATACTAGCTTGAGATTTACCAGTTATTCCAATATTACGGATTTCATTCCATCTCGCCTTGCTATCTATACAGTTCGTAAACTTGGATTTATAATAAGAAGATTTTGCTACTTTAATGCTGGTATTAACCCTATTCCTCAATGACTTAAACATTGATTGTAATTCGGACGTTTTAAATCGCTTCCACCTTGCGTAGGCTATATTACGTTGATCAATTAACCATTTTATGTCTGAAGTAAACCACGGATTCATATTCGTTATTTTTCTTTTCGTTCTTAATGGCACAAATTGATGGAAAAGCTGTTCAATATTATGCTGAATAAAATTAAGCTGTTCATCAACTTCAGACATATAGTACGTGTTATCCCATTCAATTTGTGAGAGTTTAATGTAAAGGGCATCAAAATTGATACGATTAAAATCTCTATAGCTGAAGCTTTCCTCCGATTTAATTTGTTTGAAGTCGAAACTGGTAAAAATAAGGTCATGTTTTGAAAAAATAGGTGCAGAGATTTGTTCAAACATCAGAACTTTTGACAACGAATTAGTAAAAAATAAATCGAGTAGTGAATTTGAGCTACTTGAAAAGTGTGTTGGTACAGTTTTGTTCACAGCATCCAAACCAATATATTTCATTTCATCAGTTAGTGTTGAATCTACCAAGATGTTGCAATTAAAATCTCCAGATATTAGAATATTTTCATACCCAACAGCTATATTTGATAATTCCAAGAAGAACTCTTCAAGGTTTATGTTTTTATTTGGTCTGTAAATGTTTCCAAGCAATAACTTTTCATAATTGTTATATAATTCCAGAAAGAGGAATTCAATTTTTTCTCCTACCTTTGATTTAGCCTTAAGTTTACATTGCACATTATTCTTAACATAGATCGCAACTCCACCACCTTTTCTATCTTTTTTAACAATTTTTTGTTGACGATCAGCCCTAAATAGTTTATATCGCAATAATTTATAAGAGTCATCGTTTATACCAGCACTAAACCAAGTTTCAGAGACACATACCACGTCTACACTTGAGGATTCAAAAATGTATCGGAACTCTTCAATTTTATTTTTTAAGCTTTGCGCGTTTATGTGTACGACATTTAGACCATTTTTCATTTTAGTAAATACTCTAATCATATTATATGTATTGTATTTGGAAATCATCCCCAAATTATCTAAATGATTCACCATTATATAGGAAGCAGGCAACAACGCAAGCAAGTAAATTTGACTGTTTAAAAAATGATATTACATGTGATATAAAAAGATTAGTTATGCAAAAGTGTAATTTTAATTTAAATAAAGACATATTAGAAAAAAACAAGTTAGAAAAAGTCAAGTTAATATGTGTAGTTATTAAGACAAAATATGAGTTTAAAAGATGGAATACAATTATTTGACTATTCATCACCAACAATATAGTAACGATTAATTTATAAACGAAATAAACTATAAATGTCATTAATACTATCAATGTTAATCGGTTTGTCGGCCTTGTTCACTTTAACATACACAATTCCACGCATCGAATAAACAGATGATAGTTTTTTATCTTTCCAGAGTTTAATAGCTTCAATATAGATTTTAAAGTTCCTAGGAGTTAAATTTTCTTTCACGGTAAATGGAGTGTCCGAAGCAAACCCAATATCGTTTAATGTCAATGGACCGTTTCGCATTCGTGATAGAATTGAAATCGATTTCAATAAATTGTTTTTAGAGTGCCCCAATCGAGTCCAAATGTATGACCGACCCCCACTAACTTTGGAGGGCCGATCCACCCATGCCAGTGGCACATCCCCATACAAACATTTCAAAAAATCACCATTTTTGGCTCTTTACATGAAGAACTCAACGAAATGGCTATGTTTTTTCGTTTTATGAACCTTCCATTTTAGGTATAGGATGTGTTGAGCGGACTTTTGTAAAACACTACAAAGAACATTTTTGTGGAACATTCTAACCCTCTAACTCTTCAATGAAAGGGAATTTTTTCGCCCATTTTTAAAAAGGGACAAAAAACGCGTAAGTTGAAGAGTTAGAGTGTTAAAATGTTCCACAAAAATATTCCGCGTAGTATTTTACATAAGTTCGCTGAACACATCCTATACCTAAAATGGAAGATTCCCATGGTTTCTCCCTAAAATCCAGATTTGTGGGACATTTAAGCACCAATTCTGAATAAGTACGAAAGTGCCACAAATGGTGATTTTTTGAAATGTTTGTATGGGGAACCCCCCAGGGGGGTTCCAGGGGGTGTGCCATTGGCATAAGTGGGTCGGCCCTCCAAAGTTAGTGGGGGTCGGTCATACATTTGGACTCGATTAGGGCACTCTAAATGGGTCAAAGTGGGATTTTTCAAAATTTGACCCTACGGGTCAAAAGTTGGGACATCAGCATTCGTTTTAGAGGTGATGCAAAAGAAACAGAAAAAGCACTATAATTATCAGGGCAAGGACTTTCATGCACTAAAAAATCGAAAATATGCGCTTAAAATATGCATTATAAAATAGAAAATATGCTCTTAAATATGCATTTATAACGAAATATGCACTAAAAACCAAAAAATATGCAATTAAAAATAAATGTTTTTTTAATTATACACTCAAAATAGTTTGTAGTTTAAATTAACTGAAAATGTAATTTAAAATAAATGAAAAATCACTTGAAACCCGGTCTACTAACTTTTCATTTAAATCAAAAGAACTTTTCATTTATTTTTAAATGTTAATAAATAAACTACAAAATCCTTAAAAAAAGAATGATTTTTCATTTATTTCGTTTTTTTAAATTTCAAAAAATTAACTACAAAATCCGTAAGAATAAATGATATTTAGTTTGTTTCCTTTTTTAACTGACGTAGAAATCGAAAAGAAATTCTTTTTTTAACAAAACATTTTAAATGAAAATATTAACTGTAACAGAAAATCGGGTTTTATATGTAATTTCTTTTTTAAATAAACGACAAAAACAGTTAAAAAATATATTTCTTTGTATTTTAACTGTATAATCATTTAAAAATAAATGTAAACTACAGTCAGGTACTATTATAATATTTTCAGTGTATTTATTAAAAACTAACATAAACGTAAAAATTCAGGTATCGGTTACAATAAGCTTGTTCGTTTACTTACTACAAGTTACTATATTTACTACAGCTGGAAAAATTCAATACAAAAAGAAAACAAAACTTCGCAATTGTAGTAAAAGTAGTAAGAAATTCGAGTAAACGAACACGCTGAATATGTCTTCAAATACACATAGTTAAATATATTTTTGTGTGCGGCATTTTACCTGAAAAAAACTTTATTATGAAATAGAACTTAAATATGTGTACTATAAAATCGTACTCACTTTCGTAACTCAGAGAAAAAAGTGGCAGAAATTAATGCTCGGGGACAAGTTTCCTTAAAATAATTTTTATAAAATTTTTCAACTTTCTGTTTGTGAGCAATAACACCCGAAAACGTTAATTTAAAATTACATCTATAAAAAATGTGTTAGTGGATGACAACATATTGTATACTATGTGTTTCTCTTTCTAGTGTAGTGTTATATTACCAATAGAGCTTCCAAATAATTCATTCTTTAGAATTTTTTTTAGTTTTAAAGTATGAATTCTTAAATCGAATTTCATATTTAACAATATTAAAAACGAGTAAAAAGGTTAAAGTCGGGCATGCCGACTATACAATACCCTACACCAGTCTGGGTAAAAGCCAACTAATGTTTGGATCCGAAATTCGAATGGGTTAAAATGGGGCTTGTGTCAAAATTTTCTATAATGTGAGTCAGCGCACCAAATTTCATTAAAATATCTTAATATTTGCGATCTGCAGTTTGTAACCAAGCCAATTTTGGGGGGACCCTTATATGGGCACTAGGTCTAAACATGGACCGCTGTTCACCAAAATCAATAGGCTTCGTCCTTGGGCCAACATAGGTCTGGGTATCAAATTTCATCAAAATATCTTAATATTTGCGACCTGCAGCGTATAAACAATATAATTTTGGTAGGACCCTTATATGGGCACTAGGTCTAAACATGGACCGATGTTCACCAAAATCAATAGGCTTCGTTCTTGGGGCAACTTAGCTCTGTGTGCCAAATTTCATCAAAATATCGTAATATTTGCGATCTGCAAATGGGCACTAGGTCTAAACATGGACCGATTTTAACCAAAATCAATAGGCGTCGTCCTTGGGCCGATATAAGTCGGTGTACCAAGTTTCATCAACATATCTTAATATTTGCGACCTGTAGAGTGCGCACAAGAATGCATGGACAGACAGACAGACGGACGGACGGACAGACGGACATCGTTAAATCGAAATAAAAATAAATTCTGAGCCGATCGGTATACTATAAGGTGGGTCTAGGACGAATAGTTTTTGGTGTTACAAACATCAGCACAAACTTATAATACCCTGACCACAGTGCAATAAAATATGCACTGAAAAGCAAAATATGCAAAAATATGCATTTATAACAAAATATGCAAAAAAATGGCATCGATTTGTTGTTGCATATTTTTGCATATTTTGCTTTTAAGTGCATATTTTATTGCACATTTTATGATTTTTATTGCATATTTTTGCATATTTCTTTGATTCGGAAAAGTATTTGATCAAAATCATTTTTGGGCCACTGACTACAAACATGCATTTGCATGAAAGTCCTTGCCCTGATAATTATATTTATATATATCCGTGGTTCCCAATGTGTGGCACTGAGCCCACTGGGGAGGCGATTTCAATACTTATTTTAGGGGCAAATTCTTGATTTTTTGTTCAAATTATAATGGTTTTTTAAATCAAAACACAATTTTATTAAGAAATGTCATTGCAGGCCTGATTGTCAGAAAATATATTGGCGATCCATCCCTGACTGTGAAAGAAAAACTCGGTAACGTCTGGAAATGTCAAAGCTCCGGAATTTAAGACCAAAGTTGACAAAATTAGTACCTAACCTAAAGCCGTTTTTCACTATCATGGAATATATTTCAAGCTTCACAGAAAAAACTAAAATCGAGTTTCAATTGAAATATTTATACCCTACACCACTATGTGGTCAGGGTATTAAAAGTTTGTGCTGATGTTTGTAACACCAAAAAATATTGGTCCTAGACCCACCGATCGCCTCAGAATTTTTTTTATTTCGATTTAATGATGTCCGTCTGTCCGTCCGTCCGTCCGTCTGTCTGTCTGTCCATGCATTCTTGTGCGCACTCTACAGGTAAGATATTTTGGTGAAACTTGGTACACGGACTTATGTCGGCCCAAGGACGAAGCTTATTGATTTTGGTTAAAATCGGTCCATGTTTAGACCTAGTGCCCATATAAGGGTCCTCCCAAAATTATATTGTTTATACGCTGCAGGTCGCAAATATTAAGATATTTTGATGAAATTTGGTACACCGACCTATGTCAGCCCAAGGAAGAAGCCTATTGATTTTGGTTAATACGAGGCCATGTTTAGACCTAGTGCCCATATAAGGGCCCCCCAAAATTATATTGTTTATACGCTGCAGGTCGCAAATATTAAGATATTTTGATGAAATTTTGTACACCGACCTATATCAGCCCAAGGACGAAGCCTATTGATTTTAGTTAACAGCGGTCCATGTTTAGACCTAGTGCCCATATAAGGGTCCCCCCAAAAATTATATTGTTTATACGCAGCAGGTCGCAAATATTAAGCTATTTTGATGAAATGTGGTACACAGACCTATGTTGGCCCAAGGACGAAGCCTATTGATTTTGGTGAACATCGGTTCATGTTTAGACCTAGTGCCCATATAAGGGTCCCCTCAAAATTATATTTTTTATACGCTGCAGGTCGCAAATATTAAGATATTTTGATGAAATTTGGTATACCGACCTATATCAGCCTAAAGACGAAGCCTATTGATTTTGGTTAACATCGGTCCATGTTTAGACCTAGTGCCCATATAAGGGTCCCCCAAAATTGGCTTGGTTACAAACTGCAGGTCGCAAATATTAAGATATTTTAATGAAATTTGGTGCGCTGGCTCACATTATGGAAAATTTTGACACAAGTCCCATTTTAACCCATTCGAATTTCGGATCCAAACATTAGTTGGCTTTTAATCAGACTGGTGTAGGGTATTGTATAGTCGGCATGCCCGACTTTAACCTTTTTACTCGTTTTAAATACAATTAAAAATTTAATTGAATTCGGACGAATTAAGGAAATCGTTATATCAATTAAATTTATTTGTAAAAATTTAATTGAAATTTTTCAATTAAAATTTTAATCAATATAAAAAATTTTTAGTGATAAAAAATTTAATCAAAAGTCATCAAAATTTTTTTCTGCTAAAATGTCGCTTACAGTCTTGGTTTTTGGGCTCTACGGGTCTGTCCCGAGACAGGCCCATATTTATTTTTGGGAGTATAGGTGGCTCAGATTGATAAGTTCATATTATCGAATTTGGTCCATTTTGCTCTATCTGGCTTAGTTTCCGAGATATAAGCTATTTTGTGATTATACAATGAAAAATTTTGAAAATATAGCGCCATCTCTATTTGATATAGATAGCAGAGACACAAAAATATAAACTTTGAAAAATAATAGGGGTTTAAATTAGCTGAAAATTTTGTAAAATTAAGAAACATAAATTACTAAAAATTAGGATGCAAAGTTAGTTCAAATACGGATGAAAGTTATTGTTATGCTAAATGCGATTTACAAAAATATTAGTTCAATCCTAAATTTTAAGACAAAATAACAGAAAAAATCAGTTCATTTGCGCCAGAACGCGTTTAACGGACTTTTATACTAACTTTTTTTTATAAGTGTAACGACTGCTTTCAATTTAGAGATAATGTCCAAACTGAAAATCAGATAAGATCCGTGAGGGTTATAACCGGGAATTGTTAAACATTCCACCCAAATTTGAATCAGGCAAGAAAATCGAATGATTCAGTTCGATTTAAATTCGGTTGGGGCCATAGGCGTACCTAGACCATTTTTCTGGGGTGGGCAAGGGCCCCGTTTATGTTTGGCTATTTATTTGCTTATTCTCAGACCCTTATCTTAAAAAACACTTTCGACATTATGCCTGCGATTTTTTCAACTCCCTCCCTTTTGATAAAATTTTCAAATGTTTTTTATAGAAAAATCTGAAAAATGCATCCTTTTTTCTGAAGAAAACCTCGTGCAGGAAATGATATATGCTCAGAATAGTATAAAACTGTGAACTGACGAACATATTTTGACCACTTAAATTACCGCGGTAATCAAAAACTGACATTTTCTTCGTAGAATTTTTGCTTCTACAACATAATGAAATTTCCTCAAAATAGTACACCCATAGAAATAAATCTGTAAAAATAGAAGAAAAAGTAACTAATAATTAGTCAAAAATGATGCTGCAGAAGAAACTGTTAAATTAGCAGATTTTTTTTCCTAAATACAAGTAAAATAAGAACAGCAACCTGTTAAATTTACAGTTTTACACTTTTTTAAATAAATATTTCTGCTAATTAAACATTATAGACTGCTATTTGCATTCAAACAAATTTAGCTTGAAAATAACAAAAAATTATAGATATAACAGTTTCTTTTTGCTATTTTTAGTCTACTAAAATTTAGCAGAATTTTCTGTAGATTTTACAATACAATTTGTGATTTTCAATTAACTAAAAGTTAACTAGATATAACTAAAATTCTGAAAATTTAACAGCTTTATTTTAGCTGTTCTTATTTTACTAGTATTTGACAAAAAAAAACAGTTATTTCTGGAGCATCATTTTTAACTAATTTTTAGTTGCTTTTTCTGCTATTTTTACAGATTTATTTCTATGAGTGTAATACTAACTAATTATTCCTTTAAAAAACTATTAAATCCAAGAAATTTTTCTCTTATAGCCAGAACTAAGATCGATTTGTTTTTTAAATATTTTTTTAATAAGAATTTTTAAACAACATTTCTTATTTAAGAAATATTCAAGACAAAAATCGATATTCGTTCTGGCTGTAAAACTGACCCTTAGATTCCAACCAGAGCTTTGAAGAATTAATTATTTTTTGAATGAATTCACTACCAATCGAATTCAATTCATCAAACAATAAATTCAAAGAATTAATTCCATTGCAATAGTTCTCTTTATTAAATCAAATGAATTAATTCACTGGTGAACGCGTTCAATTTTATAAATCGAACGGAAAAAAGTGAATTAATTCCTTACTGAATTAATTCACCACTGAATTCATTCAATTTCATTTTCATTCAGTGAATTAAAAAAAAATAAAATTACATTCAGTGAATTAAAAAAAATAAAATTACATTCAGTGAATTAAAAAAAATTAAATTACGTTCAGTGAATTAAAAAAGAAAAAAATACGTTCACTGAATTGAAAAAAAATTACGTTCACTTAATTGAAAAACAAAAATTACGTATGCTGAATTAAAAGCCTGTTTTCTGCCGTTCAGTAGAAGAAAACATTGTATTGTAAAAATGTATAAATGAAATACGTCATAGTGAAGCATCTACATTTTACTGGGAAGCATAAGTTTGAAAAATTAATAGTTATATTTTTTCCAAATTCATCTATATCTGTAAAGTTCTTATTTTTAGTAGTAAAAGGCTTTATTTTTTAATCATGTAGGTTGATAAAGTGCACCGGGTTTATTTTCACTAGCAAACGCTGTAAAATTGCTTAGTTGCAAATTTTATTTGTAAATAAATGTTTTCTTCTACTGAACGGCAGAAAACAGGCTTTGAGTTCAATGAAAGTATTTTTGTTTTAATTCAATGAACGTAATTTTAGTTTTTTTAGTTCACAGAATGTAATTTTATTTTTTTTTGAGTCACTGAATGTAATTTTATTTTTTTTAATTCACTGAATGAATTTTATTTTTTTTAATTCACTGAATGAAAATGAAATTGAATGAATTCAGTGGTGAATTAATTCAGTAAGGAATTAATTCACTTTTTTGCCGTTCGATTTATAATATTGAACGCGTTCACCAGTGAATTAATTCATTTGATTTAATAAAAAGAACCATAGCAATTGAATTAATTCGTAACAAAATAAATCGAACGAAAACAAATATGAATTAATTCCATTCAATATATGGTGCTTTGTGAATTAATTCATCGAATTTTTAATTCAGAATTGAAAAATTATATTAAGGAATTAATTCTTCAAAGCTCTGATTCCAACAAATTATCTTCCTAGGAAACTAGAAGACATTTTCCCAATCAAAAACACAGGATTAACTGATATTTAAAAAAAATAATCATAGAACAAGAATTATAGGCAGATTTTCTTTAAATTCTGGGGTGGGCAAAAAGCAGTCTAGGGTGGGCTTTGCCCACCCCAGACCGGCCTAAGTCTGCCAATGGTTGGAGCAAATTTTTGTCTTAGTTTATATCCCACAAATCATAGAATTTAGTTTATGTCGAAAATGGCGCCCAAACTTAATTCTAATCTCAATTATTATGTTTTTAAATTCATGTATTTTTGTATTATTTCAGGCATGATCTTAATGCGAGATTTAAGATATGTTAAAGATTCAAGTGATGAACATCATTCCATGGAATTGGACAATCTTCTATTAATAGTAGCTCAAACAGGTTAATAATTCCTAACACATATTTATATTCAAAACATTGCTTAACTAATATTGTTTCCTTTTCATCCCACTTTTACTTCACAGGTGTTTATCTCTATGGCATGTTCAGCATATTGGGAAGTTATTTTTCCAAATGGGACACTGTCCCAGATCGCGTTGAAGGCATTATTGCTGAAGTTTTCTCTTTAATGCAAACTTCATTGCAAACCATGTTTATACTGCATAGTAGTCATCGTAGATGTAAAGGTTCCAAACAGGTGCGTCGTAAGCCAGGTAGAGAAATTATAACATTCCTATTGGTGGCCAATATTGCCATATGGTTTGTAAATACTCTAATTAAGGGTAGAGCAGTATTTCGTGAAACGCATATGGAATTCTTTGGCGTTTGGGCATGGACTATAATAACGCATGTTTCAATGCCTTTATCGATTTTTTATAGATTCCATTCGACAATTTGTTTGTTTGAAGTATGGAAAGTTACATATAAAGCCAAAGCTCATTAGATAAATGTATGTAGTTTATAGTAAAATTTGTATTATATGTATATTATTTAGAATTGTTGTGAAATTATATTAAATGGTAACTGTTGTTTTCCGATAGATTTAGCTCTTTAATTATTAATAAATTATTAATTGAAAATTTAAAATAAAAAGAAAAACAAAATATTTTCAACTCGATTTTAATTCTATATTATTTTTTTCTATCAGATGGCAAAAATGATAGATTATATTTTAAATTTCACTCAAAAAAGTTTGTCGGTAGTATCTACTGAAAATGACAGTTAGAACAAAGCTATATGCAGTTAAGAAGGCGACAAAGGTATTTACCTTTAAAATAACTAAAAAATAACTAACAAATGCATTAAAAATAACTAACAATGTCGTAAAATTAACAGATAAATTTTTACTACAAAAATTTCAAAACAACTGATAAAATCGGTAAAAACTACTGCTTTTTACAGTCAATTCTTTCTGTTTATAAAAGTATATTTTAATAAAAAAAAATAATTTTTTTTCTTTCGATTACAAAAATATGTGTTATTACTTCAGCCTATTTAAAATTCGAAGTGAATATTCCAAACCGTTCTCCAGTTATTATGCTTTTATTAGGGTATTCAATCGATTAATCGTTATTCGATTAATTTAAAATGTCCAGGATTCGAATAACGAATAATTCGAATAATTTTATACGATTAATCGATTAATCGAAATTGGTATAAAATTACAAAAATATTTAAAAAATATAGATGTTTTATTAAAGTAAATGTGCTAAAAATTCGAAAAGTTTTAAAAAAATTGTGATAAATAATTTGTTGTAGGCTTGTGTACCTATCCGGATTTCATTCTGTCCTAAGAAAATTAAGGGATAGAATTTCTGGAAATATTGGTTAGCTTCGACTCAATGAGAATTTCATGTTTTCAAGTAGGAGCGTTTTTAAACATCTTAAGTCCCAAATAAAAAAACAACATAAAATTAACACAGTTTGCTTTGTCATCTTCTAAATTACTACCGTTGTTGTGGCTTATCTAGTAAAGAAGTAGTATCTATTTACGCATAATAAATTTTTAATTATTTTTTACGACTTTTTAAACGTTGATATTAAATGAAAGCATTAATAATTATTGTAATTAAAGATTATTAGAATTATTAATTATAATTAATGCTCAATGTAATAAAGCTTGTTTAGGGAGCACCACCGGCGTAGCTGGACCATTTTTCTAGGGGGGGCTATAGCCCAGTCTTATAAAAATTTTGTTTTTTTTTAATTTATCGAAAAAAGTATCTAAAGTTTTATAGGCCTTTTAAATTTTTGGTTCCTCTGTTTCGTTTGCGATCATCTGTACAATCGCCAGATAGCTATTCGGAGAAGTTACGCTTTCAGCTTTACCCAATAATCATTACAAAAATTTAAGTGAAATCAAAGTTAAGGCTTACATTTTGTTTGAATTGCACTTTTCTTTATGACTTACACGAGCAATACAAATATACTGCTAGCAATAAATCTGTACAACTATCAGAAAAAGCTGATAAAAATTTGTTTAAAATGGCCCTGCAGTAAAAACTGCCGACTGTAGCAGAATCTGTTAAGTAAATTTTAGTTAGATAAAAACAGAAAAAATAAAATTGTTAAATCTAAAAAATTTCAGCTATATTTGGGTGATACTTTGGTTCGTTTTAAATGACAACTTACCCTTCTCATATCAGCAAAAAATTATCTGAATATTAGTAGAAAACACACAGAAAGGAACAACTATCACTTCTATAAATTGTTTGTTATATTTAAGTTAAATTTAGTTAAATGCATATAATATGCTATTTTGCTGAAATTAGCGGAAATTTTTGCTGAAAAATTGTTGAATATTAATTTCAGATTAATTTCAGAAAATTAGCTTTTAGTTAAGTTATTATTAGAAAAGGGACTTTATGCAAATACATATTTGCAATAAAATGGCATCGAATTGGTAATATGTATTTAGCTAGAAGTGCATATTTTGCTATAAGTGCATATTTTAATATATATTGTAGCTTAGCATGTTTTATTGCATATTATGCCAATAAATGCATACTTTTGCATATTTTGCTAAAAATAGATGTTACAAATCGTAGTTTTGATTCTATCAAAATCTTATTTTTTTTTTTTGGAAAATTTACCTTTAAAATAATTTTTTTCCTTAAATTTATAAACATTTTTTAGATCTTTTAATTCACGGAGACGAAAGTGTTCGATAAATATAGTTACTAACTTTTTGACGATGATATTTAAACTACTTTTAAGATAATAATACTATTATAGCCTACTTAACAAAAATAATATTGAAAACGCTGAAATAAATAATAAATTCATGTTTAAAAACTTTATAATAAAAACTTTCCGATTTTTAATATAATATATTATACTTTATGCATATAAAACACGATTTTTACAACATTTCTTGCCCTGGTCATTACTGACGATCTACTTTCATAAGAAAGTTGAGTCAGAAATGGATAAGAATTTTTATTTCAAGTAAAAATGAAATGTTAAAAAAAATCTGGAGGGGGCTAAACTATTTCTGGGGGTGCTTAGCCCCCCCCCCCCAGACCGGACTATATACGCCTATGATGAGCACTCTGAATTTATAAAATAAATAAAGAGATGGAAGTACGGAAACGTAGAGGGGAAAATCAATTCTCAACAGATTTCCTCTCTACATTTACGTTTTTTATGTATTCAATGCATACGAAAGATATACAAATTAATGTACGGGGTCTTATATTCTTCTTTCGGGTGTGGTTCTCCCCGATTTGGATAAAATTTTAATATGTGAAAGAGGGGACAGAAAAAATAAAAATATTGACAAAATCTGTTCTCAATTATTACATTTTTTTTATTTTTATGAATTTCAGAAGAGTTACTGAATTTATTTTTGTTCCTTTTTTAAATAAAATTATTAAAAACACAACAAATGTATGTATATTATTTTACAGAAAATTTTTTCGATTAATCGATTAATTTTAAAATTTTGTTCGATTAACCGGTTGAGAAAAAACCCGAATAATTATTTGCACGATTAAAATAAAAAGCCGATAAATTGAATACCCTAGCTTTTATGCATTGGAGATACAATACAAGTTTCTGATTTTTATTTGCAAACTAGAAATATATCAATAAGAACAAATATAAACTAAACAAGAATTTTTAAAATTCAACGAATTTTTTAATTTTTTAAATAATTAACAAAAACTACTGTTTACTGTAAAAATATTGTTTTGGTAGTTGTTTATTATGATGTTAAAAATAACTAATTTAAACAACTTTAAGGCTCATTTACACGCGAGAGAAAGCTGCTAGTGATAGAGCAAAAAGCAACCCTAAAAAGCTTAAATCATTCACAATAGAGCTATTTAGAGGTTTACGAAATTACAGTACTTTTCGTTAATTGTTTTCTTAAATAAGCGTCATAAAATTTGTTTTGCTTTTTTCTATAGAAAAACAACTGTAATTACTGTTAAAAACAACAACAACTGATTACTACACAAACAACTGTCATGTAGTAACTGTCAGACTTTTTTGAGTGCAGCAACAAAAAATACGTCTCCATTAAATTTTTCTCCTCTTCAAAATATTCGAAGAACGTTAAGATCTGCCGGTCCGCTTTGGGAGTCTTTCCTTGTTAGTTTGAGAAAAAGATGTTGCGGATGAAATAGGGGTGATTGCCGACTTTGGGATCATAACTTATAGTCTTGACTAGCCATGGATTTGTGCGAACATGAAACGAATTACATGCAAAACAACAAATAAAATTTGTTGTTGTTTCACGTGTGATTTGTTTCATGTTCGCACAAATCCATGGCTAGTCAAGACTATAAGTAATGGCGGTGTGGACCTGTCAATCACGGTGATTAGTAGATCTAGAATGGGGAAAGAGGTAGAAAATTACAATTGATCCGAATTCGGTTTGTTTTCGTTGATCTAAGATTATAATATTATAAGTTTTTTTTAAACCCAACCGTTCGCATTGGTTTTTTTGGTTCCTCAAGTTTTGTATTTAAAGCAATGAGTCCGTTACAATTTTAGTTGAAATACTATATTTTTTAGTGAGCTTCCATTTGCAAAAAGAGGGAAATTGAATTGTCTATTACTTTTTATCTTTGTAAATTCTACACAGAAAAAACAGTAGGCACCAACAATGGGAATTTGTAGAAGCAATCACATTTTCTTTAAAATTGAAATTTTATTTCCAACAATTTTTTAAAGTTACAAAAAACAAATGAAATTTTTTTTTGGATTTACAAATTTCTTTGTTGGTGCCTTTTTAAAAAGTTTTTTGTTTTGTATTTACAAATTTGGTATGAGAAAGGTGTTTAAAAATTTAATTAGAATTTTGTAAATTCTTTCTGTGTATACCAGATAAACGCAGTGTCGACCGCAGTGCGAAGTTTTGTCGATGAAGCAGGTTTTTGTATCTTCTCTATTTGTCACTGCCGAGAAATTTATAAACGTTTTTAAGCAAGAGCTGTTTTTAAACAAAACGCAATAAGAATTTTTTAAAAATATTAAATCGTTTTTGCAAAATTCAAGAACAAAGTTTGCCAGCACTGCCACTGTTCATTGGCACTTGCACTCTGTGGTTTGGGCTTAACGATAGTAAAATCGCCAAAAAATCGGCTTCAGCATAAAAACACTATCGTTATTCCAGGAGGTTTCGATATCGAAAATGATATCATACATATATGATAGAAAAATCGGAATCCTTTTAAAATGAGCTGAAATTAAGTCAATGATGGAAAATTGATAACACAGTACAACAAAATAAGAAAAATTTGATACATGGCGATTGCGACACATCATTTCTACACTTAAAATAATACGTCAGTAGAAAAATCTTTCAAACGGGTTTCAAATCGATTTGACTAATTTTAAACAAATTTTTAGTTGAAACACTGATTTAAACAAAGATTTTAGTTATCTTCATTTAATACAATACTAAAAATCCTCAGCAATTTAACTAATTTTGAGTGTTAATTTTCAAAACTATTTATAACTAATTTTTAAGAACCCATTCGTTAAATTCTACAAAATTTATTGTTAAAATACAATATTTTCATGTTTCTGTTAAAGATGGCGTTATTTCTTTCCCTCCCGATTGGTGTGTTTGTTGTTTTTGTTTAGAAAAATGCAAAACAACTGTTATGACGGTTATTTAAGAAAACAACTAACGAAAAGTACTGGGTCATTCCATCTCAAATCGACCAATGGTTGGAATCGACCCCTTTCGATTTGGATGAATTTTGGTCAGAACTTTTCTTTCATCATATAACAAAGTTTTGCCAAAGGAAAAAAATTACAAAATTTTTTTTCGGAAGTTATGCAATATTTAAAATTTCATTCTCTTTTTTCCTTTATTCTCTTTTTTTAAGTTGAATCTTAATACAATAATATTAAACAAATATCCAATTTTGAAATTTTGAGCAATAAAAAATAAATTGAAGGCTTTAGAAGCACACAAAAATTTTTAAATCGAAATTACGCTTTTAATTTTTTGGTAATAGTTTGAAAAACAAATAATCCCTGTTGGCCATGTCTGCAAGACATCCCCGAAGACGCGTGCACGACAATAGTAAATCGTCAGCGGCACTTTGGCGACCATCCATGTAAATCGTCGACGACTTTTTCAAATGTCCGCGAAATCGTACACGACGAAAAAATAATATTTTTCCTCTTTAAAACAACCCAAGAAACATTTTAACGGACCCTCCGGCACGTACGGATTCATGAATCCGGCTTTTACGGCACGTTAACTGTCCGTAAGGTACGTATCCGTCAATGCTTGTACGTATACGGACCATTAACGGACCGTATAAATGGATTTTCGAACACAATACGTTTTAACTCCGTATTGGTGTATCCGTTTCCGTACCTTTGAATACGGATTTCATCGGTTTGTTTACAAAATAAAAATTTTTTGTAAAGTCGGTGAAAATATTATTATAATGGGAATATATGGAGAATATGCAATAGAGGGAATTCTTTCTATCACACCATTAATCAAACAACATCAAGTAACAAGGTAAGATTTATGAAACTTAGTACCTAATTTCGTAAAACCCTTGGGTGAAGTGAAGGGAACTTTCAATGTAAATTGTTTTTGTAACAAAAACAATTTCTATAGAAATAACGCAACACTTCACCGAAGTATTTTAGAAAATTACCCCCTTAATGTTTCACAATGTTTTGTGTATAACATATGAGAATTTGCATCGTGTACACAGTCAATTAAACCATAACTAATTTATTGTCTCTTTTCCATATAGATGTTGGATTTTACTCCGGGTCCCTAAGCGCTGGATAGATAGGTAAACTGAGCTAGATATGCTAAATATTGTAATTATAAATAATAATTATTAATGAATTTATAAAAAAGAAAAAAAAGTACTTTGTATTGAAAATAATAAACATTTTTTTGAAAAAATCGGTAGGATATGGACAAGGAAATACTCCGTTATTACACGACATATCGGTCCGGAAACGGTCCGGCATTGACGGACTTTCAGCGGACTAGTCCGTTTTTTACATGACATAACGGTCCGTAAACGGTCCGTCATTGACGGACTTTAAACGGACTTGTCCGTTTTTAACACGACATACCGGCCCGTAAACGGTCCGTCAGTGACGGATTTTCAACGGATTCGAATCAGTTTCGATGTTCCTTATGTTCCGTTTTCTGGTCCGTATACGAATCCAGAAAACGGTACATATACGGAGTTGGATTCCGTTTATGACGGACCGAAAACGGTGCGTAAACGGAACGAATTGTTTGTTGGGAAGCTAAGAACCATTTTTGTGGCTTTTATAGTTTTCGAGATATTCAAAAAATAGCCTCGTAACAAAGCAAAAAATTATGACATTTTTTGAAATTTTAAATATTGCATAACTTTCGAAAAAAAATTTTGTAATTTTTTTCCTTTGGCAAAACTTCGTTATATGATGAAAGAAAAGTGCTGACCAAAATTCATCCAAATCAAAAGGCGTCGATTCCAACCATTAGTCGATTTGAGATGGAATAACCCTACTGTAATTTCGTTACAGTTGTTTAAACAAGTTACTATTAATATCATAATAAACAACTACCAAAACAGTCGTTAAATTTCTTTAAAAATTTCTTTTAAAAATTCTTGTTCAGTTTATATTTGTTATTATTGATATTTTCCTAGTTTACAAATAATAATCAGAAACTTGTATTGTATCCCCAATGCATAAAATCGTAATAACTGGAGAACTGTTTGGAAAATTGCTTCAAATTTAAAATAGGCCGAAGTAATTACACATATTTTTCTAATCGAAAGAAAAAAAATATTTTTTTTATTAAAATATACTTTTATAATACGAAAAGAATTAATAATTAATTAATTAATTAAAACAGAAGTTTTTACCCATTCTGTCAGCTGTTTTAAAATGTCTGTAGTAAAAATTTGTCAGTTAATTTTACAATATTGCTAGTTGTTTTTAATGCGTTGGTTAGTTATTTTTCTGCAGTTAAAAATAACAAAAGTTTTAGTTATTTTAAAGGTAAATACATTTGTCGCTTTTTTAACTGAATATACCTTTGTTTTAACTGCCATTTTCAGTAGATTCTACCGACAAACTTTTGTGAGTGTAGTCAACGTCTCATGTTACTTAATTTATGAAAAAAAAAAATGAAATTTTCAATTTTATGTTAGTGTTGACTAAAACTGGATAAGATTGACTTTTTTGATATCTAAAAATCATAGGCGTACCTAGCCCATTTTTCTGGGGTGGGCTAGGGCCCCATTATGGCCCCATGTTTTTATAGAAAACTCTGAAAAATGCTCTGAAATCCATTTTTCTCACGAAAGCCTCGTACAGGAAATGTTATACGCTCAGAATAGTATGAAATTGGGATATTTGATAGAGAAAGAAATCTAAGATTAACCTGTCTCATATTTGCTTCCACCTCTGACGAACCCATTCTTACACCATATTTTGACCACCTAAATTACCGAGGTGATCAAAAACTGACATTTTCTTCGTATAATTTTTGCTTCTACAACATATTGAAATTTCCTCAAAATAGTACACTCATAGAAATAAATCTGTAAAAATAGCAGAAAAAGTAACTAAAAATTAGTTAAAATTGATGCTGCAGAAGAAACTGTTAAAGTAGCAGATTTTTTTTTTTTTTGCTAAATACAAGTAAAATAAGAACAGCAAAAATAAACCTGTTAAATTTACAGTTTTACAATTTTTTAGTAAATATTTCTGCTAATTTAACATTATAGACTGCTATTTGTATTCAACTAAATTTAGCTTAAAATAAAAATAACCAAAAATTATAGATATAACAGTTTATTTTTGCTATTTTTAGTCTACTAATATTTAGCAAAATCTTCTGTAAATTTTACAATACAATTTGTCATTTTCAATTAACTAAAAGTTAACTTAAATATAACTAAAATTCTGCAAATTTAACAGCTTTATTTTTGCTGTTCTTATTTTACTAGTATTTAGAAAAAAAACAGTTCTTTCTGGAGAATTATTTGTAACTAATTTTTAGTTGCTTTTTCTGCTATTTTTACAGATTTATTTCTAACTAATTATTCCTTTAAAAAACTATTAAATCCAAGAAAATTTTCTCTTATAGCCAGAACTAAGAACGAATTTTTAAACATTTCTTATTTAAGAAATATTCAAGACAAAAATCGATATTAGTTCTGGCTGTAAAACTGACCCTTAGATTCCAACAAATTATCTTCCTAGGAAACTAGAAGACATTTTCCCAATAAAAAAACACAGGATTAACTGATATTTAAAAAAAAATATCATAGAACAAGAATTATAGACAGATTTTTTAAAAATTCTGGGGTGGGCAAAAAACAGTTTAGGGTGGGCTTTGGCCACCCCAGACCGGCCTAAGTCCGCCAATGCTAAAAATTAAGGAGTCTATGACCAATCTTAAATTATAAAACCCAAATAAAAGCACTCAGAAATGTAAAACATATATTTTCTAATCAATTTTAACGAAGTTTCAGATAACTGAAGTTCAAATTCCTAAAAAAAATAACGATTTTAAAATATGCATCTTCAAAAATGTACACACAAAAAAATAATGTTAAACTTTTTTCAATTAAAACGATTTGTTAAATTATTTCAAAAGGTGTCAATTAAAAATTAATCCAATAGATTAAATAATTGCTCAAAACTGCAATTTGCTTGACATTTTTTTTACTCTATCGCTCAAAAGCATCTCATAAAAAAAGAGAAAAACATCTGCATATTGTTGTTGTTTTTCGTTTGTTTTATTTATGTGGTTGCTTTTATAAATGTTTATGTATTAGTAACAGATATTTTAAATTAGTTTTTATAAAATTTTATAAATTCTCGTTAAGTTTATTATTTTATTTAGCTAAATATTTTAATTTTGCCATATTAAATCTGAATATTCATTTATTCTAAAACATTATTAGAAACTAATGTAATTTTTGAAATTTTGTTTAACTAAAGTATTCAGAATCAAAACTTTAGTTAAACAAAAAAAATCGCAAAAAATAAATTAAAAATTATTTTACATAAAAATATATTTTATTTAGTTTTAAACAAAAACAAACTATTTTTATAATTTTCAAAAAAAATTTGACAGAATCCTTATGCCTGAGAAAAAAAAGAAAACTAATTTCTGTGAGAGAATCTTTCATATAAGTATAAATAAATCTATCAAATGAATGAAAATTGCATGCAGGTTTTATTTTAATAAAATTCAATGTTATGAAATTCAAGCTAAAAATAAAGAAATATATTTTTTTATAGTTGGCATGATAACTACCAATTTATCCAGCTGATTAGAGTCTTATTTAGAATTTATACAATATTGAACAATTTTTAATCCAATGAATTAATTTTTAATCAAATACATATAAAAAAAACCAAAAAAAATCCTAATCAAATGTATCACTCTTTTATTGAAAATTTATTCAATTAAAGAGCTACAAATTTTTAATTGAATGGACAATTTTTGTGATTGGAGGAATTTCAACGATAAAATTTATTGAATAGGCGGTTTTCATGATTGAATTTAGTTTTTATTTTTTTGTGTGTACTTTATTTCCTTTTGTCATAGTAAATGCATATAAATTAAATTTGAAATAAAAAAGATAAAAAATTTGTATTTCAGATTTAATATTCTGCAAATTTTGATCCAGAAGTTGTGGTTCTTTTGATAAAATGAATTTAGTGGAATATGAATTTACGTCGTGTGTTAAAATTTTGCAAATGCGATTAAGGGGTTTTACTAGATTTGCAAAATAGGAAAATAAGTGAAGCTTTCATTTGAATTGCAATTATATCCTAGATCCTTTAAGCCCGTATGACACTTGCTAGTTTTAGTATTATTAATTCAAAATAGAAGAGATCACGAATTTCCTTATGTGAGAAATAATGTGTGTGAAGAGAACAACTATATCGAAAAACTATCAAACTGTCAAATTGATGTTGGTAATGCAGTACCCTTCATATGATTTGCATTGATGGTGCAAAAAACTAGAATCTAGAAACTAGCAAGTGTCATATAGGCTTTACCTATTCAAAATAAGTTGGTATGATTCAAAAGCCCAAAGTCTATACTTTTAAACCATATTAAAAGTTATCCGTGGCTTCTTCAAGTATATGAATAAATAAGAAATTTTAACTAAAAAACTGACTTTTTGCTAAAATTTAAATTTGCGAATATTTCAAAAAGTAGAGCTGATTTTAAAACTTAAGCACCGTAAGTTGTTTGAGTTTCACGTGAAAAAACTGTTATACTCCATATAAAAAAAATGATTTTTCACGACAATCAGTTTCACGTGAAAATTATGTAGAGTTTGTTTTCACGCAAATTTAATGTACAAGACTCTTATTTTTCTTGGGAAAAAGTGACGTTTTGTGTTTATTTTGAATTTGTCTTTGTTATAAAATTAAAAAAATTGTTCATTTGTTTAAATTAAATTGCAATTTGAGGCATTTAACGTTCGAGTGAAATTTTTCCACGTGAAAAACAACTTACGGTGCTATACGGGGGGTTTCTACAAAATGTGCGTCGTTCGTCGAATGTATTTTGCATTGCATGTATTTTGTTATTATATTTTCGTTCGTGTGACGAAAAACGTCATCTAGAAACACCACCTTAAGCCTATATGACACTTGCTAGTTTCTAAATTCTAGTTTTTTGCACCATCAATGCAAATCATATGAAGGGTACTGCATTACCAACATCAATTTGACAGTTTGATAGTTTTTCGATATAGTTGTTCTCTTCACACACATTACTTCTCACATAAGGAAATTCGTGCTCTCTTCTATTTTGGATTATTAATATTGAAACTAGCAAGTGTCATATAGGCTAGCAAGTGTCATATAGGCTTAAGCCCGTATTACACTTGCTAGTTTCAGTATTAATAATCCAAAATAGAAGAGAGCGCGAATTTCCTTATGTGAGAAATAATGTGTGTGAAGCGAACAACTATATTGAAAAACTATCAAACTGTCAAATTGATGTTGGTAATGCAGTACCCTTCATATGATTTGCATTGATGGTGCAAAAAACTAGAATCTAGAAACTAGCAAGTGTCATATAGGCTTTACCAACATCAATTTGACAGTTTGATAGTTTTTCGATATAGTTGTTCTCTTCACACACATTATTTCTCACATAAGGAAATTAACGCTCTCTTCTATTTTGGATTATTAATACTGAAACTAGCAAGTGTCATACGGGCTTTAATATAGGCTTTAGTGTTCATATTCGTGATATTTATCCTGAAATCAATCAGAATTGATATATCGCATGTCCGATGCATTTTTACTGTGTAATGGAATCGTCATATTAAGAAGAAAAGTCGAACTCACCAGAGAACTGCAACTGCTGATTGCAAAACCATCATACGCAGGCAGGGAGTTAGCACCCAAAAATTTAAAAAAAAAAGTGCTAGGTGCTAGTTTAGCACTTTTTTAAAAATATTGAAATTTTGTAGCACTTTTTTAAATAATTCAATATCTATATGAAAAATATCTTGAAACACTTCTCGAGTTCAAGAAATAACAGGATTTACAAATATCACAGTCCACACAAAAATATACAGCTTCTCTGAATTGGGTTAAAGTTGAATAATGAATAAATATCTTTACCAGTCATACCAACTTTTTGTTAAATATTGGCATAACAATATTTACGAATTTCTAAAAAGAAGAAATAAGAAAAGTTTGTGTGGCATTTTTGACTTAAGTTCACACTAGATCACTTCCAAAAGAGTTTCAATTTGAAAACCGGCAATCGAAATGACCTTAAAGTACAGCTCGAAAACCCTGTCTGAGGTTGTTAGCAGATTTTTAAACTTTTGGAAAGATTGGTAAAAATCTATTTCGAAAAGAAATATTGCTAATACTCTGGTGCTCCTGCATGTATATTAAAATTACAAAAGTATAGGACTAACAAAAAATATTGTTCAGTAAAAATTTTCTGAATCTTAAATGGTTTTTCTACAGCAGGAAGAATTTAAAATTAGATGGTTTCTCTATATAAATATAATTTTCCTGACCGCAAAAGGCATTAGAATCTGAGGATTTATCAATATAAGAAAATATTTTCAAAATCTAAAGGCATTTCTGTGAAAAAATTTCACATAATTGATGATTTTTCTAACGAAATAGTTAACAAAACCTACAATATTTCGTATAATATCTAAACTTTCTGTAGAATCTGATATGTTTTAGCCTCAAAATCTGAAATTATTTCTATGCAGAACGTTTCTAATTTATCTCCAAATTATGATTTTTTAATTTCTTTACTGATTTAAAGCCAGCAAAAAATGATGACCCTTTGAAATGGCGACTGTATGAAATGCATAGTTTTTTTTTTATTAATAATTCAATATATCAATAAAATGGTTTGTCAACACTAACATCAAATTATCAATAACGATTTAAAATGAATTCAAATAACTACAATTAACCTAAAAATACCATTAAGCCTAGTTTCAGTATTAATAATCCAAAATAGAAGAGAGCACGAATTTCCTTATGTGAGAAATAATGTGTGCGAAGAGAACAACTATATCGAAAAACTATCAAACTGTCAAATTGATGTTGGTAATGCAGTACCCTTTATATGATTGGCATTGATGGTGCAAAAAATTGAAATCTAGAAACTAGCAAGTGTCATATAGGCTTTAACGAAATAACTTAAAATATCACTAACCGCAAAATCCTTTAACGAAATTATTTAATATACCGTTTAACCTAACAGACCCTAACTCAAAAATTTTAAATATCCTAGGGACCATCATTTACCTTAAAATACCACTAAAGGCTGGTTTACATTATTAGATTTTCGGAAAGATTTTGCAACCTTGCATATATGTTTTGCATGTGTACTAAAGCAAAATCGTACCGAAAATCTTATAGTGTAAATCAGCCTTAATGGCTGGTTTACATTATAAGATTTTCGGTGTGATTTTGAAATCCAGCCTATATGTTTTGCATGTGTACTAAAGCAAAATCATACCAAAAATCGTACAGTGTAAACTAGCCATAACGAAATAACTTAAAAAGCCTTAAAATAATCAAACGAAATAACTTTAAATACCGGTAACTCTAAAACAACTTAACGAAATAACTTATTATACCGATAACCTTAAAATACCCTAACGAAATATTTATGAAATAACGTTATCCATTAACACTAAAGACTGGTTTACACTATAAGATTTTCGGAAAAATTTTGCAACCTTGTCTATATGTTTTGCATGTGTACTAGAGCAAAATACTACCGAAAATATTATAATGTAAACTGGCCTTAACCTTATGAATCTGTTGCAAACTCTGATAAAAAACATAATGCATGTTAAAAACAAAAAAAAAAAAATTAGCACCTTTTTTAGCACTTTTTATTTTGAATCTAGCACTTTCTAGCACTTTTTTTTTCGACAATCTAGCACCTTTTCGCATTTGTTTTATGGCAACACTGATCATACGCAATCAAATAATACGAAGTTTAGTAAATTCAATATTAACGATATTTTTTGGAAAGACGCTGGTAACAGTGTGTATATACAAAAATATAGTACTAAATTATGGAACTCTGCTAAACAAATTGGTTAATGCGTCTAACAGAGTTACAAGTCTACCGTCTTAAAAACGGCACAGAACCGCCGCCAGTGATTTTTACGATTTTACAAATGCAGTACTTAACAGTTGCGTCTCCATATTCCAGAATATTTTTCATAAAATTTTTGTAACCAAAATATACCCATAGATTACATAGATTTCTTACTCTTTGACATTCGCCGTCAGTGAACGTATCTCATGGGAATGTGTTGGACATACGTCCTATAACTATACAAAAAATATTTGAATGGGTGTGAATAAATGTGTTTGGTGACAAAAGAAGAAGAAGAGTAAGTATCTATGTAATCTATGATATAACCGTCATAAGAAAATACCACAACCATGCACTTAAGCCAGAGCTTTGAAGAATTAATTCCTTTTTGAATGAATTCACTACCAATCGAATTCAATTTTCTCTACAATTGAATGAATTCCTTTTCTTAAGTAATTCACTGAATTCGTTCAACTGAATGCGTTCATCAAACAACAAATTCAAAGAATTAATTCAATTGCAATAGTTCTTTTTATTAAATCAAATGAATTAATTCACCGGTGAACGCGTTCAATTTTATAAATCGAACGGAATAAAAGTGAATTAATTCCTTACTGAATTAATTCACTACTGAATTCGTTCAATTTCATTTTCGTTCAGTGAATTAAAAAAAATAAAATTACGTTCAGTGAATTAAAAAAAAAAATAATAAGTTCACTGAATTGAAAAAAAAATAAAATAAGTTCACTGAATTGAAAAAAAAATAAAATAAGTTCACTGAATTCAAAGCCTGTTTTCTGCCGTTCAGTAGAAGAAAACAATAATGTAAAAATAAAATTTTTAAATATGCAATTTTACAGCGTGTGCTAGTAAAAATTAACAAATTAGAAACCGGATGCTGTTTACCAACCTACATGATTCAAAAATAAAGCCTTTTACAATTAAAAATAAAAACTTTACAGATATAGATAAATTTGGAAAAAAAATATAACTATATAACTAGTTTGAAAAATTAATAGTTATATTTTTTTCCGAATTTATCTATATCTGTAAAGTTTTTATTTTTAATAGTAAAAGGATTTATTTTTGAATCATGTAGGTTGATAAACAGCATCCGGTTTCTATTTTGTTTATTTTTACTAGCACACGCTGTAAAATTGCTTATTTAAAAAATTTATTTGTAGATTATTGTTTTCTTCTACTGAACGGCAGAAAACAGGCTTTGAATTCAGTGAACTTATTTTATTTTTTTTTCAATTCAGTGAACTTATTATTTTTTTTTTTAATTCACTGAACGTAATTTTATTTTTTTTTAATTCACTGAACGTAATTTTATTTTTTTTAATTCACTGAACGAAAATGAAATTGAACGAATTCAGTAGTGAATTAATTCAATAAGGAATTAATTCACCAGTGAATTAATTCATTTGATTTAATAAAAAGAACTATTGCAATTGAATTAATTCGTAACAAAATAAATCGAACGAAAGCAAATATGAATTAATTCCATTCAATATATATTGCTTAGTGAATTAATTCATCGAATTTTTAATTCAGAATTGAAAAATTGAATTAAGGAATTAATTCTTCAAAGCTCTGACTTTAGCCCATGTCGACCGGCAGTCATTAAAGCCGCTGCTACCATTCCATATTGGTTAGGAAACGCCGCCGAAAATTTGGAGTTAGCTTAGAACTCTGGCGTCCGATTGTGTGAAAAATAGAAAAACAAACTGAAAATTTTTCTACATCAAGTGTACATCAATTTAAAAAAAATAATATAAATAAAATAATATTTACAAAGAAAATACTGTTTATTATCGTTGATAACGAAATGATTAAATTACAATATAGTGTAAAATTCCGAATTCCATACTAATCATGCTGGGCTTGGTTGTTGGGTGCGAAAGCCAGTATTGTTGCATAAAAGGAAAGCCAGCATAAACGGGTTTAGGAAAATAATCGGAATAGAATATACATTTTAGGATATACAAGAAAAAGAAAATTTTCTAGATAGCATTTAAGAAGATATTAAAAAAAAAACAACGAAAAGTGTTGCTACCAAAATGAATCAAGCATCAAATGCTTCGGGTACAACACGTACAACCATGACATTATTAGATGATAGCAACAGTTCAATAGGAAGTACCTCCCTATTGGGTGGTAGTAATGGTATTTATGATTTAGATTTAGAAAATGATCTTCATCATCATCATAAACACGATCATGATGCTTCCAGCAACACAACTATATCACAAAATTCCCAATGCTGTACTGATAGCATGGAAAGAATGCGCCAAAATGTAGCTATAGGATCAGATATGATAACACATCGTATATATAATTATCGCAGGCGTAAATTTATAGAATACGAACATCTCCCTAGTGCCACCTGTGAAGATGTATGCATTGAATTTAGTAGAGATATGGGCATATTGCCGAATACTCGTTTTCTCTTCGGTTTGCGGGCTTTCGATGTGGGCACAACTGATGAATGGTGTCTACCAGGACAATCTTTACGCTCCAATGTAACATATTGTTTCCGTATGCGTTTTAAGGTACCCTCTTTAGATGTTCAACTTCAGGCAATGGATGCAAATGCCTATGAATATCTCTATAATCAAATGCGTTATGATATGGTACATGAATGTATACCTGCCATAAAATATCCACTAAAAAAAGATAATGTCATGGGCCTGGGTGCTGTTAATATGTATATTGATTTGTTGGAACAAAGAGAACCTATCGATCGTATTGAATCGAATTACAAACGTTATTTACCGCGGCCTTTAGTTAAGGCTCACAAAATCTTTATCAAGCGTAAGATATGCAGTTCATTTCGATTGTTAAGGGAACGTCAAATAGAACTGGCTCATGTTAAATGGCATTATGTGCATGAATTAAATACTTTGGCTAGCGATTATCTATTGGAGACATTTGTTGGTCTTGTGGACTTTATACCCGGTGATATACTGACAGCTGTAACCAATGATGGCATTGTTAATCCTACAACGGCCAAGGTTTATATTAAATTGGATTTATTTGATACACCAGAACCAGGGTTAAAGGTAGCAAGGATAACGAGTAAAGATAAGATGGAGGTAAGTACTAAATTGAAAACACCAGTTGGCAGAAGTTGCGAATTTAAACTTTTTTTGGCTTAAATAATGGCGCATATAAAAATATGTTCATCGACTAAAATGGGCAAGCTATGTTGAATGGTGCAAATAGGTCACGCCCCCTTTAATATCAGCGAGCATATGAAAAAGAGCTTTATTCAGTAAAGCCGATGTTGGACATAGCCCAGAGTTGAAAACCCCTAAGACCGGCCGTAGGCCAGCTACATAAGAAAATTTTACCCAGCGAAGCCGGCTTTGGGCAAACCACAGACTAGAAGGTTCCTTAAAAAAAGTGGGTGTGGACAAATTTTCTTTTCCGAAAGTGTGTTTAAAAACAAAAAACAAAAATGAGAAGATGAAATAAGATTGAGATCAAGATTAGATAAAGTTAGATTACATTAATGCTATAAGTGCTGCTGTAATAATAACGACAAGGCCTGGTTGTCATAGCAACACGAACATTTTATATATAGGGACACTAGAGGCGGCATCCAATTTGTTTCCTTTCTATATAAAACTAATAAATATAAAGTTTGGAGCAATCGAATAAAGAAAAGTCGAGGCGGAAATCGATTAAAAATTTCAAGAGTGTTTATATGGGAAAAATATGACTTTCAGTTTTTATGGAAATTTCGTTCTATACTTTAATTTTTTTAACCACTGGTGTTACGAATCGATTTCACTATTAAATTATTTTTTCAAAAAGCTACATAACTTCAAAATCGGTAAAAAAAAAACTCGCCAAGAAATAGCAAATGCCCTAGACCAAATTTGTGCTAATAAGCAATTTTAAAACTTGTTTTTTGGTAAAAGATAAATTTGAGAATATTTCAAAAACTGGACCTAGTTTTAAAACTTTGTGTCCACATTAGTGATCTACGTCCTAAAATGTATCAGTTTTGATTGGTCGTATGTCCAATGCATTTTTAGTGTTGTACTGTGTTGTTATTTGTTAGGTTTTGCTTAAATTTAGGGGGTTATTTTGTAAAACGCAACGCCTTGCATTTCGTTGTCTTCCATAAAAAATGTTTTTGTGAAGACAACTTCTTTGTTACCTTATTCTTATGAATTTCTTATTGATTTTGATAAATAAATATTTAATATTGAGCGCGATTAACCGCAGTTAATCGCATTAATTTTAACCGTAACCGCGGTTAAGAAAAATTGCGGTTAAATGCAAAATCTTGTATTAACCAAGGTTAATTTCGTCGAAGATTTTTGTTTTTTTTATTCACAAAATAATATTTAAATTTTAAATTTAACTTAAAATTTAAATAAAAAACTATGTGTTTCATTGCCTTTGATTTAATAAATTGTTTTTAATACTTTTTTAAGAAAAATATCGATGTTGAAAGTTTAAGATTTGTCAAATTGAAAAATATTTATTAGGTAAATTCTTCATTTCATAGGCCCGATTACTGAATGTTCAGATAGCCACTAACTGGGACTTTAACTGACACATTTGTTGTTGTTTCCCACACAAAATTTGAATTTAACTGTTGGCTTAATTTTAACTGAACACTCAGTAATCGGGCATAAGAAATGAAGAATTTTTCTAATAAATATTTTTCAATTTGACAAATTGAAGGTCGTATTAAACATGGAGAATTATATCAAATTTAGTGTGTCGAACTGTCACAAACAGTTCAGTTTAACCGAGGGTTCGTCTTTAGCAAGTTAGTATTTAAGAGATGTTTTTATATGAAAATTGATACCAAAACATTGGGACTTTAAAATTAGTTCGTATTAACCAAGAAATCGTCTTAGACGAGTTCGTCTTAAACGAATTTTACTATACATTGCAATAAATTGTAATAAAATATCGTGTTCGGAGTTTGTTTAACATGATGTAAATTTTTATTCCAACGAATTTTTTATCACAATTTTTTACAGTACAATATATAGAAAAAGTTTAAGTTATTGCAATATGAAAGAAAAAAATTCAATAAAATAAAAAAAAAATTGAAGAGAGTAAACCCCTTAAATCCCGAAACTTATCAAACGATTTGTGGCTGTTTAAAATTTCTTTACATTCTTAACAGTCAAAATAAAATGCGATTGAGATTACCAAGTTTACACTGTTTACGCGATGAGATGAGATGAGGTTATATGAGAAGTCCTATAAATGATTCTAAAATTATTAAAAAATAGTAAAAGGTTTAAAAAAATGTATACACTAAGAGGGTTATTTTGTAAAACTTAACGCCTTGCGTTCCTTTTTTTTTTTTAATACAAACTGTTTTTGTAACAATAACAATTTACACACAAATCAACAATTTACAAAATAATCCACTAAATGTATTTTTAGACATGTATTGTTACTTCAAAAAATATTTTACTTATAATTTTTGTATTAATTCAAAATACTGAATAACTGCCCAGGTAGAAAAATACAAACGGCACAATGTCGGCCCGGTATTGGAGACGGTAGTACATGTACTGGCAATGCGTCGGATTTTCAACTTTCACTGTATTGGCATGTTGTCGAAATGATAACACCAATAAACGCTTGGCCGTAGTTATTTCCCAACATTGGCGCAGGCTTGGAATTTTTTTTTTTTTTGGTATTATCCCAGCCGATTTAGTAACAAATTTAGTAGTTTGCTAGTACTTTACCGTTCTCTTAGTGTACATCACTGATTTTTAATGTATTTTTTCGAAACTTCACAAGAAAAGAATGGATATGTCTCTCTTACATAAATAATTGTGTAATATATGTAAAATTTATAAAAATTTAAATTTTAATAAATTAAAAAAAGCTCGTTAATTTTCATAAAACAGTACTGGCAAAGCACGTTTTAAGTAGTAGCGGCATTTCGTAAAAAACAGTGCTGTCCCAGTACAATTTTTATTGAAATGTCGGCAATTTCTACCTGGGTGCAATATAATAAATGCGTTCCCGTACGTACCCAAAATTACCGAAATTTAACCAAAAACGTTCCCGTACTCAAAAATTGTGTAAATGAGAGCGCTCACGAGAATGTATTTTTGTTTCTCTTTTTACCAAAACTTATAAAACTAATAACTAATAAAACGAACTGCTTATAACTAATAAAACGAAGTGCTGATGCAAAGATAAACAAAAAGCAATTATGAAAACAAACTCAAAATTTTTATTAAATAAAAAAATACGCAAAAGAAACTTATTTTTTTGTTATAAGAATTAATTGAATCAAATCAAAAAGAACTGTTAGATACAAATAAATATGAGTATTTGTGCCATTTTGCAAACTAAAATTATACGCATTTTCAAATTATTCTTTGAAATAAATTTTTGGGCTAGAAAAGTGGTTTTTTACGTTCCCGTACTATTAGTAATTTTGTCATTTGGTAAGAGGATTTTGCGCTTACTCTCATTTGCCGAACTTTACTCAAAATGTAAAGGAACACAATAGCTCTGTTTCTTTACTTTTTGGTTAAAGTTCGGTAAAATGAGAGTTAACAAGAAATACTCTCCCGAAATAACAAAAATGCACAAAAGTAAACGAACGCGAAAAACCACATTTGAAGCCCGAAAAACAAATGTCAATAGATTTGTGCATTATAGTTCGTTTTGGTGAGCGCTCTTTCTAGTTCTTGTTCAATTTGTTGTAAAAATGTAGATAGCTTTTCTAGTTAAACTCCTTTTTAAATCAAAAATTTAATAACAATTTCCTTTTTAGGCATTTCTATTTACAAAAAGGAATACATAGTTTATTAAATTTGGAAAAGATTTTAATATTAAACAAAAGCTTCGATTTATTTACATATTTAACTCTTTAACACATTTAAACAAGCGTTTTCACAAAATTGTCGATAATTTTATGGAGTTGGAAAATCACCGATAGGCTTTTGCAACTATTATACTAATTTTTGTAAATGAAAAACATATTTTCTGAATGAATGAAATGATCGATTGAACTAAAAGAGCTATTAGTTGTGAACTAGGTCTTTGGTTCAAATCAGTGAAGAGTTCAATTGAACTATTTGCACCCATGATATAACAGCTGATTGAAACAATTTACCCAAATTTACACGAAAAAAAAGTCTGGGCTTTCTCGTGCAAGAAGAACAAGAATATTACTCTCTCATGACAGCTCTCATTTGCCCAATTGTGTAGTAAGAAAACGCTTTTTGGTAAAATTGGGATCCCGCGGGATCCCAATGTTGAGTACCCGAACACAGCTAATTATTTAATATCACCAATATCATAAACTTCATTTTGTTATATTTGGTTTTCTTTATGTTTTAACAAAATTAAATAAAAAATTGTTGAAATATAATTTTATATAAGGAGTGAGATCATAAAAATGTTAACACACATTTTTGCCTATAACTTTGGTTTAAAGCTTCTCATATTTTTTTCGGCAATTTACATTTTAAAAATATGTCAGTTGATAAATTAATTTATATCATGAGTTTTAATTTGCAATTTTTACACAATGGACGATGAAAGAAAAGTGCGTTCAAAAATAATTAAATATTTTCAACAAACCCAAACATGGACAAACAAAAAAATTGCAAAAGAGACTAATGTATGCCGCCAAACAGTTTCAAAAGTGGTAAAAAGGTATCTGGAGCACCTAACAATTGAAAGGAAGACGGGAACAGGAACAACGACTGGTTATCGTAACATTGGTAAGGCATATAAAGTTAAGAGCATCCTTGAGAGAGCTCCTAACACAACTGGCAGAAAAACAGCTCGGTTAGCCCAATGCTCGGACTTTTTTGTACGTAAAGTGAAACGTAAGGCAGGACTAAAGTCCTACAAAGTTCAAAAAGTCCCCGATAGAAACGCTTTTAAAAATTTGGAGGCCAAACCCAGAGCTCGAAAATTGAAATGAAATTTTATACAAAAATACAACTGTTGTGTAATGGACAACGAAACTTATGTCCTGGCTGATTTTTGCAGCTCTCTGGTCAAGAATTTTATGTTTCCGATGTTCGAGGAAATGTTGTGGAAACATTAGTGTCGAAAAAGCAAACGAAATTCCCTAAAAAATTCCTAGTATGGCAAGTCATATGTAGCTGCGGCCAAAGAAGCCAGTCATTTGTGACATCTGGCTCTATAAACAGCGAAATTTATATCAAGGAGTGTTTACAGAAAAGACTTCTTCCATTTTTGAGTCAGCACAATGTATCCACTTACTTTTGGCCCGATTTAGCATCTTGTCATTACAGCAATAAAGCGCTGGAGTGGTATAATGATAATAATGTGCTTTTTGTACCAAGAGAGGCAAATCCACCAAACTGCCCGGAGCTCAGGCCAGTGGAGAGATATTGGGCTCTTGTTAAAAGAGAACTAAAGGGCACAAAAAAGGTCTCGCAGGACATGCAAGATTTCAAACGTAGATGGACCACCTGCTCTAAAAAGGTGACATAAAAGCCTTAATGGGAGGGTTTCCGGAAAAAATGGATAACTTTGTTCGTAGTGGTTTGAATTCCATGTGGTTTTTTTGTTTGATTTTGTATTAAATTTCATTTAGTAAAAATTTGGTTTGAAGTCTTAAAATTCAGTGGTTTGTTTATTATTTAACTTTATGTGTGTTAACATTTTTATGATCTCACTCCTTATGTAAATACTAAGCGCATTATAAAATTTCTTATCCCTCTCTCTCTCTCTCTCTCTTTTTTCTTTTTCCTCTTCCAGTGGGTATTAGTTAGTAAACTTGAAAATATTTATGCTTTATATACCCGTGGCAGTGGTTCCAATTTATTTCACTGTCGTTTGGAAATAACAGGTATGCCGAATGGTTATAAAATAGAATTTGAAGGAAAAACACAATTGGATGCATTTATTTCCTATCTTTCTGGTTATATGAGGTATATTATGGAAAACAGTGTTGTTTTACCATGTAGGCAATATTAAATTTAAACTTTTTTTAATTTTTATGTTTCAGATTAACCACAAAATGGATGGTAGATCTTTGTATGCAATATATTACTCCATCACTAGCTGAATTGCTTACTTTACGTTGTCATGGACCTGTGGGGTATGTAAACAATTTTTTAAATACACTATTTCTAAATATTTCAATTAATAATAAAATGCCGAGAAATTTAAAATAAAACTAAAAAAATTTACTTAGAGATCAAAAAAGATTAATGATTAATAATTTTACGGTGGGTTTCATACTGTAGGGTTAACTTTAACTTAACTATTAAACAAAAGAAAATGTCAAAAGATTGTATACAAAACCACAACAAATTTTTGGATTAACTGTTTGTTGAACTCTGAAAACTTCAGTACATATAAGACCCAATATTAGTTATAAATAGGTCAAGTTTAACATGGCATGATTACTGAAAACTAAAAACAATGTTGAAATTTATAGTTAAAGGCTATAGTCGTAAATTAGTAAGGTTTTAAAGTTTAAAATTTTCGTTGCTGTAAAATAAAATACTCGGTTCTTCAAGCCTTAAAAGAATATATTAAAAAATTGTTCAATTTCATACCTAGAAATTGCGGATGGTAAAAATATAATGATGTATCGCACTAATTGTCAATGATTCGGCTGGTAACGTACTGATCCAAACCCGATGTGCGCCGGAAAGCAAAACCTAAGTTGGTCTTAAAGGAGCTTTTTTATAAAAAACAAAATTGATTTTATAAATAAATTTTTTTTTAATTAAAACAAATCAAAAAAAAAATTGTTGCCTGCAACCAGATATAAACTCCGAACCTATTGACACAAAACTTTTTTAACGAAGCGTCATCTAACACTGAATTGATTTTTGTACCGCCTGCAATTTCTGACTAGGTAGACCATTCGTTGCCAGTGGTTTTTTTATAAACCACCGAAATGTTTTTAAAACATTTATTTTGAATACCCCGGTTACCTAGTGATATGTCAGTGCTTGATTTTTTGTACCACTTGCAATTTCTGACTGGGATGTTTTTCGAAATAAAATTTTCTTCACAAAAAATATTTTTTCATTCTCCCTTATTAACGGGAAAAAACGGAAATTTCAATCGAACAAAGTATAATATTTTTTGTTTCGGGAATGCTTTGCCATCTCTCTAAAATACAGTCGACAAATACCAGTCCCGCGTTATTTATCATGAAAAGGCATTTTACTGATTGTTTTATGAACGGCAAAGCGTTGGAAAATGGGAAGATTTTTAATGATATTGTGCTTTGGCAACCCAAAATTAATAACATCGTGCTGGGCTTGAATTTCTCCGACCTCGTTTGTGTAAAAAACTCGATTTCGAAAACACTTTGACTTTGATCCAATCCAATATCCAATAAATATATTTATATATTTTTAATTTCATAAATTTTGTTAATCCAGCACTGGCAAAGCATTTTTCGTCTACCTTGGGAATGCACATTAAGCAATTGCCTTTTCTTTTATATAGTTTTTATTTCACCAACGGTTGTAAATTTATTTATTGCAGTGCATACTAGGCTTTTTTTTGTTAGCGTTTAGAAATTGCTGTAGATAAGTGATTATGTGATTATGAAAAGAAAAGTACATACTGGCAAATCACTTTTTGCTGGCGTTGGGAAAGCGTTGATCAGGACTTTGCCAGTGGTTTTATTATTTTTACGGTTTTAAATTTTGTAAATCAAGTACTGGCAAAGTAATTTTTAACCATCTAATGTCAAAGGCCGCCAATATTTTGCCCCCGTATTCAAAATGAAAAGTTAGTAGCTTATTATACATCGCTTCCAACGAGCTGTTAACTAGAATGTTTTTAGGCCCAGCAGCTTGTTAGAATATAGTTTATTCAAAATGATTTCTTAGCACACCGATTAAGACCAACCCTGTGTTTGAAAATGCAAGGCTTTTTTATTATTGTGAATGGAATTTTTTGTTTTTTGGCGTTTGATAACAGAACATTAGAAGGAATTTAGCAACAATACTAGAATGAGTTTCACAACAGTATTATGAATAAAACTCATGTTAACTCTATGCTAAATTTTCATTTTGAATACCGCTGTTGATGTTTAGTGCCAAATTCGCCAAATTTCGTTATTTTCATCAATCAACAATTTTCGGTACTTAATTTTATTTTATTGATAGTGTTATTTATAGCAATAACCAAAATTATTTGGCTATTGGGTTTAAAGATACGTCTCCAACCTTTGTTGTGCTATATCGCCTAAATAAAGCGATAAATTAAAATTTAAGTATTTGTTCCATAATAGATTTTCAACTCCAAATACATATATGGTTTAAATAATATTGTAATCTGAAGAAAGCAAATTAGAGGGTTAATGACGTTTCTAGAGCATCAAAATCAGTACTTTGCCAACACTTTCTTAGTTGTGTCATTGGCGACCAATGCTTTGCCGGTGCTTAATTTTTTTACCACGCTGGATGGGCATGTACAAAAGTTAGAGTTTGACTATACCATTTATGTATTGACTATATTTATAGCATTATTTACCGTTATGTCTATAAAATTTCAAAATACTTTTTTTTAACCAGTATCTCTAAATATGCCCAAACTTGCCCGGTTATAAGTTTGTATGAAATTTGAAAAAAGTAACTTATATTTGGAAATTTTATATATAAGTGTTTTTATTTAGTAAATATTATTTCATTTCGTTTCTATAATATTCTTATTTCTTATCTAGTGGCGCCTTTTCATTTGCAAAAATCCGTGAACAACGTGATAAATGTGGCAGTTACATTATACGTCAATGTGAAAAAGAATATGATACATATTATATTGACATAAACACAAAATCGTAAGTAAATATTTATATTAATGTTTTTTATATAGGTACATACTCGTATTTATTACTAAATTTTCAATTCCATATTCTTATCTCATATTAAAAAAAAAAGTTAAAGTCGGACACGCCGACTATGCATATACACCCTACACCACAGTACGACATGGATCATATTCCTAGATATTTATTTACTATACCACATAGTGTGGGGTATAATTCTAAAAAACTTGTTTAAAAACTTCATCTCCTTCTCTGATATGGGAACGCATCAGGTCCCCGGACTATATGCCGTCTGTTAGGTCAGATATTCTTGTTCCCCAATTGGTACTTTGCGTAAATGTCGCCTCGGCAATATCCTAGATAAATCCAAAATGGCGATCGTGAATTTTTCAGATTTTTTCTGTTTTTTTAGAAGCGTATTCCCACCAGTTTACATATTTCCGAATATGCTCCTTAACAAATTTTAGCCGATGACTCTTGTTTTTTAAATTCACGAAAGGATTTTTTCGCGCAACCCTTGGTGCGACGAATTGTTGCTTCTAAAACGGTTTTTTCCAATTCTGCCTTAACTTTAGTAACAATTTTAGGGGCACTTAAGCGTGGATTAAGCTTGATTTTTCTTACAATACAGCCTCCTCCATTTCTGTAAGCTTTTTTGGCTGACCAGTCTGTTTTTTAAAATCGATTCGATCCTCGTTTTTATACCTTCGGACAATTTCACCGACTGTATTAGGTTTCATATTTATATATATATATATATATATGTCCTTTATTTATTTAAATTACGTAGTAAAAAAAGAGATTACACATAATACTTAAATAAAAAGTTCGCGAAGAACATAGGGCGTCATTTTTTTTATTTATTTATTTATTTAATTGATTCCATTTCCTGTATAACAAAACTGTGTCTTATATTTATAATACAGGAGCGTATTACGTTACAAAAAAGAATTTTTATATTATTATTAATTATAAATTCACATAAACAAACTTAGTACAAATATAACAATATTGATAAGCAAAGAAAGAAAAATTATTTGAAAAAATTAAATAAAAATGTTTTGAAACTATTAGCATTGCTGTTTACTTGATGACTTAGTGGAAGACTGTTCCAAAGCCAGCGGCATGTACAAAAAACTGCCATTCAGACATTGGCATTGATGTCGAGGAATTAAAATATTCCGGTTTCGTGGCGATTGGAAAAAGCGTATTTTGTCAAATAAATAATTGAGGATCCGACTGTTTATTATTTTATGCAAGAATGTCAGTGTGCGAATTTTTAGCAGATTATCCAGAGAGACTCCGTAAAGATTATTTGAGACAGAGGAAACATGATCAAACCTTCTCAATCCATACACATATCTAATAATATTATTAAATAATACATTTAGTCTTCTATTGCTAACTGAATCACAGCTTCCAAATAATTCACACCCATACATCAGGGAGGGAATCAAGTACGTCTTGGCAAGTAATGCCCTTATTCTTAACGGGGTGAAATATTGTGTGGACCAGACAGCTCGTAGCTTTACATAAGCTTGACCAACCAGTGAGTTTATATGATCAGTCCATGTCAAGTTGCTGTTGAAAATTATCCCAAGGTTTTTCGCTGTGTTAACAATTTCAATCTTCTCGCCATTTATAACGATATCTTCAGAAATGGAGGGAATTAAACTTTTCTTACGTATCACAATACACTTAGATTTTCGCGGATTCAGACAGAGTCCGTTTGCAGAGGCCCAAAGGTAGATTCTGTTCAAGTCATCATTTAGATAGGATATGCCTGAAGCAATATTTTGAACTGGAATACTTAAAGTGAGTTGCACGTCATCTGCGTATAAATGTATTTTACATTTAGTCAGTTGTTTTGGCAAATCATTTGCATATAACGAAAATAAAAGTGGACCTAAAATAGAACCTTGAGGCACGCCCCTAATAAGGGATAAGCTATCTGACCATACATCGTTTATAAATACCGATTGTGTGCGGTTCGAGAGATACGATGATATAAGTTTAGTAGATGTGTCAGCAAATCTAAAAAAGTATTTAAGTTTTTTAATTAGTATATCATGGTCTACCGTATCGAAAGCCTTAGAATGGTCTAGAAGTACTAAAAAGTTAATATTTCCATTTTCTAGTCCTTGCCGTATATTTTCACTTACTTCAACAAGAGCTGTAACGCAGCTATGATTCTGACGGAAACCAGATTGCATACTGTTAAGCAAATTATGAGTATTAATATATGCAATCATTTGTTTATACAAAAGTTTTTCTAACACTTTCGATAGAAAACATAAGATGGCAATGGGTCTGTATTCTCCATTCGACTTAGGTAATGGCAAAATTTTTGCATGTTTCCAGTTTAACGGATACATACATGACATTATAATAGTATTAAACAGATGAGTAACATACGGCAAAATCAAGGGCAAAAGTAATCTTATAAATTTTGGGTGTAAGTTATCACTACCCACTGCGTTTGAATTTATTAAAGAGCACGTTGAAATAACGTCATATTGTGTAACGTAAGAAAATTGAAATTGTTCGCCGATTATCTCATTATCTGTATCTAACGTGTCTGGGGAAAAATTGAAAAAAGCGGGATTTGCTTGGATTACAGGGGTGTTAGTAAATGTTCTGTTAAGCAGATTTGCATCCACTTGGCAATCGATATTATTGTTTGCATTGCCAATTCCTATTTCACGAATAGTATTCCAAGTTTGTTGAGTATTGATTGCAGTACTAAAACGTTTGGAATAATATTCGGTTTTTGCATATCTGATATGTTTATTAACATTTTGTCATTTATATATTTATACCATACTTATATTTTTCGCTTTTTTGTTATGGAAAATCACTAATTTTTTTTGTTCCAACGAAGTATTTTTTTCCTTTACGCCCCATTGCGACTTATGTAAAACGAACTTGACAATGGGAATGCTTCTTCAGCTTAATTTATTTGCCTGACCTTGATTAACCTGGGATTCCCCATTATGCAAATAATTTTTTGTCAAAAAATGCACACGGAATCTATGCTTGGTATGAAATGGGTTAAATTTGATCAGAGAATTCATTCCAAAAATATAAATTCAGTTCAAAAACAGGGAATTAGGGTAATAATTCCTTCGTAGCTCTGGCAACAGCAAAACTAAAACTTTTAAATATACAGAATTTTAGTTATATTTGAGTTAAATTTAAGTTATTAGAAGATAAAAAATTTACCTGCTAAATCAGCAAAAAAAAATTTGCTAAATAATTTGTAGATGATAAAATCACAAAAAAAATTAAAAATTTTCAAAGTTTTTTTCCCCATTTTTTTAATGCTAATAAAAATCTAGCCTTCTGCAATCAGGAGTTTACTATTTTTTTAGCAAATTTTTCTGTTGATTTTAGCAAAATAGACTGCTATTTACATTCAACAAAATTATCCCGAGTAAAAATAGTTATATATTGTCATATATAATGTGATTGGGTTATATCTGACAATGAATGGAGTTACTTTAAGACACATATCATTATATACAACTACATCTGATATTATTTTCTCAACAAATTTTTTGTATGGTAAATGATGTTATTACATATCCCCAAATCTGACTCCATATATAACTACAAAAGCCATATAAAACTAATCAAAATATATGTAGTGACCGATATGATTATATATGGTTCGATACTAAGTTATATAACACTGTCTGTGTCGTCATACTAAAAATATATTCTTGTAATTTTATATAACTTTCTATATAATCCCGTAGAAATTAATATATAGTTCAACATCAAATTTAGTAGTCTGCAAAATAAGAGTTAATTACTCATAGCCAAATAATTTTCACGTGGTTTTTTTTCATGTAAACTCATGTTAAAAAATGATGCGTACGATTTAGAAAACAAAAGCATTCAACTAAATTTTTATTTTATGTTATAAAATTTGGGCCTTTAAAATTGTTCAAACTATACAAATTTCAATGTCAATTTAATAGTTGTTATGCATAAAAAGTATACCAACTATCAGACAAAATTATATAAAATCAGATATTTTTATATCGAATTAGATATAATATGATGTCCTGGATATGGACAAATCTCGGATCAAACTGTATCAAATTATATCTAATTTTATATAATTAGATACATCTAGATGACCCATTTTTCGGATCAAGCTGTATGTGGTTGTATATGGGGACTTATCAAATAAGATATAATTATATATGACACCATATTAAGATTTTTACCCGGGGTATAAGTTATTATTTTCAATTAACTAAAAGTTAACTCAAATATAACTAAAATTCTGTAAATTTAAAAGTTTTATTTTTGCTGTTCTGCTCTTACTAGTATTTAAAAAAAATCGGCTAATTTCAGCAGTTTTTTCTGCAAGCTAATTTTTAGTAGCTTTTTCTGCTATTTTTACAGCTTTATTTCTATGAGTGTATTTTTGTTGTATCTCGAAAACTAAAAGGGTTTAAAAAGAGTATTCAGACTTAATCTAAACTTATTGAATTACAATGAGTTTTCATATAAAAAGCCTGGTAAAATTGTTGAAAGTAGTACTTTTTTCGAGTTTTTAATCGCGATTAAATATTTTAAAAGAAAGCTGATAGAAATATTTGATAAACATATTCGGAATCAGCATATTGTGATCTACGTATTTAAAACAGTTATCAAGTGTCACGCAACTCGTAAAAATTCTTATTTTGTCGGCCAGAGTTATTATTGTCAGATAAAAAATATTATGCATGCCATATTATATTCACCAGACAATATTGAAGTGTATTGATTTCACCTCATTTGTTTAAGCCAAGAAGATGATTTTTATTTCTGATTTATTTTCTTAACCTCCCTTTAGAATCTGTGAAGGTTTACAACCGGAAAAATTTAAAACTGAAACATTTAAAATAACTAAAAAAGCATGTATATTGGGAAATGCTACAACAACTATTAAATGGATATTACATTATAATGGTACAATTGAAGCATTTGATAAACTGACAGACTTGGCACAATTTATACCAACAGAAAATGAACAAAAATCTCGTATACCTCCGTTGGAATACGATAAATCACCACTACTGTTGATATGTTTGCCAAAACATGTGCAATCGAAAAAGACTGAAAAGGAATTAAGCGAAGCTGAACTCCAACGTAAACGTGTGCAAATATTTGATCCACCCAAAGATTTACAATGGTATCACAGTAAGTACAAAAGGACAAGTCATAACTGAAACAAACTAAAAAATTAACTTTTAATTATAAATTTCAGATTCTTCACGTGAATGTGATAACGGTAAAATGACTAAAATGAAAGCTGACTGGCTACAAGATGGTGGCTTTAAAGATGTTAGTGTTACTTTAAAAGTACTTAAACATGATAAGGATTTTCAGGTAAAATTCTGAACATATGTAACATTGTTGTAGACTATTTATTTATTTGAATGGTAAAATTTTTCTAATTTCAGGAATTTATGAATTTAGCCAATACTTGGAGTCGTATTTATTCACCTCATATCATTAAATTATATGGCCTAACTTTAACTACACCTTATACTATGGTCATGGAATATTCAAGATTTGGCCCTTTAAATGAGTTTTTACAGCATAATAAAACCAAAATTTCTCTTCGTCAATTATTAGATGTTGTGCATGGTTTAGTGAGAGGCATTGTTTATTTGGTAAGTTATTTTTATGTGGATATTATGTGAAAAGAAATATAGTGGCCAGGAAAATTACAAAACAAAATTTTCTCAATTTCATTTTGTTTAATTTAATAATTAAGAGAGAAAATAATCAATGCCCAGCAAAAAAATTGCAAGTAATGCTTTACAAACTACTTCTTTCAATACTTCACCCTTACTGTATTTTTTACTGCTTTTTTAGAAGTTATTCTGAACAACTTCAAAAAATCACTACTTTCATTGCTTCAAAAGTATCCGTTAGTATATTTTTACAGCATTTTTAGAATTACTTCTGAACAACTTTCAAAAAATCACTTAAGTATTGCTTCTAAAGAGTAATTGCTCTAAAAGTGATCGTAAAAAGTGATTTTGGTATCATTTGGCATTTCCAAACAGAGGGTCCCGGATTCTATTCCCGGCGGGACCAATATTTATACCCTACACCACTATGTGGTCAGGGTATTATAAGTTTGTGCTGATGTTTGTAACACCAAAAAATATTGGTCGTAGACCCACCTTATAGTATACCGATCGGTTCAGAATTTTTTTTTATTTCGATTTAACGATGTCCGTCTGTCCGTCCGTCCGTCCGTCCGTCCGTCTGTCTGTCCATGCAATCTTGTGCGCACTCTACAGGTCGCAACTATAAAGATATTATGATGAAATTTGGTACGCAGACCTATGTTGGCCCAAGGACGAACAAGTTTGATTTTTTTGAACATCGGTCCATGTTTAGACCTAGTGCCCATATAAGGGTCCTACCAAAATTATACTGTTTATATGCTGCAGGTCGTAAATATTAAGATATTTTGATGAAATTTGGTACACAGACCTATATTGGCCCAATAATGCAGCCTATTGATTTTGGTGAACATCGGTCCATGTTTAGACCTAGTGCCCATATAAGGGTCCTACCAAAATTATACTGTTTATACGCTGCAGGTCGTAAATATTAAGATATTTTGACGAAATTTGGTACACAGACCTATATTGGCCCAATAACGCAGCCTATTGATTTTGGTGAACATCGGTCCATGTTTAGACCTAGTGCCCATATAAGGGTCCTACCAAAATTATACTGTTTATATGCTGCAGGTCGTAAATATTAAGATATTTTGATGAAATTTGGTACACAGACCTATATTGGCCCAATAATGCAGCCTATTGATTTTGGTGAACATCGGTCCATGTTTAGACCTAGTGCCCATATAAGGGTCCTATCAAAATTATACTGTTTATACGCTGCAGGTCGTAAATATTAAGATATTTTGATGAAATTTGGTACACGGACCTACATTGGGCCAATAACGCAGCCTATTGATTTTGGTGAACATCGGTCCATGTTTAGACCTAGTGCCCATATAAGGGTCCTACCAAAATTATAATGTTTATACGCTGCAGGTCGCAAATATTAAGATATTTTGATGAAATTTGATACACAGACCTATATTGGCCCAATAACGCAGCGTATTGATTTTGGTGAACATCGGTCTATGTTTAGACCTAGTGCCCATATAAGGGTCCTACCAAAATTATAATGTTTATACGCTGCAGGTCGCAAATATTAAGATATTTTGATGAAATTTGATACACAGACCTATATTGGCCCAATAACGCAGCGTATTGATTTTGGTGAACATCGGTCTATGTTTAGACCTAGTGCCCATATAAGGGTCCCCCCAAAATTATATTGTTTATACGCTGCAGGTCGCAAATATTAAGCTATTTTGATGAAATTTGGTACATAGACCTATGTTGGCCCAAGAACGAAGCCTATTGATTTTGGTGAACATCGGTCTATGTTTAGAACTAGTGCCCATATGAGGGTCCCCCCAAAATTGGCTTGGTTACAAACTGCAGGTCGCAAATATTAAGATATTTTAATGAAATTTGGTGCGCTGACTCACATTATAGAAAATTTTGACATAAGCCCCATTTTAACCCATTCGAATTTCGGATCCAAACAATACACCAGACTGGTGTAGGGTATTGTATAGTCGGCATTCCCGACTTTAACCTTTTTACTCGTTTTTTTTAATTTTTTTTTATTCTATTAATCTTTTTTTATATATTTTTAATTAATTGGTTTAAATTCAATATTTTTTTAATTTTAAAATTTTTAAAAATATGTATATACTAGCGGGCGCAGCCCGCTACGTTGTTAGCGTGCCTTAAAGGTGTAGCCCTCCCCCCCGGGGGGCTGCGCCCCCCACAATTTTTATTAAATTCGTTTTTTTATTTAAAGCCTTCACCCAGCCACCACAAATAAATAATTCTGCACAACAATGGGTTTAAAATAAATAAATATTTGATCACTTTTGCTCATGAGAGTGGATTGTTAGTAATGAATCCATAATAATTTGCAATATACGTGTGTATGTCAAGATAATTTGGTAAAGTGCGAACTTAGGTAGATAGACCCGTAAGTAGTTTTGTTCATTTGTGTTTTGAATGAAAATAAATAACGTAAAGCAGGGTTGAAAAGCATTTTATAATATTAAAAATAGCGGGCAAAGCTACGTTGTTAGCGTGTCTTAAAGTTTTTTTTTTAATTCCAGTTTATGTAAAGGTAGACCTGGCAATTCAAGTAAATTCACAAATTCAGTTGGAAAATTTACTGCGTCGGTTTCTTCCACCGGTGCTTCGTTACATGAAGTTTAAATATCGGAATATATAAGTTCCATTCCTTTTCTAAGGTTTTTTCTCTTTCAGAAAATTTGTTTAACTTTTTGGAGAGTATGTTTCAATGCTACATAAGTTTCATATTCCGTTGATAGTGTTTGAACAGGTAATTCCCTCTTCCAATCCATTTGCAATGTCTATAATTTCAATTCCACTCGTTCAACGTTTATATCCATTTCATTCCACTTGTGTAGTGTTTCAATCCCACTCGTTTCCTATTTAGTTTCTTAATTTTAGTGTTTCATATACACTTGTTCTTTAAGTTTTAGGTTTCTAGCTAAAGACGCAGACGTTAAGGGGGGGGGGGGGCAATTTTCCCCTTTTGAACCACCATTTTTACCACGTTCCTGTCCAAAGTCCTAGAAATGCCTTGTCGATAAGTTAGCCCATACTCCAAGGAAAACATATTATATATTACAGGTTTCTAGCCGAAGGGTTCGGTTAGGCCATCAAGGGGGAGAATTATTCCGTTTTTACCCCTCCCGGTAGGAATTTCCAAAAATTCCGTCTTAGAGGACGTCTGCGTTAGAGGAGGAACCTACTACATACATAATTTTAGCTCTCTATATCCAGCAGTTTGGCCAGGCCGTCAAGGGGGAAGTTTTTTCCCTTTTTACCTCTCCCGGTATGAATTTACAAAAATACCATCTTAGGGGACGTCAACGTTGGAGAAGGAACCCAAATACCGAATTTAAGATCCCTTGTTCCAGCAGTTTGGCCAGGCCGTTAAGGGGGAGACTTTTCCTGTTTTTGACCCTATCTGTAGAAATTTCCAAAAATATCATCTTAGCGGATGTCTACAATAGAGGAGGAACTTTAATACCAAATTTCAACTTCCTACCTCCAGGGGTTTGGGCAGGCCTTTAAGCGGCACTTTTCGCTTCATTAATCCCCATTTTTGCAATTTCCCTGTCCAAAAAGCACCTTCTCCGTAAGTGAGCACATACTCCAAGTAACATATGTTTTACATTTCAGGTTTCTAGCCAACTTTTACTATTTGTGCCCCTCTCGGTAGGAATTTCCGAAAATCCATCGACAGGGAATTCCAGCTTCCTAGTTCCAGCAGTTTGAGCAGGCTGAGAGGAACTTAAGTACCGAATTTCGGCTTCCTAGTTCCAGCAGTTTGGACAGGTCGTTAAGGGGCAACTTTCCCTTTTTGAGCCCCCATTTTATAACGACCCTGTCCAAAATTCAAAAAAGTATCTTTCTAATAAGTTAGCCCTCACTCCAGGGACCCACATTTTAAGCTTCAGGTTTCTAGCCGAAGGGGTTTTTACCGGCCCCCAAGGTGAGGCTTTTCTTCTTTTTGCCCCTCCCTTTAGGAATTTACAAAAATTCCATCTTCGCGGCTATCTGCGATGGATGAGGAACATTCATACCAAATTTCAACTGCATTGCCTAAGCGGTTTGGGCAGGCCGTTAGTGGGGACATTTTTCCCTTTCAACCACCATTTTTACTATGTTCCTGTTCCAAAATAGAAAAATTACGTTGTGAGTTAGTCCTACTCCAAGGAATACATATTTAAAATTTTAGGTTAGCCAAAAGGGATTGGGCAAGCCGTGAGGAGGAGACTTTTACCTTATTTCCCCTCCCGATAGGAATTTCAAAAATTCCGTCTAAGCGGACGCCTACACAGAAGGAGGAACTCACATACCGAGTTTCCTTTTGGGATATCCTGTAGGGAATTCCAAAAATACAAACTTAGTCGATGTCTACTACAGTGGAGGAACCTTTATACCAAATTTCAACTTCTTACCTCCAGTGGTTTTGGCAGGCACTTTTCCAATTTGTGAGACTGTTTATGGGGAGACTTTTCCCCTTTTTACCCGTTCCGGTATGAATTTCCAAAAATCCCGTCTTAGCGCACGTCTATGCCGAATATCAGAAACCTTGTTTAGTGGAGATATCCGTGGGGGGAGGAAAAAAAGTAGTTTTTTTGAAATTATATACTATTTTAAATGGTACTTTTTGGAAAAACGAAATTTTTTGGAAAAAGATACTTTGTTTTTACAAAGTACTTTATTTGTACTTTTTTTGGAAAAGGTATTTTTTTTTAAAAAGGTGTTTTTTTTTGGAAAAATGTATGTTTTTTGGAAAAAGGTACTTTTTTGGAAAAGGTACTTCTTGTGGTACTTTTTTTTTTTGGGGAAAAGGTACTTTTTTTTAGAAAAGGTACTTTTTTTTGAAAAAGGTATTTTTTTGAAAAAATGTATGTTTTTTGGGAAAAGGAACATTTTTTTAGAAAAAGGTACTTTTTTTGGGAAAAGGTACTTTTTTTGGAAAAGGTACTTTTTTGAAAAAGTTATTTTTTTGGAAAAATGTATGTTTTTTGGGAAACGGTACTTTTTTTTAAAAAGGTAAATTTTTTTAGAAAAAGGTACATTTTTTAGAAAAAGGTACTTTTTTTAAAAAAGGTACTTTTTTGGAAAAAGGTACATTTTTTGGAAAAAGGAATTTTTTTTGGAAAAAGGTACTTTTTTTGGAAAAAGATACTTTTTTGGAAAAAGGTACTTTTTTTGGAAAAAGGTACTTTTTTCGGAAAAAGGTACTTTTTTTTGGAAAAAGGTACTTTTTTTGGAAAAAGGTACTTTTTTTGAAAAAAGGTACTTTTTTTGAAAAAGGTACTTTTTTTGGAAAAAGGTACTTTTTTTTTGGAAAAGGGTACTTTTTTTTGGAAAAAGGTACTTTTTTTGGAAAAAGGTACTTTTTTTGGAAAAAGGTACTTTTTTTGGAAAAAGGTACTTTTTTTGGAAAAAGGTACTTTTTTTGGAATAAGGTACTTTTTTTGGAAAAAGGTACTTTTTTTTGGAAAAAGGTACTTTTTTTTGGAAAAAGGTACTTTTTTCGAAAAAGGTACTTTTTTTGGAAAAAGGTACTTTTTTTGGAAAAGGTACTTTTTTTGGAAAAAGGTACTTTTTTTGGAAAAAGGAATTTTTTTTGGAAAAAGGTACTTTTTTTGGAAAAAGGTACTTTTTTTGGAAAGAGGTACTTTTTTGGAATAAGGTACTTTTTTTGGAAAAAGGTACTTTTTTTTTGGAAAAAGGTACTTTTTTCGGAAAAAGGTACTTTTTTTGGAAAAAGGTACTTTTTTTGGAAAAAGGTACTTTTTTTGGAAAAAGGTACTTTTTTTGGAAAAAGGTACTTTTTTTTGAAAAAGGTACTTTTTTTGGGAAAAGGTACTTTTTTGGGAAAATGGTACTTTTTTTGGGAAAAGGTACTTTTTTGGAAAAAGGTACTTTTTTTGTCCCCTTTTTGCCCCTCCCGATAAGAATTTCCAAAAATGCCGTCTCAACGGACGTCTACACCGGTCGAGGAATCTACATACCAAATTTTAACTTCATAGCTCCAGCAGTTTGAGCAGGCCCTCAAGGGGGAGACTTTTTCCCCTTTTTGCCCGTCCCTGTAAAAATTTCCAAAACTCCCGTCTTGGCGGATGTCTACGATAGTGGAGGAACCTTTATACCAAATTTCAACTTCCTACCTCCAGCGGTTTGGGCAGGCCGTCAAGGGGGGCCTTTTTCCCCCCATTTTTACAACGTCCCTGTCCAAAATTCTAGAAAGTACTTTCCAGAAAAGTTAGCCCCTACTCCAAGGAACACATATCTTAAATTTCAGCTTTCTAGCCAAAGGGGTTTTGGCAGGCCGTCAAGGGGGACACTTTCCCCCTTTTTGCCCGTTCCGGTAGGAATTTCTAAAAATCCCGTCTTAGCGGACGTCTACCCCGAAAGAGGAACCTACATACCAAATTTCAACTTCCTAGCTTCAGCGGTTTGGGCTGGGCGATGTTGAGTCAGTCAGTCAGTCAGTCACGTTATTCTTTTATATATAGAGATAAAAAATATAGTGAGCAATTGCTTTTTATGCACCTGTAAAAATAGTACTGGGAACTAGAGATGAGTGATCCGGTGATTTTTGAATAACGCTGCTACCAGTGATCGTGATTTTCAAATCACCGTTCTTTTAAACAGTGACCGTGATCACGGGTTTGTAATAGAGATGGGCGATCCGGCGATTTTTCAGTAACATTGTTCTCAGTGAATGTGATTTGCAAATCGTTGTTCTTTTAAACTGTGATCGTGATCACGTTTTTTCTATGGAAAAGACTGCGATTTTCTGATAAATAAACGAAATAATATTTATGGCGAGTTTTTAAGATGTCAGTTAAACTTGGTTTAGTTAAACCGAAAACGAATTTTGTCAGCCATTTCAAAGTTTATTAACAAAAATTTGCCGGAAAAACTTTTTCTCGAATATAATTTATTTCTTTATTGAAATAAAACAAAATAAACCACATTTTAAAAGCAGTATTCCAGTTACAAACTGCGTTAAACTAAGTTTTATTCAGAAGAGTGTGAAAGCAAGTCACTGTTATTAAAAAAAAAACATATATTACTGTGCACAATGAAATTTGCAAGAAAGAATAGTACAAAAATATTAAAAGAACGACATTCCGAGTAACTGCGACTTGAAATATTTGATCACTGCCGTTACCAGTGATATCGCTCATCTCTACTGGGAACAATATTGAATTGGAGTGCACCTTTTACACTTGTTTAATAAATGCTTTTATTGAAGAAAATAAGGAACAATATCTCGCGGTAACAAAGTGGTGTTTTTATGCCAGTCAACTTTCATATCAAGGAATAGCTCAGCGGTAGAGCGCTAGACTAGCAATCGTGAGGTCGCAAGTTCGATACCCGGTGGCGGCAATAAAAAAACTTGTAAAATAAAAAAAATATATTTTTTTTTTGTGAATAATATGACAATATCATATTAGAATTTGGACTTGAGGTAGAAGAATATTCTAACTTAACTAACTTTTTAAGTTAGTAATAAACGTCTGCTTAATTAATGGGTAGATAAACACACGTGTATGTATTGGCTAACAATGCTGGCCTACTTACACATCGTATTAGTTGGATATAATTTTGTTTAGAGGATTTTTTTTTGTTACTTTAAACTTCAGTGAGTGCAGAATTCTCATTTATTTAAAGTGGGGATCAGTATAAACTCTGATGTTTTGCACATAAGTAATCAAACTAACTTTAATCGTAACCTTTTATGGTTATGATCTTGCGCGGATACTGATGAGAGGGAGTAACGTCCTCCGAAACAGACTGTCTATTCTGTTTGCAAGAACAAAATTTTGGAAAAATAATATGCACGGTTTTATTTAATAAAAAAAATAAAAGCATTGAACTAGAATTAGACTCTCACTAATTTGAAAACTTTTTATAATCAGAATAATTTTTATGGAAAATTTAATAGAATCTAATAAATCAACAGAACCTAAAAATTTTTTTTCATCTGTGAAAATTTCCGTTTATGAGTTTATTTCTACATAAATATATCCACAATATCTGAATATTTTTCGATAGCAAAAAGTTCTAAAATTCTAAGCACTTTTCTATGGGAGAAAGTCTTCAGAGTTCTAAAATTTTTGGTAGGAAACAATTGTTAGAATCCGATAAATGTTCTAAAGCTGTAAAAAGTTTAAAGTAGCATTTTACTATAGTAAATAGTTTTAAGAATCTAAGCAGTTTCTGCAAGAAAAATTCTCAAACATCTGAAAATGTTGTTAGAACCTTCTAAATGTTCCAAACATGTGAAATTCCTAAGAATATAATTTTTTTATTGGAACTAAACTATTAACAGTCTAAAATATTTTAGGGTTAGAAAATTCTTCAGATTTTGATAATTCCTATAGAAGGAAAAAGTTATTAGAACCTGAACATTTTACTAATAGAAAAATATCTCAAAATCTTAACAATTTTTGAAGGAATAAGTTCTAAGAATCAGAGAATATTTTTTATGTAAAAAAGTTCTCAGAATCTATATTTGTTTAAACTCCTTTTTCTTTTTTTAATTTTTTAGCAAGAACATGGTATTATTCATGGTTATATACGTTGTTCAAATTTATTTATTACAAAATTTGATCCAAAAACTCAATTATTAGAAGCTAAAATCTCAGATCCTGGTTTTCCACGATCATACCGAAGGGATGAGTGAGTAGAATTTTAATTTGATAATATTGTTGAAATCAGCTGCTTTCAATTTTTGATTTTAAATATTTTGTTCACACAATTTTTCTATAGATTGCCCTGGATACCATTTGAATATCATCATAATTTAAATGCTGCCAAAAAACATTTAGATATTGATTTATGGGCATTTGCCACAACTGTTTGGGAAATATTTGCCCGCGGCAAACCCATTGGTAATGTTACAACTGAAATTTTAAGGCAGAATTATAATAGATTTGGTGGTATATTACCGATACCGTCGGATGATTGTCCTCCGGAAATGTTTGAAGTTATGATGGATGGTTGGAGTACAGATCCTGATAAGCTATTTAATCATATGCAAATATTCCAACGTTTAATTTACATCAAAGAGACTTTAAATGATGATTATTCAACAATTGAAGGACCGGATGATACTTCAGATTCTGAACATGGTAAGTTGTAAGATTATAAACAAAATTATTGCCATTGCGAAATTTGTTTGCTTCAGGTAATGATTTTAACAACCCTGATGATCAGCATGTTCGCCATAATGGCGTGGCTGATGAGGGTAGGAAGTCGAATTTTCGGAATTACTTTACAACAACTCCTTCTGTTTTGGAAATACGTAATGGTAAGGTAATATTTAAAAATAAAATCGGTGAAGGACACTACGGTACAGTACACTTGGGTGAAGTACGATACAATGGTCCTAATAATGCTCGTGAATTTGTGGCCATAAAAACATTAAAATCTCTCAGAGCCCCCCAATTAAGTGATGATTTTATGAGGGAAATTGAAATAATGGAGGTAGTGTAATTTAATGATTTTGCGAGTGTAATTTAAAAAATAAAAGAATATTTTAATTTTAGTCTTTAGATCATCCTAATATTGTTAAAATTAAACATTGGATACAACGACCATTCTGTATAATTATGGAATATTTAGAAAGTGGTTCATTTTTGGTGTATTTAACATCTAAAAAGCCAAATTTAACTAATCAAATATTATTGGGATTTGCTTTGGATATAGCAAGAGTAAGTTTTATTTACGCGCCTTTGATTGTTATCCAAATCTAATTTTATTTCATTATAAAGGGAATGGATTATTTGGCTAGCAAAAATATTATTCATCGAGATTTGGCAGCGCGTAATATATTGGTTGATCGTGATAGTGTTAAAATATCTGATTTTGGTTTAGCTCAGCGAGCTGATTCTGATGGTTATTATATAGCCCATAGTAATCGTGAAATTCCTATTAAATGGTTGGTTATAATTGTATACTACTGTATTATGTTTAAATTCATTGGTTTTGTAATTTTAGGTATTCTCCCGAAGCCATTAAAAAAGATGCCAAATTTTCTTCACAATCTGATGTCTGGTCATATGGAGTTACATTATTTGAAATGTTTTCAAGAGGTGAAACACCAAATTTAGATCCAAGCACTGAATTGACGCAAGATGAATTTTTACAAAGACTCGATCGAGGCGATCGGTAAGTAGATTATCAATCGCAATTCAAAATGAAATAGATTTTAAAAGTTATTTAGAAAAGTATTCCTAGAATCGAAATACTGAACCCAAAAGTAATATTTTTAATTTTTTCAAGTTTTTATTTAATACTTGTATGGAATTTGAACATCGAAAACTAACGTTGGGTTTCATACTGACGGTCTATGAGTTAACTATTAGTTAACCCAAAAATTTGTTGTTATTATTTATATAATATAAATAATTTTTTAACATTTTCTTTTGTGAATGAGGGGTATGTATAGTTGGTCTTTTATTTTGGTAAATGAATGTTTTTCGTTCGATTTTAGATCATATATATTAATATCTGTTTCGGTTTAAATTATTTTTCAAATTAAAGAGAGATGATACAATTTTTTACAAGTAAATTACAAAGAATGAAAAATTTGAAAGAATTCGATAAGGCCAGCAGGACAGAATACGTATTTTCGGCTTTCGCTACAAAGCCATTATCAGTGTCGTTTTGCCTTGATGGGTTAATTATTGATAATGGTCTACTTATGCTAAGTGGAGAACAAATAACAACATATTAACAACTGAACTAGACTAACATCAAAGAAATCTAACAATGCTATTTTTATGCTTTGTTATTACTGTTTTTGCTTTGAACTTCAATTCTTAACGTATCGCAGCTTGTTCTATTCAACTCTGAACGATTTAACACAGATTTATGAACGACAACGAAATGTTAAATTTAAATGTATATTATTAAATTATATTTTTCACTGTATCTTGTGTCTTTTAGTTTGGTAAATGAATGTTTTTTGTTCGATTTTAGATCATATATATTAATATCTCTTTCTGCTTAAATTATTTTTCAAATTAAAGAAAGATGATACAATTTTTTACAAGTAAATTACAAAGAATAAACAATTTGAAGGAATTCGATAAGGCCAGCGGGACAGCGGGATACGTATTTTCGGCTTTCGTTACAAAGCCATCATCATTTTCTTTTAAGTTAAAATATGACCCCTATCGTAAAGAAATTTAAAAATTGGAAACTAAAGAAATTTGAAAAGTTACAGCTGTATTCATAATGAGAATTTAGTGTGTCTTAAAATGTATTTTATTCATAATACTGCTGTAAAACTCATTCTCTTATTGTTGCCAAAATCCTTCTGCAGTTCATTAAACGTCAAAAAAAATCCATTCACACAAACACAGGTTTATTAAGACCAAAAAACATTCCATTTGAAATCTCGTTGTGCATCAACTAGAGTATTCAATCGATTAATCGTTATTTGATTAATCAAACAATTTTGCTCGAAAATTTTTCTAATAATGTAAAATGTAAAAATTTGAATAAAGATTAATTGAAATTGGTGGAAAACTACAAAAATTATTTAAATTTTTGCATTAAAAATAAAAAATACATATATTTTTCAAAATTTGTTAAATATAAATGGGATCTTAGCACATTTAATTTCTTTAATGCAATTAATGTATATCCCGATAAAAATCAATTTAAAAAAAACTAATATGCAAGTGCTTGTGCAAACTTAAATGTTACTGACACTTTAGAGAACATTGTTTTCTATTGTTGTTAATACAGGAATGGATGTCACTACATTGCTAGATCTGTCAAAACAACAGAATAGTATTGGAAGATGACAAAATTTGTGGAATTTTTTTGTTGTTTTTGTTTTTTCTTTGATATTTTAAATGTTTAATAACGCTCCTAGACGAGAACAAGAAATTCTCATTGAGTTTGTAATTTAACTTAACAAATATTTCTAGAAAATCTAAAAACGTCGTCCCCTGACGATTTCCTTAGACAAGAATGAAGTTCGGATAGGGACATGCCTTCAACAGAATATTTTTCACAATTTGTTAAACACGTTTCGGATTTTAGCACATTTAATTCCTTTAATGCAATTAATGTATATCCCGATAAAAATCAATTAAAAAAAAAAATACATATATGATGCTCGTCGATTATGAAAAGGCTTTTGATTCCATTAAAAGAGATTGCATATGGGCGATTGTCAAACGAGCATATACTAAAAAACCGCGAGGAATTAAATTGGATCCTTTAAACCCATTTTCAGGCTTGGAATAACTGGATTATGCTGAAGACAAATGCGAGCTTTATCATAGGCGAGATGATTTGTAATTAAAAGCGGATGACCTGGTTAGTGAATCGACGAAAGTAGGTCTGAAAATTAATATAAATAAAACAAAGAAAATTCGTTTAAATACTCGCTCTATATAACCAATAAATATAGATAACCAAGCAATAGAGATCGTCCAAAAATTCCAATATTTAGGAAGTATGATTGATACAAGTGGTGGTCTTTTAGATGTCGAAACAAGAATTAGAAAGGATCGTGGTCCATTTGCACAATTATCCAAAACATGTAAATCAAATAAATACAGTAAAAACCAAAATTAAATATATTCTCTGCCTCCGTGCTGTCTGTTTTACGGTATAGATGTGAAACATGGTTAGTTTCAGAAGAAATCACGGCAAAAATGCAATTATTTGTTAATAGATAACTTTGAATAATATTACGAATACTTTGGCCCAACACAGTGACAAAAATACGGCTGATAGAATTGGCAATACGGTGCAAAAATATAATTTAATAACATACATTTAAATTTAACGGTTCGTTGTAATTCAAACATCTGTGTTTATCATACACAGAGTTGAATAGAATCAGCTGAGATATCTTAAGAATTAAGGTTCAAAGCAAAAAAGAGTAATAATAACAAAAGGATAAAAATAGCATTGTTAAATTTCGTTGATGTTAGTCTAAGTTGAGTTGTTGATAACAAACTCGATTTGCTTTCAACATTCATATAAGTAGACGATTATCAAATATTAACCCACTCAAAGGCGAAAGGCACTGATGATGGCTTTGTAGCGAAAGCCGAAAATGCGCATTCTGCCTTGCTGGTCTTATCGAATTTTTTCAATAATTTTTATTCGTTGTAATTTACTTGTAAAAATTGTATCATCTTTCTTTGATTTGAAAATAATTTAAACAGAAAGTGATATTAATTTATGATCTTGAGTCAAACTAAAATAACATTCATTTACTTAAAATAACAGATCAACTAAAAACTTTTCTCCCATTGGCAAATATGAATAATATAAACAACGAAATACGAAAAATAAAATTTTGTTGTATTAGCCACACATTACGAAGAGAAGATGAGAACATATGCTTAAGAGCCTTAATTTACAACCCGCAGGGTTCTAGAAGACGAGGGAGGCCCAACAACACCTGGCGTCGCTCCACGCTATATGAAATTTATGGCCTGCCTGACTATTTTAATAGAGCGATAACAAACCAAATGGAACTGAAGGATTCTGCAGAAAGACGCTCCGAATGCAGAATTCTTTTGGAAAACTATGCCCACCATGAGGTACATTGTTTATAACAATGTCCACAAAGCAATAATAAGAGATCTGGTGGGTAACTACTAGAACGGGATACTTGAGGTCAATGGCCCTTAAAGCAAAACACTGGTCTCCTCGAGAGAAAAACATCGGTGTATCATACTTTAAGATCCGACTGTAAATGCCAAAGATATAACGAAAAATGTTAAATGGCGAACCCTACGTTCGACAAAAAAAAAATTTTTTTAAACCTCCTTGCAAAAATTCTTCATACGGAGGGTGTATGGCGCACTTTTTTTTCCTGTAAGATGGTACGGTCACTAGGTATATAAAAAATTTTAAATTTATGCTGAAGTTTTTCTTTTTAAAAATGTTACAAAATTTACGAATTCGAATATTTTTTTCGAATCGAGTTCCGCGGTAACCCCCCCTGTTTAAAAATGAATGGTGCGTAAATTTTTCAAATTCAAATATCTCTTTTTTTAAGAGCAACATAGAAAAACGCACCACTGGATTCAACGTAATAATATTTAAAAAGTAAAGCAAAGAAAATTGCAATTAAGTTGTTAACAAGATTATAGTCATAATAAATATTATTATTCAGATTTAAATAATGTTTAATGAGAACTAAAAAACAATTGAGCCCTCTCCCTTAAGCAGTGTTGCCATAACAGCGATTTTCTCGTCAGATCTAGCGATTTTATTTCGCCCCTAGAGGGAAAAATTGTCCTGTAGCTGTTAGCAAAAATCTAGCGAGTTTTTAGCAGCCATAATATTTTAAAACTCGGTTTTATGTTGAAAAATATTATAAAATTCGCATATTGATGTGCCATTTTTCAAAAATCTAGTATAAAATCGCTAAATTTTCGCACTGATCCTAAATCTAGAGATTTTCTAGCGATTTTTTCGTCTTATCTAGCCATTTATTTTTAAAATTTGTTGGCAACACTGCCCTTAAGCCACATCTACACGAGAAATAAAACTGCTAGAGACAAAGCAAAAAACATGCTCTATTGTGAGTGATTTAAGCTATTTATGAGTGATTTTTGCTCTGTCTCTAGCAGTTTTCTCTCGCCTTTTTCTAAATGCGCCTTTAGAAACAATTTTGACAAAATTAACCACAACGTTTTTTTTAATTCCCTGTGATATAGTTCCTAAAGCCAAATAAAAGGAAAATCAATTCTCAACAGAATTTAGTTTTAGTTTAGTTTCTTTATTCGTTCTTCCCATGCAACAAGACTTACGTCTTTTTAATTATAGCATGGGAATCAGCAGAAGATAGTTTACAAAGTGATTAAATAAATAGATAAACATATTAAATAATAAATTAAAATTAAATTAAAAATAAAAATGACAATAATTAAAATAATAAAAAACACATATTGAATTTATATAATAAAATTATAATGAAATATCAGATAAAATTTGGAAGAAAAAAATACAATAAAAATTTTAATTATGAAAAAAGTTTAGCTAATTCCTTTTTGAAAAGTGTTGCGTTGCTAATTGTCTGAATGCGATTTGGAAGAAAGTTCCAGAGATGTACAGCAAAATAGTAAAACTGCCATTTCGAGATTAGGCTACGATATCGGATTGGTATCAACTTTTTACCTCGTTCCGATCTTGCAAAGGTTAGGTGGTCAAACAGGTATTTTGGTTCTTTCAAATATATTATTTTGTGCAGAAAAATTAGAACTCTGGTTTTCAAAATGTTTTCAAAAGAAAGTCCATAAAGTCGTTTCGAGTGAAGCAAAGTTGAATCACGTTTACGAAGCCCAAACACATACCTTAAGATATTGTTGTAGACCACGTTCATTCTTCTAGTGCTAGCAGAATCGCATTGAGCAAAAAGCTCACATTCATATAACAGAACTGGCATTAGATATGTTTTAGCAAGTGTTATTCTTATATTCAACGGCGTACAATATTGAGTTGCCCACAGTGTTCGAAGCATGCCATACGTTTTTCCTATTGCACTGTTTACATGATCATTCCAGCTCAGTGTATTGTTTAATGTTCCACCCAGGTTCCTTGAAGAAGACACAATTTCAATTTTCTGATTATTTAGCATTATATCAAAATTTAAATTACTACGTAATGACTTCTTGTGTATGACGAGACATTTGGATTTGTGGGGGTTCAAGCAGAGTCCATTTGCAGAGGCCCAGTTGTAAATATTATTTAAATCATCGTTGAGTTTTGTTACGTTTTCATTGATGGATTTTATAGAACTGCTCAGATAAAGTTGAACGTCGTCAGCATACATGTGAATTGCACAATGAGCTATATGTAGAGGTAGGTCATTTGCATACATTGAGAATAGCAGCGGACCCAGTATTGAGCCTCGCGGTACGCCTCTGGCGACATGAAAACAGATTATATTCGACTATTTAGATAAGATTCAACGAGTTTAGTTGAGTAGTTTGAAAAACTAAACAGCTGTTTTAGTTTCAAGCAGAGAATATTGCGATCTACAGTGTCGAATGCCTTCGAATGATCAAGTAGAACTAGAAAACTAATATTATTCATATCAATCTCCCGACGAATTTCCTCCGTTACATTTACCAAGGCAGTAATGCAGCTGTGCTTTTTTCTGAAACCAGATTGTTTATCTGTCAATAGCTGGAAACCGTCAAGGTAGGCACTGATCTGGTCATGCATAACTCTTTCAAGAACTTTAGAGAGGAAGGGCAATATAGCAATAGGTCTAAACTCTGAATTTGTTTTTGGCACTGGTATAACTTTTGCGTGTTTCCATTTCTTCGGAAAAATGCTAGTCGTAAGGATGGTATTGAACAGATAAGTAATAAATGGCAAAATATATGGGAGTAGGATCTTTATGAATTTAGGGTTGATGTTATCATATCTAATGGCGTTAGATTTTATAGACTTAAAACTAAATAGTACCTCCACATTGCTGATACAGCGGAATTCAAACTGTTGGTCGAAATCTCGAATTTGATAGTCATCAATAAAGTTATTACCTGGGTGTTGATGCTCAGCCATAGAAAAATCTGTAAATGCCTTATTTAATTCATCAGGACTAAATTTACTAGTGGTTTTATTAATTTTACAACCAATTCCAATCTCACGAATGGTTTTCCAAGTTTGTTTGCTATTGATTGCAGATTCAAAACGTTTAGCATAGTAAGCAGATTTAGCCTTTTTAATTTGACGAGTTACCTCTCTTCTCAAATTACGGTATTCGTCTTTCAATGCCTGTATCTTAAATTTCTTCCACCGAAAGTACGATTGATCCCTCCGTTTTATTAGAAGTTTAATTGCAGGTGTGAACCACGACCTAGTGTTTACCTTTATCGTTTTGGTTCTGATTGGTACAGTAAGATTATATAAATACAAAATGTTGTGTTCCAAAATTTCTCTCTATGTTTACATTTTTAGTGTGTTCAAGGCATACGAAAGAGATAGAAATTAGAGTACGAGTTGATCTATTCTTGTTTAACTCATTGAACATAATATAGAGCATGGATGGTAACCGAAACGAATGCGGTTACGTTAGGGTAACGATATTTTAAGTTATTTCGGTAACGGTATTTTAAGGGTAACGCTGTTTCATTTATTTCGGTATCGGTATTTTAAGGACAACGGTATTTGAGTTATTTCGGTAACGGTTTTTTAAGGATAACGTTATTTGGGTTATTTCGGTAAAGGTATTTTAAGGTTAACGGTATTTCAGTTATATCGGTAACGGTTTTTAAAAGGTAACGGTAGTCAGTTATTTCAATGCACCCGCAATTTTTTTACAAAAAAGAAAAGAGATTAAAAACAAACTATTTATCAACTTAATGTACAAAAAATATCTACTCAATAACCACGTAAAATTACCAAAAGCAGAAAATTAAACATAACGGTAACGGTATTTTAGGGATAACGGTATTTTATTTGTTTCGGTAACGGTATTATAAGGGTATTGATATTTCGTTTATTTCGGTATCGGTATTTTAAGGATAACGGTATTTCAGTTATTTCGGTAACGGTATTTTAAAGATAACGGTATTCCGGGTATTTCGGTAACGGTATTTTAGGGGTAACGGTAGTCAGTTGGAAGGGTTTTGAATCGATAACGGTATTTTAGCGGTTTTGCCTGCCAACCCTGTTATTTATCGTTATGTAATCAATTTTTAGTGGTTATTTTAATGTTTTTTGTGCTTAAATGTGTTATTTTTTTACTCAACACCTAAAAAATGTAAGTGATAAATTTGACAATTCAAGTGATTGAAAAACGCTCGGGTTATTTACAAAATTCTGTTTTTCATACAGTTTTGTTTGAAAACTATGTAAGCAGCGCCGGGAGTCACTGTGTTCATCACCGTGTTGTATGAAATATAGGATATGAAAAAAGTAGGTGAAGTGAAGTGTAGTTTAATGAAATTAGGCTATAAGTTTTGTCTAATCTGGCTTTTTATTAAACCACATCTCGGCTGGAGTTTTATTACACATCAATGCCTTTGTAGGACTTCTGTTTATTAAATGAGTACTCGTATAGACGGCCTCACCCCACAATGATATTGGAACACCATTGTTTCAGCAATTTGAATGCCTTTGTCTTTACAGTACATTAACATTTTATTTGACTTTTATTCGCGACCCTGGTCAATAGTTAATATATAAATTTTAGAACCAAATTTAGTATTTACGAGAGCATTCAACTCTTTGAACTTTTCGAAAACATCGGACTTATTCTTCATTGAAAACACATAGTCTTCGATAAAACATACAAAGTAATTGGAGCCATCATACGCTACCCCTGCAAATATTAAAATACGAAAATGTTTCGCAATCGTATCGCCTGGAAGAAAACCTTTTTTGCGGCAATAATTATATTCTTATTGCGGAAGATCCCCCTTTCGGGAGTAAATGTCCTCTCTACTTCTGAATGATAAATCGGCGATATCGCTAACTTATCACCTGGAAGATAAAAAGGTGATATCGATAAATGAACTCCTCGAAACAAACTAAACGATTTATATTTTTCATTATTAAATTTAACTCTGAAAAAGAATATCTGCATACATGATCCATTGACAAAAACATTATATATCTTTTTGCCATCATAACCGATTTTTTCCGCGCACTAATCCTCATTTTTCAACGAATTTGTTTCCCATATTTCTTATAATTGTTTTTTGTACAAATTTTGTATTATTTTTCTAGACATTTTCAAAAATTTGAAACGAATTGTGTTTATCTTCCCGATGATAAAAAGGTGATATTGCCGCAATAGTATCAAAAAGAAATTATGACAAAAAACACAATTTTGGAATTGGTTTTTCCAAATATCTCCAAAATGTCTTCCAAATGATAAAAGGAAGACAATTCCAAAATACTACTTGATTATTTTCATTCAAATGAAAAATAGAAGATATCGCTTTATTATCTTCTTGGAAGATATCTTCCAAATGTTTGCAGGGCACAGGACTTATAGGTCCACAAACATCAGAGTGTATATGCTCGATAGGTCGGGTTGCTCTTGACCGAGTACCATCAAACGGGTCACGGCACTGCCTGCTTTGTGTACAAACTTCACAAAAATCGGATGACATTTGATTTGGTATACACGTTACTATATTATGTTTAACCAAGTCACCATAAGACTGTTTACTAATATGACCCATACGTCGGTGCCATAATGTTTCCGATTCATTTTTAGATAAATTTTATACTGACCTTAAGATCTTGATTTTTATTCGGCTTAATTTTTATTAAAATATACTTTGATACCAGATTCCAGACCATTCGACTCACAGACTAAAGATTTTCCCGAAAATCACGACTATATAAAATGGATTTTTGTATGTTGGTTGGAATCGGCCATAAAGCTAACACTAGGACCCATTGCAGCTTTTGCTTCCTTTACATGGCAATCCTTTTTCATATGACCGTAACGTCCATATTTATGACATTTTCCGTTAAATTTAGCTTTCTTCTTTTTTGTAATCAAAGCGGTTATGTTTTCTTCAACAACTTCGGAATGTCGTTGTTTCTTCGTGGATTCTTCTGCCAACAAACATTGCTTCACAATTGAAACCGTCAGCTCTTCATTTGGTAAATTTTCCAGAGCCGTCACCACAGCATCGTATGACTCGGGTATAGTCAAAAACAGTTGAGACACCAAATCTGCTTCTTCAGGTTTGGCTCCAGCAGATTTTAATTGTCGAATTAGGGAATCAAATTTCAATAGGTGGTTGTTCATTTCTTCTCCTTCACGCAATCTTAATTTTGCGAGTTCCTTCCTTACCAAAGTTTGATTCTGGGCAGACTTCTTTTCAAACGTTGCACAAAAAGATTACCACATTTCTTTTGCAGTCTTCTTGTCTCGAACATATTCGATATAGTCATCATGTATAAACGACACAATGACATCCTGTGCTTTAGCATCCAATTTCATGAAGACTGGAATTTCTGCAGCCACGGTCAGAGAAACAAGCCAGCCGCCGTGAGCCGTTTAAGCCGCCGCCGCTGGTCATTTTTGCTTCAGCCGCCGCCGCCGATTTTTTTCGGCTCATTTCGGCTGGAAGTATCAATTTTCAAATATAAAAAATTTAAAAATAAATATATTTTTTAAAAAGAATTTACTAATTCATTAAACTTGAACAACCAGAGCTAAAAACAATTTTTTTATATGAAAAGAAAAAAGTTAAAATCTTCTAAATATTAAATTTTTATAAATATAATTTTTTTAAGCTACAAAAGCTTATGTAAATTTATACTGTGAAAAAAATTAAAAAAAAAAGTTCTTAATGGGTTAATATAATACTTCAGAATGCAACTCTTTGCAGCTGTGTAAAAAATCAATTAATAAAAAAACATAGCTGCTTAACTTTGCATTTAAAGCTCAATATATGTATTTGGTGTATGCATTTTTATCAAAAATTATGAAAAATCGTTACAGAGTTGAAGTCGTGTTAGCATAGATATACGAAAAAGTTTGTAAAATGTATTAATTTTTGTAAAAAGCGTTACTTCTCCTCTTCATATAAATTCTTACAGTTAGTGTTTAGCTTCATTGATTATTAAAATATAAGCTATTAAAGTTAAAAAACCTTATGAGTTACTGGTTACGGAGTTTACATTTGGCCTATAAAATTGGTTACGAATTTTATGTATTAAACAAAAATTGGTCAGATTGTTATAAATTTTGTAAAACAGGTGACAATGCGCTGATATATATCGAAATATATAACTCAAATGTAATCCATGCATTTGAAATTAGCTGGTTACATGTTTTTTATCACATTTTTTGATATCACCCATATATATTTTTTCAATTTTAAAATACATTTTTAAAAATGGTCCAGTTGAATATTTTGGATAAATTAAACATTTTGTAACAAATAAATGAAAAAGTAAAGATAAAAGATATTGTAAAATTCTATAATATTTAGAAAAGGACACTTTTACGGATAAAATGCTCAAACCAATGTTCGAATTGATCACATAATTTCATCATTTAAGGACATTATTGATTGGGCATCTAATTCAAATGGGTCCCTACAAGATATGTGCATCCTGCCCAAACTTTCTAACAAAGCCTCCATTCAAAAGTCTTCAAACAAGTTTAATTTCTTAAATCAATCGATATGTATTTTTTCTATGGTCTTTATTTATTCCTTAATTTGTTAAAATTAAAAAGAATAAATAAAAAAAAAATTGATTCCCAGTATGCTTTAATTGTCTGAAAATTCTATAAGAGGCAAAAATTGTTTTGAGTTCCAAGGGGGTTATATTTTCCCAATGTTGGGATTACTTTGTAGCCCTAAAAGGGTATGTTTATAATTTATTAAATAAAACTTGTATGTTATATTAAATATTTAGGACCATTTGTTAGATATAGTCTTGACTAGCCATGGATCTGTGCGAACATGAAACAAATCACACGTGAACCAACAACAAATCTTATATAAATTGATTTTGTATATATTTTTTTGCGAGTGATTTTCTGACCGTGATAAAGTGCAGACGTTAATTGTGATCTCTTTTCTATAATTCTATTTAAAATTAAAAGCAATAAAATTTGTTATTGTTTTAAGAAAAAACTTTTTTTTTAATACATTGTATCAGTGTACCATTACGGCGATTTTCTCGTCAGATCTAGCGATTTTATTTCGCCCCTAGCGGGAAAAATTGTCCTGTAGCTATTACCCAAAAATCTAGCGATTTTTTTTATCAGCCGTAATAATTTTTAAAACTCGGTTTTATGTTGAAAAATATTATAAAACTCGCACATTGATATTCCTTAAATATATAACACAACATCTTAAACGATTTTAGTAAAAAAAATCTCTAAAAATACACATTTCGATAAAATATGCGTGTGCACTTTTTCATCGTACAACGCCCTTTATTGTGTATTCTCAATACTAAGATTAATTCAATGAAAATCAGGACTCATTATTTGAAGATTAATCGTAGAATTTTTCATTATTTAAAAGTTTATAACACTTCTTATTAACATATTAAAGAAATTTTTGAGTAAAAACTGCTTTAAGTACCATTTTTCAACAATCTAGCGATAAAATCGCTAAATATTTACACTGTTTATAATCTAGAGATTTTCTAGCGATTTTTGGGTCTGATCTAGCCATTTATTTTGAAAATTTGTTGGCAACACTGCATTTTATATTGAAATCAATAACAAATCATTACTTAATATTAAGTAGTAAACAAAGGGATTAATATTCTGCTATACTAATCCTCTGCTGTTACAGCAGAATGGATAGTAGCAGCGAGTCTACTGAAGAAAGCGATATTGTCTGGTAGACAGTCGCTGAAAACAAAACAATGAAACGACGACAAAATCGATCACCAGAATTAGTTAAGCATGCAATCAAAATAACAAAAATTACCAACAATGATGATTAGGGCAAGGAATTCCATGCAAATGCATGTTATTTCTCGATAGTCCAAAACTAATATGGACTAAACATTTATCCGACTCATCAAATTTGGAATAAACTGGCATCGATTTGTAGTTGCATATTTTGACATAAATGCATGTTTTTGCATATTTCGACTTTAAATGCATATTTGGTGGCTTTTTAATGCATATTTTGTGCTTTTTAATGCATATTTGTGCATATTTTTAGTAGCATTTTTTATTTTGTAAAAAAAATATAAAAAATTGATACGTTTTCATATTTTGATTCAATCAAAATTAACATTTTTAAAACTTTATTGACCTATAGAAAATCTTCGAGTTCTGTGTCTGTTTGCAAAATAACTAACTTAAATATATTTTTAAGTTTTAAAGTGCATTATTTTTGCAAAAATTATAGTTTTTAGTGCATATTTTTCTTTTTTAACCGCATATTTTAGGCGCATATTTTTCATTTTTAAGTGCATGAAATTCCTTGCCCTAATGATGATATACCAAGTACCTACTAGCAACAACATGTTTGCTGCACTTGATGTAGACAATAATGATGATAATTATATTAACGATAATGCTAACAAAGAGCTTTTTGAAGAAAAACCACCTCCAATAATTATTCCAAATGTTTCAGATATAAGAGCGATGATGAATAACTTTTTAAAAATAGTAAACCTTGAAGATTATTCGTACAAATCTTTGAGAGATGGTCAGGTAAGAGTAACGGCAAAAAACGTAAAGGCATATAGAGTGATAGTAAAATAGCTATCTTTCGTAAAAAAACTTAAACGTTTTCAAGTCACATTACAAAATGTTGTTTTCAGCCGATCAAGCCGCCGCCGCCGCCGATTATTTGGTTGCGCCGCCGCCGCCGATTTTTATCCGGCTCAACCTCAATCGCCGCCGCCGCCGCCGATTTTTTGCTTACGCCGCCGCCGCCGATTATTTTGGTCGGCTTGTTTCTCTGGCCACGGTAGGCTTTGATACTACCTAACGATGAGAGATGTCTCCACCCGGAACTTCCAGTTTTCAAAATTAGATCCAGCGAACTGCACAATACCAGTTTATTTTTCGTTAAGGCCCATAACCTCTTATTTGATCCCGAAAAAATAAGCGAAAAACCACGAAATTAACAAGAACAATGTGGGAAATTTATTTATAATAAATTGGACGTCTGTCCGTCTAAAAATTTTCTTTGAATGAAGTTTCTAAACATGAAATTCAAATACAAAAACAAAACGTAAATTATAAACAAAGTATTTACAAAAATAACTGCAAGTACTTTGTATTACCCAACAAACATTAATAACAACATTTGTTTGAAGTTTGACATTTAAAGTTTCGTGTAAGGATTTATTTTCAATAAAATAGAAACTATTCTTATTTCTGCTTTTAAGGCACATCTACACGAGATAGAAAACTTCTAGAGATAGAGCAAAAACACCTCTAATTAGCTCTATTGTGAATGATTTAAGCTATTTAGAGGTGATTTTGCTCTACCTCTAGTAATTTTCTCTCTCGTGTAGATGTGCCTTTATATATTTATTATTATTATTATTATTATTACCCAACAAACATTAATAACAACATTTATGTATGAAGTTTGACATTTAAAGTTTCGTGTAAGGATTTATTTTCAATAAAATAGAAACTATTCTTATTTCTGCTTTTATATATTTATTTAATAATTATTTGTATAATTACTTAAATACATGTGTTTATAATTATTTGTGTAATTATTACTACCCTTTATATTTATTATTATAATTATTTGTATAATAATTTAATTATGAATTTATATAAAGTTCTCAAAATTTAGGCGTTTAATTTTTACAATTATACATATGTATTTTGCACGATGCACAATGTTAGAGTTTGGAATGTCCAAAATTCTTAAAACAAAATTGGATAAAGCTTTAAATTAAAAGAGCATGATTGTCAATGCACATTGACGATCTATCATGAATTTTATTCTATATTTCCTATACGCAATAATCGTATATGAATATGATAACAATCACGATTGTGCAAGATCTATCATGCTTATAATTTGTATTTAATAGCAAGAACGCAACTGGGGGGTTATTATGTAATTCGATTCAAAACGGAAATGCTTTCGAACAGAATTTTCACATTGTAAATCAAGTACCAAATAAGTTGGAGTTCGTGATAATTGTTAACGAGACCGTTTATATTCCATTGAATGATTTTTAAATCCATGATGTAAAAGTAGCAAAATAATTATTCGTCATCAACGAACATAATTTCTTCTTGTTCATTATAATAAGTGTGTTGATTTGGTGTTGTAAGCTTTGGTAAAGCAATATTGTTGTTTTGTGTAAGATTAAGTGTTTATTTAATTTTTTTTTGTAGCATTAGTTTTTGTTGGACTGTTCGCAGCAGCTTTAGTCATTGATCTTGTCATTATTATAGGTAATGTTTTTGAGCTAGTGCTTGTTGTTGGTTTTTGTAATGTTTGTTCTTGTGTGGTTGTTTTTGTTTTAACAATAGAATTGTTAGTAGAAATTTTTGTCGATTCTGTTTTATTTTGTTGGGAAGAGGTAATTGTTGGAGTATTAGTTAGTTTAATTATTTCTGTAGTGTTTTTATTTGGCTCAGTGCTGTGATTTAATCACAGTTATTGATAAATCACTGGTAACGGCAGTGATCAAATATTTCAAGTCGCAGTTACTCGGAATGTCGTTCTTTTAATATTTTTGTACTATTCTTTCTTGCAAACTTCATTGTGCACAGTAATACATGGTTTTTTTCAATAACAGTGACTTGCTTTCACACTTCTGAATAAAACTTAGTTTAACGCTGTTTGTAACTGGAACACTGCTTTTAAAATGTGGTTTATTTTGTTTTATTTCAATAAAGAAATGAATTATACTGGAGAAAAAGTTTTTCCGGCAAATTTTTGTTAATAAACTTTGAAATGGCTGACAAAATTCGTTCTCGGTTTAACTAAACCAAATTTAACTAACATCTTAAAAACTCGCCATAAATATTATTTCGTTTATTTATCAGATAATCGCAGTCTTTTCCACAGAAAAACCGTGATCACGATCACAGTTTAAAAGAACCGATTTGCAAATCACATTCACTGAGAACAATGTTACTGAAAAATCGCCGGATCGCCCATCTCTATTACAAACCCGTGATCACGGTCACTGTTTAAAAGAACGGTGATTTGAAAATCACGATCACTGGTAGCAGCGTTATTCAAAAATCACCGGATTGCTCACCTCTACTAATCATTGATTTGTTGTTATTTGTTGAATTTTTAGAATTTTGATTGTTGGTAATGTCTGAGTAAGACTGAACTAACGGTTGATATGAAGAAATCTGTGCCTGATATTTGTCCTTGGCAGTTTTTAAAGAACATTTGTCTTTGGTTTTAATTTTTAGTATTTCTTTTTGTTGCTTAAATACTTTGCAGTCTTTAGAGGGGGAGGGGTGTTCTTCCGAACAGTTAATACAATAAGTGTGTGTACACTCTTCAGGTTTGTGGGGAGGCAAAGCACAATTTTCACACAGTGGAGAATTCTTGCACCATTTCTTCGTATGGCCAAGTTTTTGGCATGATTTGCAACGCATAGGATTAGGGAAGTAAGGCCTAACTTACTTACTCAGCTTCTGGGACTTTGTTAAGGTATGGGGCATATATTGTGCCCTTGGATAAATTTAAATTGGAGTGATAATCACATTTAATATTACAGATTCCAGGTACATTTTTTGTTAAAATTAATTTATCAGGGGGGTAACCGCTTAACAAAATTCGAAAAAAAATTTTCGAATTCGTAAATCTTGCAAATGTTGTTAAAAATATAATTCTGTATAAAAATTCTACTTTTAATTTATTTTTATCCTAAAACTTGTACACTACACATAAAAATTCAAAAAGTAAGATTTGTGTTAATATTTTTCTTTTTGCAAAAGGTACAAAATTTACGAATTCGAAATTTTTTTTTCGAATCGCGTTACGCGGTAACCCCCCAGCACTTTTTTTTTCCAATTAATAGTAGGAGACTACCATCTCTTAATTCCGATATTGACAGAATGTCAGAACAGATTTATTTTAATGAACGGTGCACCGAAAAACACGAAAAAAACGAATATTCTTGTAGCGTTTTATCACCAGATGAGGCCGAAATAACTACGTATTTTGGATCAGGTTTTTGGATTACCGGTAGTTCGGGAAATATCGCGGAAATGTTTTGATTTGTGCGTTTCTTTTTAGCACGGGGGGACTCCGCTAATATCGCATAGCGGTTATCCCCCAAATAAGGCGGGTCAGACATTGTCACTAACCCCGACCTACGTTTTTATAAGAACGACACTATCACGACGAAAAATTTTGTTAATCACTGTATTTAAGGAAAGAAAAATATAAATGCATAAAAAAAACTGACACTTTAGCGATCGAATTAACGTTAACTATACAGGGCAAGAGTTAGTCGAAGACTGTGTGATCTTGTTTTAAACGCAATGGTGCCCCCAAAATAATTCTGACATTTTTTTTTTTACCCTATGAGATAAAACAACCCTAATGTTCACGCAATAAAGGACCACACATCGATACTCCTCTTGAAATTTGTCGAGCATTGGTCACTGGTATTCTACAACATGGTATTACAATTTATGGGTGGCCTTCAAGAAATATCGTTAAAAAATTGGATACTGCTTTTAACTACTGTTATAGAACTGCTTCCGGTCTACTGAGATCAACACCAATGAAACTACTAAGGCTTGAGGCTGGATACCAAGAATTTCGGTTTATTTTGGAAAAATGTGCAGCAAGAATGGCGTCTAGATCAATAACAATCCCATCTGATGGTCTACCTGACGTTTTTTGGGATCATCTTCAACTCCTAAACGGCCCACAATATGCAAATACATAAATCATTATACTTCTAAATACACACATTTCTATTCCTGAAAAGCCTTATGTTACTAATTATGTTAACTCTTATGCTATAACAGATACAAGTTTAAGTTGTTACAATAAAAACAACATAAATCCAATCACCTTTAAAAAAATGTACATAAGACAATATTCTCCTTTGGCCCAGAAATGATACTATACACATATGGTTCATTTCATAATGGTGTAAAATCGTATTCAATTGTTGAGGAAATCAACCCAACACAATTTGAAATGCTTGAGAAAGTACGTATACCTAAGATACGGGAGTATTTTCAGCCGAGTTAGCGGCCATTAAAAAAGCAATTTCTTATGCTATTATTCAAAGGGGAGTCAAAACTATTATTTGTACGGACAGCCTAAGTGCAACTAAGGCATTAAATAAGAACCACAATGGATTTTATAACAATGTCATCACACTACCTAATGAAAACCAACCGATATTGATCTTATGGGTTCCTTCGCATATTGGCATAGAGTGGAAACGAATGCGCCAATAAGGTAGCAAAAAATGCACAAAATCTAACGCAGATAACGGAAACTCCTTGTATTCCGAAAGTTATTTTGAATCAATTGCCAGCTTCAGTGAATGCGTTTTGTTATATCGTCTAAGGGTTGGCAAAACTCTTTGCAATACACAACACTATTACAATCAAACAGACTCGGCAAAATGTACCTCCTGCGATGTCTTGCTATCTGTTCCACATACTTTAACCGAATGCCCGATATCTAAAATTGAGGAAAATCGTTAGAAAATCATTGAATGCACTGCACTTTTTTTATATAATTAGTTTTTTATCTTATGTTACTAGTTTTTCTTTTTGTGCGCACCCAGCGCCTTTTGTATATTTTGTAAATTAATTTATAGAATATATTTCAAATAAATAAAATAAATAGTCCTTGAATTTTCTACCAAAAAACTCTTCAAAATCTTAAAAAAGATTCTAAATTTATATATGTATTTAAAATATAATTGTTTCTCTTAATTTTAGCTTACGAAAACCAACTCTATGCCCTGACAATGTTTACGATCGCCTCATGAAACCATGTTGGCATGGTAATCCAAAACATCGTCCAACATTCCGAGAACTTGTTGGTGTTATACAGTCAATTAGAAATGAAACCATCAATAACATACCAAAGTCAGATTTAAATAATATCTCCCCACCTACATCTCCTACGTCAGTAACTTAAGAGGAAAACAAAAAAACACATTTAAAAAACAAAAAACTCAAGTGCAAGTGAAAATTATTTTCAAAATTTTATTTTTAAGTAAAACTCACACAAAAAAAAAAACAAAGCTCTCCTACTCTCGTTTAAAGAAAAAGAAATTAAGTTTAAAATTAAAATATATTTTTTACTTTTTTTAGTAAAAATTACTATAAATTGTTAGCTTTTATCAATATTTTTGTTATATTTGTTTCTTTGCATAATTGTAAGACTATTTTACTTTAAATCGATTTTTTATCATTTTATTAATTTTTTTAAGTGCCTTTTTGACAAAAGAAAACAAAAACAAAAAATATGTGTAAAAATAAAACTTTTTTATTTAGCTTTAAATTTTAGCATAATTTTTATTATTTTAAAAACTTTATATTTTGTATATTGATTAAATAATTATTCATTTTTATATATGTATGTTAAACAACAAATATTTCGTTATAAATTTCTAAATAAGTTTCTCTCTCTACCTTTTTTTATGTACAAATATTGCTTTTTTGTATATTGTTAAATGTAATTTTTTATAGTCTACAAATATATACAATTTTAAATAATTAAATATAAAATATTAAAATCACCTGTATATTTTTAAATCTAATGCAACATTAAATCAACGAATACAGTCAATGTGTATTTTAAAAATAAAATCATATTTAAATCAATAATTGACATTTTTTTTAATACAAAATAATACTTGATCAACTTTTTTTGTATGATCTCGCCTTGTAATTTTTTTAATCAAATAAGATTTTTAACTAATTCAAACTCATTTATAAAAAACCTGATATAAATTATAAAAGCCATTTTTTTAAATAGTGTATAATTAAAAAATTATATATATAGATGTACTATATTAAATGAAATGAAGTTTCACAATTGAATTCTATAAATTATATAGAAAAATATAAAAATAAAAAGGAAACATATCCGTGGATATTTGACAAAATCGCTTAAGTCGACTTGAGAAAATTTTCCAAGATTTTTGTTGTTAATAAGACTTGAAAACACATATTTCTGTCTGATCCTCACATTTCTATACCCCAATACACTAAAATACATGAGACCCCCTCAAATAAACTTATTTCCAAATTTTATCAATTTCTGTTTGACAAAAGAAGTTATTTCATTTATAAGATTAAACAGTTAGGTATACTTTAAAGATTTTTTCGTGCAAAAAGCTAAATTTTAAAAAGAAAGTAATAATTGTTGGTATTTAATTTTTATTTAAAAAATAAAAATTGTTTTTTCGACCTTTTTAATTGATTAATTAGAAATGTATTAATTCAGTTCGAGGCCAATTTCCTTATTATGAATTAACATAATAAGTACTTTTTTCAAAAACTGCTATTTTTCTTCATCAGGATACTCTCCTGACAAATACTTCAGAGTTTTTGATATCAAAAACCTCTACACTTTCAGGAATGAAAAGACGATTGTTTCGGGGATTTTCCAGCTCCCCTTCATCAGTTTCCTTTAGAAAGTGGTGGCAGAAGTGCAATGCAATTTGAAGCATCAAAATCTCATATTAATTGTAGTCTGCTACATTAGACTTGGGCATTCTAGTTCTTTTTGGTGACCGCTCTTTCTAGTTCAATTTGTTATAAAGAACTAGTTCGCTCTTCTAGTTCAATAGCTCTTTGACAATTTCGTTGAATCGCTCGCAAAACAATTTTTCCGAAGTTTCATTTGGCAATTTTGAATATGTAGCTAATTCATTTATTTCGTCTTTTAGTTAACAAAGATATAAAATATCAAATTAAGAATTTTTAGAAAAAAAGGAAAATCCTTAGTGTAGAAAATATTTTTAATTAATAAAAAGAAATAAAATTGTCGCCGGCCAAAGGTAATAAAATGAACGATTGAACTAGACGAGCGATTAGATGTGAACTAGATCTTTCGATCAATTGAGTGACAAACGACACAAGTCTATGCCAAATCTCTTTTTGCCAAAGTTGGGAATGCGTTATAAACGAGGGCTGTGCGAGTGATTTTATAATTTTTGTGGTTGTAAATTTTGTAAAACAAGTATTGGCAAAGCACTGTTTGTCAACGTTGGGAAAACAGGGTTGTACAGTGCTTTTATTATTTTTACGATTGTAAATTTTCTAAATTAAGCACTGGCAAAGCACTTTTAGCCAACGTTGAGAAAGATGTATACACCAGGGCTGTGCCAGCGCCATTATTATTACAGTTGTATATTTTGTAAACCAAGTATTGGCAAAGTACTTTTACTGACGTTGGCAGAGCGTTTGAAATCAGTGCTTTGCCAGCACTTTATTTGTTGTACCATTGGCAATCAGTACTTTGCCAGTGCTTTATTTTTCTTACCATCGGCATTTTCTGACTGGGTATATTTTAGCGACATACTAAAAAATGTCAAATTTTAAGTTAATTTGCAACGATATCTGTTACCCTTTTTAAAATTAATTTTTCGATGACACCGTTTACAGGTAGTTAGGAAAATATCTCAAAAAACTGGAGTTTTTTGAAATTTCAAAAATTGCGAATAAATAAAAATCAAATTAAGAAATATGCTCATTTATGGCATGAGCAAGTTGAATTTTTACTTATCTACATATTTTTAGAATATATGAAAATTTTAACTAAAATATGTTTTTGTATAATTAAAAAAAAAAGGAAATTACTTAAAAGTTACTTAATTTTTTTAAGTTTTGATTTGTATTCCTTATCTGCACATTAATTAAGACTATTAATGTAGATTTAAAAAATGTTAAGTTATATCGTATGGGCTAAGAAATAATTCAAAGTCAACCCCCACTTTTTGCATAAATTGGTCTAGAGACAAATTATTACTTTTTCTGATACCTCCAAATAAAAGTGGATTTAGCTCGAATTGGGCACAGAGCTTTTAGACATTAAGAAATGCATTTTTGGACAAGTTCTCAATGGGAAGAAGAGCAGAAGAAAGGTTTAAAGTACCCAAACATCAAAACAACTATGGCAGAAACACCTTATATGTCACACTTCCAACTGTGATGAACATGGTTCCAAAAGAAGTTTTACGAATAAATAACCAATACAGAAGAAAAAAAAATTAGTCAAGTTTTATGAACTTACAATGAACTCTTTAAAAATTAGTTTTTTCCAGCAGACAAGCCACCTGACTTCGCGGGACTAGTTAAATTAACTTGTACAAATATTTTAAATAATGAAAAAAATTACTCAACTCCTTGTACATATCAAAGAATAGGAGGCTAACTTGGCTGCGCCAATTTGAAAAACGCCATCTTCAATTATGTCCAAAATTGAACCCTAGTTCTGTAGCTATCTGGGCTCTCGTTTCCGAAAAATTCAATTATGATGTACTTAAGTATAATCGGGTAGTTGGTTCTTTGGCGGTTCTATTTTACACAATTTTCGACAATGTCGCCCTACTAAACGAGTTCCCCGTTATCAATCGATTATTCTGTCTTATTTGTATACCTTTCAGATTCAAGTTTCCCTTTTCAAGCCATGGTATTAGGGTTAAAGTTGGGTAGTTTTTACACAAACATACTCTTTTTACATATTTTTTAATCTATTGTTAAACGTATAAATTTACTTTACATGTCAGTTGGAACCTTCTGCATTTTTCTTTTTCAATGCTTCCATAACTCCGGCAAAATTTGCAGTCTTCTTTTTAACAGACTTTGGTGTAGAGTTTTGACTGCGAACACGCATCTGAGGCTGGGCGACATCATCGCTAAAATCAAAATCGTTGGATTTTAAAGGCCTACATGCAGGAAATCAAAAGTATTATCATAAATTCTTATTTACATAACTTTATATTCTTACTCTTGTGTTTCAGCAGTATCTGCAGAATTCGATTGTTCCTGGTTGCCCATACTAGAACAATCTGGCGACGGAGGTCTTCGACCCGGACATTGCCATTCTAGATCTAATAATGAACCATTTTCTAGCATATTATAGTAAGATTCTAATTCTTCGGCCGAAGGAAAGAAATCATCATCTTTAAGGCACGAATCCACGGAAGACGAAACCTCAGAGGACATATTTGTCATAGATTATATTTGTAAATACAATTTCGGAAACAGTGATACAAGTCGAGTGACGTAAAATTGATTCGTCGCCGCCGCCGACTTTTTTTTTGAAAGTCGAGCCGCCGCTGAAATTTCGGCTTATATTTGTAAGTTTGTAGTGTCAGCAAAGCCGATACTTTTTTTATTTTTCTAATTATCAGTTTGAATTTTATTTCAAAGCTTATTTTTGCTTCTAAAAAAATTTTAACTTATTTTGCTTTCTTAAGCGAAGAATACACGAAGGGACATTCGTGAAAAAATTGCCATTTTTTACGAATGTTCATTTGTGTATGTTAATGTCCGTGTTGACATTCGTGCAATTCGTGTTTACAAAATTTTTTGATAATTTTTGTTCCCTACTCAATTTTCCGCTTTCAACCCGAATTCTATTAATTATAGAGATAGGAAATCAAAACTTACACTACTCACCGATGGAGGGCGCTGAAATTTAGTATTACCTGAGCAACTATTTAGTATCAGTTGATCCTGTATTTAAAAACTCAAAAACTGCTGAAAACTGCTCAAAATAAGGAAAAAACAAACGCAGAATATATTCAAATAATAAAATTTGGTATATCCGTTTGTTTTTTGCTTTGTTGTTTGTTATTATTTAAATTTAAATAAAAAAAGAACATTGTTAATTTTTTTTAACAAAGTGCCATCTAGTGATAACGATTTTGTTATAACTTATTTTTTGGTGATGCCATACTGCCGAATTCTACTTAATTTCTTCAGCCACCACTGTTACATAGGGGTTACACGATCAATTTTTTCCTTTCAAGTTTTAATACACTCACACTTTTTTACTAACACACTCACATTTTAAAAATTGAACAGCAACTTGATATCAATTTTTGCTTTCAAGTTTTGAGAAAACTTTACGGTCAAGTTTTAAACAGCTGATCAAATTTCTTGTAAATTTGTTGTTCTTTTTACAAATATTGTGCCGCAATAAAACACGATTGATAAAATACGGAATGTGAATATTTCGGAATATCGACGAAATGATTTAAAAATAAATAAAAAACCAATTTCTGCTGACATGAAAATGTCTGTGGAAGATGTGAAGAAAAAAATAAAGTCTTTTCGAACAGCCTACAGTGCGGAAACAGCCCACAGAGGCGAGCAATTTTAGTTCTTTCTTTGACGACGGCATCTTGAATGCAGTTGCATGCAGCCTACGTCACAGCTTCAAGTTCAACTGAATTTGACAAGCAGTTTGTGTTATCAACTTGAAAGCAAAATCTTGATCATGTAACCTCACTGTTAATGTGTTTCTTCGCTGTCGCTGACTATTGCTTCGATTTGTATAAAGCCCAAACCACATAGTGAAAGTGCCAGTGGACAGTGGCAGTGCTGTCAAACTTTGTTCTTGAATTTCGCGAAAACGTTTTTATATTTTTAAAAAGTTCTTGCGTTTTGTTTAAAAACAGCTCTTGTTTATTTAGAAACTTTTCTAATTTCTTGGCAGTGACAAACAGAGCTTTGAAGAATTAATTCCTTAATTCAATTTTTCAATTCTGAATTAAAAATTCGATGAAGTAATTCACTAAGCACCATATATTGAATGGAATTAATTCATATTTGCTTTCGTTCGATTTATTTTGTTACGAATTAATTCAATTGCAATAGTTCTTTTTATTAAATCAAATGAATTAATTCACTGGTGAACACATTCAATTTTATAAATCGAACGGAAAAAAGTGAATTAATTCCTTACTGAATTAATTCACTACTGAATTCGTTCAATTTCATTTTCGTTGAGTGAATTAAAAAAATAAAATTACGTTCAGTGAATTAAAAAAAAAATTAAGTTCAGTGAATTAAAAAAAAATAATAAGTTCACTGAATTGAAAAAAAAATAAAATAAGTTCACTGAATTGAAAAAAAATAAAATAAGTTCACTGAATTCAAAGCCTGTTTTCTGCCGTTCAGTAGAAGAAAACAATAATGTACAAATAAAATTTTTAAATAAGCAATTTTACAGCGTGTGCTAGTAACAAATTAGAAACCGGATGCTGTATATCAACCTATATGATTCAAAAATAAGGCATTTTACTATTAAAAATAAAATCTTTACAGATATAGATAAATTTGGAAAAAAAAATATAACTATTAATTTTTCAAACTAGTTATATAGTTATATTTTTTTCCAAATTTATCTATATCTGTAAAGTTTTTATTTTTAATAGTAAAAGGCTTTATTTTTGAATCATGTAGGTTGATAAACAGCATCCGGTTTCTAATTTGTTACTACCACACGCTGTAAAATTGCTTATTTAAAAATTGTATTTGTACATTATTGTTTTCTTCTACTGATCGGCAGAAAACAGGCTTTGAATTCAGTGAACTTATTTTATTTTTTAATTCAGTGAACTTATTTATTTTTTTTTTTCAATTCAGTGAACTTTGTATTTTTTTTTTTTTTTAATTCACTGAATGTAATTTTATTTTTTTTTTTAATTCACTGAATGAAATTGAATGAATTCAGTGGTGAATTAATTCAGTAAAGCATATATGACACTTGCTAGTTTCTAGATTCTAGTTTTTTGCACCATCAAAGCAAATCATATGAAGGGTACTGCATTACCAACATCAATTTGACAGTTTGATAGTTTTTCGTTATAGTTCTTCTCTTCACACACATTATTCTCACATAAGGAAATTCGTGCTCTCTTCTATTTTGGATTATTAATACTGAAACTAGCAAGTGTCATATAGACTTTAAAGAATTAATTCGCTTTTTTTTCCGTTCGATTTATAAAATTGAACGCGTTCACCGGTGAATTAATTCATTTGATTTAAAAAAAGAACTATTGGAATTGAATTAATTCTTTGAATTTGTTGTTTGATGAACGCATTCAGTTGAATGAATTCAGTGAATTACTTAAGAAAAGGAATTCATTCAATTCTAGAGAAAATTGAATTCGATTGTTAGTGAATTCATTCAAAAAGGAATTAATTCTTCAAAGCTCTGGTGACAAATAGAGAAGATACAAAACCTGCTTTATCGACAAAACGTCGCACTGCGGTCGACACTGCGTTCACAAATTATACCAGATATGAATCAGCTGATTTGGGCAATATGGCCGACAGAAAATGAGCAAAATAAAACGGAAAACTTTAAGAAAAACACAAAGATAAAGCACAATAATCTAAAAAGAGACAGATATATACAAAAAATGCGCAATACAAAATGTATGGAGATTTTATATTGTTATCTCCCTCTTAACTTGACTTCCATGAAAACAATACCATACGGTTAGAGAATACTTATTTGACACCTGTCATTAGTTTCACATCTGGTATTAATCTGTGCTGCGTTTATGAGGTTTGTGCTTTAGAGTTGCCAGATGCGTGCTATGGATTTTTGGATTTTTAGCTAATGCATGGTTGCCACCAGTGTTGCCAACAAATTTTCAAAATAAATGGCTAGTTTAGACCCAAAAATCGCTAGAAAGTCACGAGATCGTAAACTGTGCAAAAATTTAGCGATTTTATCTCGGGATTTCGATGCAAGTATAAACGCAACCTTAAAGGAGTTTTTACCCAAAAATTTCTTTAATATGTTCATAAGAAGTGTTATAAACTTTTAAATAATGAAAAATTTTACGATTAAGCTTTAAATAATGAATCCCGATTTTCATTGAATTAATATTAGTATTTAAAATACTCAATAGAGGGCATTGTGCGGTAAAAAAGTACATACGCATATTTTATTGAAATGTCCATTTTTTAGAAAGTTTTTTTTTACTAAAATCGTTTAAGAAGTTGTTTTTTATAATAAAGCAATATCAATATGCAAATTTTACAATATTTTTCAACATATAACCAATTTTTAGAAATTATATTACGGCTGATAAAAAATCGCTAGATTTTTGGCTAGATCTGACGAGAAAATCACCGTTATGGCAACACTGGTTGCCATATTGCAATGATGTTGCTCCACTGTGGTTTTTCTGCAATACCAATAAAAAGTTTTACCCGTGGTAAAAATTTGGACCCGATCAAATCTTTAATGTCATATGAAAGATATTTTCAATACCTTTCCAATGGTATACGTACTGTCCAAATCCAACCATAAATCATGGAGATATGGGAAGTCCAAATTCGAATTTTGGACCGAAATAACTCACAAGACAGGTCCGACCGACAAAAACCAAAGTTTTTTGCCGGTAAAAATAAATGTTTGTTACCGCTACCATAAAAATCAATAACCTTTTGTTTATTACTTTTTTTTTAATATTTTAGGCAAAAAATATTTTTTTCTTCATACATTTATTTTTACCGACAAAACTGTTGAGAATATAGAAAAACGTTATATGAACAGATTAAGGAATTGTAATTTTTAATTTTTTTAAAATTGTTTGAGCAAAATCGGACTAGTGGTTCTCGAGTTATGTCAAAAAAAAGACCACCAAAGGTCAAATCGATATATCTCGATTCCTAGGGTTGACCCAGCGAAACGCCGGGACACGTATAACTTTTTTTTTACCGATATAACTTTCCCCGGTAGTTTGAACCCTTCCCGATCACTGACCCCTACCATTTGTCTCACAGTGCAATTCATATAAACTTTAAGCCTATATGACACTTGCTAGTTTCTAGATTCTAGTTTTTTGCACAATCAATGCAAATCATATGAAGGGTACTGCATTACCAACATCAATTTGGCAGTTTGATAGTTTTTCGATATAGTTATTCTCTTCACACACATTATTTCTCACATAATAAAATTCGTGCTCTCTTCTATTTTGGATTATTAATACTGAAACTAGCAAGTGTCATATATGCTTTAGCGGTGGGTCTCATACTGCAGGTTTAAACTTTAGTTAATAGTTAACGCAAATTTTCGTTGTTGTTTTGTGTACATTTTTTTGACATTTTCTTTTGTTTCTGGTTAAGTTAATGTTAAACCTACAGTATGAGACCCACCGTAAGGAAACCAAAGAGTGTACTTTTTTCGCATGGGAACTCTTTAGCCTTTACCATCGTTCATTAAATTCAAATTTTTGAATTTAATATCCCCAAATATTTCTAAAATCCCCAAAAATTCTATGTCCCCAAAAGAAATTTTTTGAACACCAACAAAATAAGCAATTTGAGGGGCAAAACCCTTTTCTTTTGTTTATGGTTAAGTTAAAGTTAAACCTACAGTATGAGACCCACCGTAAGGGAACCAAAGAGTGTACTTTTTTCGTATGGGAACTCTTTAGCCTTTACCCTCGTTCATTAAATTCAAATTTTTTAATTTAATATCCTCAAATATTTTTAAAATCCCCAAAATTTCTATGTCCCCAAAAGAAATTTTTTGAACACCAACAAAATATGTAATTTGAGGGCAAAACCCATTTGTGGCAAGACTGGTTGTCAAACACAGATGTTTCAGTAAATTCACATTTTGAGGTTATATAAAAGCAAAATTAGTTTTGCTTAAATTTTAAAGAAATCATTAAATAAATTAATAAAAAAAAATCTACAATGTCAGACTTTGATAATTTACCTACCTCCGGAGACAAAGAATTGCAAGAATTTTTAATGATTGAAAAACAAAAGGCACAAGTTAATGCTCAGGTATGATAACAAAATGTTTCATGTTTTTCAACTCTTATTTAAATATACTTTCTTATTCTGTTTTAGATCCATGAATTCAATGAAATTTGCTGGGATAAATGCATAGGTAAACCCGCTTCCAAATTGGATAGTGCTACTGAGTCTTGTTTGGCAAATTGTGTTGATCGTTTCATTGACACTTCTCTGCTGATAACACAACGTTTTGCCCAATTATTACAAAAACAATCTGGAGGCATGTAATTAAAAAAATAATATGCAATTCTTTATTTTACAGTACAATTTCTTACTAAAGAAAATACAAAACTTAAGGACCTCCTAAGATGTGTTTTATAATCTTTAGATTTATCTATCCTTAATTTTGGGTTTTTAATTTCTCAATCCTCATTCGATAGTTTTTATATTTTATTAACATCATTTAGAAGATAAATGTGGTTTTTATTTAGAACTTTATTAAGTTTTTGTTATTTCAAATAGTTCTACATAATAAAAATTACTTTGAAAACAATAAAAAACTATTTTTCGCTATTATTGTCAACTTCTATCAGATTGTATTCCTTTTGATTTCTTTAAATCCCGATATAGGCTGACCAGTTTAAGTCTTTCATTTTCCAGCATATTTCTTGTAGCTTCTGGCAGATCTTTACGTTTTCCTTTCATTAGCGTTTTAGCATTTATCGGCGCAGATTTTGATTTTTCATTAGTTTTACCGGCAGGTTTGGAACTGCTACAGTCAATATTGTCATCGACTTCTGCTTTTAGAATATTTTGAAGTAACAAATTGTTCTTCTTGCCGGGCTGTAGATTGGAGAAGGGAAATTGTTAATAATTTTTGATATTAATAAAAGGTACTTCTGTACATTGTCATTCTAGATATTGTTAAAACAAAATGCACTTATTAAAAAATCAGAAATTTTCAGTTTCTCTTCAAAGCAAATAAAAGTTTAATATCGCTTACACTTACCCTTGGTACTGTTTCATTTTTCTGTGCCTTTCTTGGCAATGCCAATATCGTTGGTGGTGCATGTACGATTTCGCCAAATTTCACGTCATCTCTACGATACTCTACGATTTCCTTTGACTTTTCCTTAAGTTTTTCTTCTTCATCCTCGCGAATCGCTTGTTTAATCAATTGCTTAGCTAATTTAGGATCTAAAGGTTTAATCTTTTCATCGACTTTCTTTTTCTTCACTTTACCACCTTTGGATTCTTTTTTTTGTTTTAATAGTTCATCAATTTCATTAAGTGGTTTTTTCTTAATGGATATCTCTCCAGTTTTAAGATCTCTTACAACTTTTACACCATATTTAGCTTCATATTGTGCTTCTTTTAGGCTGGCAGTAGTAATACGATTAACTCTTCTCATATAGTCAATATCTTCTTCCCCGGGTAACTGTTTAATACTCTTAAACTTGTTGCCATTATCTTTGTTGTTAGTGGTAGATTTCTTTTTAATAATTTTATCTTTGGGTTTATCTTCTACACCACTTCGTATACGTTTGATTCTCTTGCCCGTTTTAGCTTCATCGGCTAGTTTTTTAAATTGTAGAAATTTATAAGACATTTTTTGGTCTTCTTTTGCAGGAGGACTGTCGACAACATTTTTAAGTCTTGTGGGGAGAGTAAAGTTTAAATTTAATAATTTAATTTAAGACGAATATTTTAATTTACTTTTTCTCTTTGGCCTCCAATTGTTTGAGAGGATCACGAACGCCGTGATGTTTACGTACTGGAATTTTTCTTTTCCTGGCCATAGTTTGCGATTTTACCTTTTCGAGCTAATTCTCTCTAGGGAGCACATGTATTAGAGTTGTAAACGTATCGAGAATGTGAGTACTCAATACCGACCTTTTTTTACGAGTACTCACCCCTACCTATTGCAGAAAACGAGGAGAAAACTCTCCCACGATCTACGAGAGTCCTCCTCGCGCAATTGCGTTCGGGATGGTGTTCACGCCTTAATTCATATTGGTCTCGGATCGAGCCCACCATCCCGAACACATGTCCCGCATACCAGAGGTCCTCACGACGTAAACTACCTCTTTGTCTGCACGGCAAACCCGACTCACCTAGATCCCACGTCACTATGGACCCACCCGGTTGAGGCGGGCCGATTCCTGGGTCTGGATCTAGCTGAGTCAGCAGAACAAGAAGATTAATATACTTACATATTTTATTGCAGGAGTCGTTGCTACAACAACAACATCAACAACGAGTACTCAATATGTGCGTTCCCGTAAGTTACCGCGGGTTCCCGCGGGAACCAAACACAGCCCAAACAACAACAATTTGCACGCAATTTTGAGTACGGGAACGTCTTTGGGTAAGTTTGGGTAACTGCGGTAAAGTACGGGAACAGAATTAATACTTAAAACTACCTACTCAATACATTCTGAGTTGTATTTTTCTGCATACAAACGAAATTTTGTCATTAAAAAGCTATGAAAATGCAATTTCTGTGCTTTCAAACCATATTTCTGCAACTTTATCCCAAAAATTTCCTTAAATAAGCAGTTTATCGAGTTGGGGACAGCTTGCGAACAGAAATAAAGAGTACCTGTTGACCACGTACGAGTAGCATGGAATGACTCTGCTCCTAACTGCGCCTTTATGTTGCATTTGCATCTGCACCCAAATCCCGAGAATTCGACTAAAATTGAGATTTCAGTGAAAATCTCACGTGAAATTCCCGAGAAAATCTCATAAATGTGGAGACTTTTACAGAATACAACACTGCGTTTCGCTTAAGAGATTAATCACAACTGTGTCGATTGTCGACCGACGACAGCAAAAGTCGTCGCGGATAATTTAATTTCAGCGACAATCGACCGTCGACATTTGTTGACGTTTAGAAAAAAATGAAAGCGAAATAAGAATATGTTTGTATTTGCTTCGCTACAAGTCTTCACCAATTCAATTGCTTTTGCATTAATTCTTGTTGTTTTACATTTTTTTGTATTTAATTTTGCTTGTTTGCGGTAAATTATGTATTTTTATTTTCAATTATATTTCTTCTGTCAAAAAAATATTTTTTTTGTAAACAAAGTACGAATTTTTGCAACTCTAATACGAATTTCTGCAACTTTGTTCCCTTAATTAGTCAAAAATATGGCAACTATTTGACAAATATTTTGAGTGTGTACTAGTGTGTCGTCACGAAAATAGAATAGATTCTATTACGACGACAAATCGCCGGACGACATGGCGACATTTTGCTTTCCATACAAAATATATGAAAAAGCACATGTCGTTGTCGACCCAGTTCTGATTAAGTTCTAATCGATAATTTGTGTTCCAATTTGATTAACACACGCCAATCTCATCTCTGTAATCGTTAATTCATCATCTCTAGTTTTCTTTCAACTTAAAAATGGCGACAGAATTTTTCTTCTGCGAAATTTATTAAACTTTTGTGCCGATTAAACAAAAGTTTTACATAAAAAGTGTAAAAAACTTGTAAAGTTAAAGCTAAACCCAATATTGACATAGAAAAACAAGTAAGAATTTTACTTGACGTAAAAAAACAGACTAAACTAGAAAAAGGCTTTGCGAGAAACGAAAAAAAAGCGAGACAGGTTATATATACTAAAGTTTCATAATGTGGAATCAGTGGGCACAATTTGCAGCGGCGCCACCATTGCCAACATCGGCGCCACCGCCACCACCACAAGAGCCAGCAGCTCAGGCAGCACCACCGCCTCAGCCATCAGTACCATCAGCCATGATAGGACCAGTATTACCCGGAGTAGCATCAGTCGCAGTAGCAGCACCACTACCAGCTGCTCCACCCCAGCCAACAGCAGCACCCACATCTGCAGCTGCACCATCATCTGGGGCTGGAGCTAACCCTTATTCACAATATACAGCAGCACAATATGCAGCCATGACACCAGAACAACAATTTGCTCTCCAGCAACATTGGCAACAATGGCAGAAGTATCAGGAAGAATATGCCAGGTGGCATGCTCAATATGGAGAACAGGTTTGTAGTAAATAAGGATTTTAGAATACAGTTTACGGGCACATCCTTGATTTTTCTTTATTTTACGTTGTACTTTTTGAGCTGATTTTAATTTCAAAATAATCGGAAATACTTATCCGATCGGTACAAAATATACATTATTATAGGAAAGGTATTGAAATGTCTCTCCAGTAAGGCCTTATATGACTGCATGGATTAACCCATTGTATACAAATTGAAGATTTATTTACTCATGACTTGTTTTTCAGCATTTGACCTTTATGATAATTTTGTAGTTTACGTAAGTGGGTAATCAAGACTTGAATCTTTCATTTAATGAACGACACAATCCCTTTGTTCTTCAAATTAAAAAGTTGGATAGGGTAAAATTTTCCACATTTTTAGTTTTTGGGCTATTCGAGATGGTAAAGAAGATACACTATAGAGCAAAACTGACACACAAAAACTTTACTCAGCGAAGCCACTAAACTGCCCATCACATAGGAGAAACCCCCTAAGCCCGGCAAAGGCCAGGAACACAGAAAAACTTTACTTAGCGAAGCCACTAAACTGCCTATCACATAGGAGAAAACTCCTAAGCCCGGCCGAAGGCCGTCTACATAGAAAAGCTTTACTCAAAGAAACCACTAAACTGCCTATCACATAGAAGAAAACTGGCCGTTGGCCGACAACGAAAAAAAAATGTTCAACTAACTTTAAATAACTTCCTCATTTAAAAAGATAATCAGTCATATCATATCTCAAATGAAAGCTTAAAGTCTTCAGTTTTGGTTAACATAAATATACTTACCGATACATAGGTCATATTTTGAAGAAATTGACTATGCAAAAAGTAAATGAAAAAAATCATAAATGTTCATTTAGTCCACAAGGGGTTAATATCATAAAAATTTCGAAGTGATCGGAGTTATGCTCCTAAACTGCACTTTAGTCCATTTTCCTAATGAAGTTTTTATCCAGGATGATTTTGAAATTAGTTTAAGTCAAAGTAGGAAAATAAACTCTACACAACATGTAGGGTAGGGTACGGCTAAGGATAACATACCGTATCTATAGTTTTAGCGTTTGTGTGTTTGTACACAAATCGAATGCGGTACACTACGATTGTCTGATGAACGCAAACGCTACGATTATGTACTGTACTTTCAACACACGTAGCGTACCGAATTCGGGTTGAGTGTATAAACACAAACACTAATTGGAGAGAATAGCGCATGTGTTTTCTACGCAACAAATATGTTCGTGTACTGTGTTCGCGATGTGCGGTCCTACTCTGGTGTAAATACATACTTAATATATCTATAAGAAACTGTATATCTGCTAAATAAAAGTTTTCTTAGGTCGAGTTTTTCGAATGTAGTTAAACTTTTTTTTATTATGTATTTCATTTGGCGCTGTGCATTTTCACATGCTACTACGCAAAATTCATGAGCTAAATACTGGAGAATATTGGGTTGTATATAAAATTTATCTGAATGCTTCAGTTGCCAAATCCATTGACTTCACTTTGTGACTATAATATTCAAAACAAATTTCTCTGATAATAAATATTAACACTACTAAATAACAAAATTTATAATTTAACACACACATATTGCTTGTAATTCCACTCCCTTGCTGGATTGTTTTTTGGTAGCGTCCCCCGAATTGATTAAGGGGATGACGAGTGATGCCCTGGCATAACTCGTCATTCCTTTATTTTTATATCTCTTAAATTTCGCCACCGGTTGTTAAAACATTTAATGAGTACTATGATTATGATGCGGTTAATATATTATCTTTGGAATCTGGGGGGTTATTATGTAATTCGATTCGAAACGGAAATGCTTTCGAACAGAATTTTCACATTGAAAATAAAGTACCAAAAAACAGTTTTTAATGGGGTAAAATATTGAAAATGTGTATGAGATTGTCCAGCATACACTTTTTCAATGTTTTCCCCCATTAAAAACTGGGTTTTGGTACTTGATTTTCAATGTGAAAATTCTTTTCGAAAGCATTTCCCTTTCGAATCGAATTACATAATAACCCCCCTGCAATAATTGAGGGTAATTTGGGTGACATATTTTTGACTAATAATGTAGATGAACAGTTGCTGATTTTAAAAAATAATCTGCAATGGTTGCGCACTTTTGTTCCTTTAAGAGGCGAATGATTCGAAACCATGACTTTCAGTCACTTAGATATCTTGCATATAGTACTTATTTGAATGATAAAAGCGATAACAACTGGCGATTTTTTTGTCTCTGCAGAAATCGTGCAAAGAATGTGATTAGGAAAAAGAAGAGGGAAGTTCATAAGTTAATTTTTCAGGATAAGTCTAATAAGGAGATTTGGGTGCCTATTCCTACGAAAAGTCTGTGACTCTTAGATGTGACTGTATTCCATATGTATTTGTTGTTGCAAAGTCACAATAAATTATATTTATTAAAATTTTTGTTTGAAAACTTCAAAAAAATGAAGACCAGGGGGGTAACCGCGTAACTCGATTCGAAAAAAAATTTCCGAATTCGTAAATCTTGCAACTATTGTTAAAAACATAATTCTGTACAAAAATTCTACTTTTCAATTTATTTTTATCATAAACCCTGTACACTACACACAAAAATTCAAAAAGTAAGATTTTTGCTAAAACTTTTTTATTTACAAAAGATAAAAAATTTACGAATTCGAAAATTTTTTCGAATCGAGTTACGCGGTAACCCCCCTGGTATCGACACAATCATAACATTGACAAACAAAATTTGAATTTTTTGAATTTTATTGTTGTTTTGTATGAAAAGTTAAGACTCTCAGTCTTAAAAATAGTCTTATGACGGTCACAATGAGTCACAAGTAGGAATAGGCACCTTGGTCAATTTTGAATAAGAAGGGTGTAGTTACCAATACTGATAATTTTGAAGTAGTTGACCCTGATGATTTAAATAATGTATTTTCTTCAAATCAAGCTGCAAATAGCATTAGCGTTAAGGATATCCCTTATATAGATAATGATGGATTTTCTTTTCGATCAGTAGATAAGTTTGAAATGATAATAGCTTGTTTTTTTATTTATTTATTTATTTATTTATTAATATCAATACAAAGAAATCATTAACATGATTAAATCAAAAACTGTTAGTTATGATGGCTTTGCACTCAAGTTCATTAAATTATTAATTCCTTTGGTGATTTTATTGTACATATTGTTAATACAATATTAACAACATCGTATTTTCCCATGTGGAAGGTTGCTAAGATTATTCCTGTAGAAAAGAATAATGGTAATAGTACTGATAATTTAAGGCCAGTGGGCGGTTTCAAACCATGCTGTATATTCTTTATTGTATTTAAATAAGATATTTAAATAAGAAAATATTTTTGTAACAATATTAAAAGAAAAAAAATTATCTATCATTGGCATTGTGCAATAGCCAATTGCAAAAAATTTGATCATTTGTAATTTTCACATCCCAGCAAACAAAGATGATCATTAATGACTCAGAAATGAGCTCCAAAAACAAAAATTTTTCCACTTTTTCATATGAAAGTGGTACATCCAAAAGAGCCCCTTGTGTACTCAGAAATGACTAAGAGAACGTATAAAATCGAAATTTTCTTCATAAATTTAAACAATTTAGGAATCTTCTTTGAGTCAGAAAAATGAACCCTTATTTTGAGACAGCTTTTTGGATTTTTTTCTGAGGGTTCATATTTTCTACCAAAAAAAGAGTGTTTTCAAAAAAACAATCATTTCTATAAGCCATTTAAGAATCTCATTACTGAGCACTCCGAAATTGCTGGCTGGGATGTTTTTTTGTAAAATATGTTTTAGTCTCAATTAATATTCTAAGCTTTAAATGTGTGCATAACATTTTTTGCAGTTTTAATTTTTTTATTATTTTTATATAATTATTTTATTTACTGTATCGCATAACAAAAGATACAATCTACATCCAAAGACTAGACTAGAAACCACGAAGCAACGTATCGAACACAACGGAATATTTGAGTGTACCAATTTACCAGCAAGTTTAAAGCAGCGACTAGAATTTCACTATTTAAATTAAATCTTAAAGAATTTTTGTACCAAAATATTGAAACGCTTCTTCCCTAAATAAGCCATTTATTATAACCATTATTATTATTACGATTTTCTATTGTAAATATGTAAATAATTTGAACTATTTTTGTACATAATTATAAGTATATTTGCCGACTCGTCTCAATAAAGCCTTCTAGGCGCTGAGACCTACGTTATTCAGTTGTATTGTACATTAAAAGTAAATAAAAAAAAAAAAAAGGATACAAGGATTGCACGCAGTAGTCTTTAAAGAAAAGCCAATGACGATTCCTCGGTGGTGGGCGAAGGCACGTTATATGGGGCAGGTACTGATGGCTTTTTATAAGCCATAAAAGTAATCAGTGTATATAAAAAAATAAAAAATAAATACAAACCAAATTAAAAAATATACGAAATAAAAGCATTTTGACCAAAATGAAATGTTTAATAAATTCTCTACTATTTTTTTAAGAATATTTGGGTTAATGTTTAAAATACTCTTTAACCGATTCTTCCCAAATTTGGTTCACATGTAAAAAACTGCAAGATATAAATTTTTTTCATACACGGTTTTGCTGTTTTTTCAGCGTAAAATTAGTTTTAAACTTTAAAAGCGTTTTCCCACAACCCAAGCCAAGGTGGGTTAACCGATTTCGATCCGAGTTTTTTCTTTCGTAGGCAACAAAAAATTCTAGTCGTTATCGTGGCCCTTTCTTTGAATTTTAGTCAAACAAATTTTATATCCCCGAGAAAAGGTGTTTTTACTTGCCTTTTTTGGAATTTTAAAGTTTGTGTGGCAACTTTGTTAAAAAAATTTAAAATATAAAAATCGGGCCACGATTTTGCCTTTTTTTAAAACGCTAATTATGAAGTGGCAACCCTTTAGATTATGGTTGGCAGAATTTAAAACTAAGAATTTTTTCAAAACACTGCAAAACATATATTTTAATTAGAAAAATAAAATTATAAAAATATTATTTAAATTTTTGACAACCGTTCAAATATACCCTTTAATATGCTGCTGTTACAGTATTTACCCCCCTTAAAGGTTGTGGAAAGACTGATGAAGAATCAGATAACTCAATATTTAGATCAAAATAATCTTTTGAGCAGTTGTCAGTTTGGTTTTCGTAAGGGGCATAGCACTACTTCACTTTTGGTGGGACTTACAGATACTATAAGAAGTCATGTGAATACAAAATATTTGTGTGTGCTGCTGTCATTAGATCTTGCTAAGGCATTTGATAGAATATGTCATAAGTTACTTTTAAAGTAACTTATTAAAGTTTATAATTTTTCGAGAACAGCAGCTTCATTAATCTGTTCGTATCTCACAGATCGTGGTCAATTTGTTTCCTCGGGAGTTGGTTGTTCTGATATTTTACCAGTCATAAGTGGTGTCCCTCAGGGATCGGTTATTGGTCCTCTTTTGTTTACTATGTTCGTAAATGATTTTTTTACTAAACTGGATGTTGGGAGGTGTTATCTCTTCGGGTATGCGGATGATATACAAATTTTATTTTGTGGTAGGAAGAATAGTTTGGATCTACTTCAAGCGGTGATAAATTATTCAACAAACTGTATTTCAAATTGGATGGTTGATAATTATATATCCATTAATACAATGAAGACAAAGGCAATGTTATTTTCGACCTCGAACAATTTTATTCAGGATATTTATTTATCTATTAATGATACTAATATTGAGTTTGTACACCATTTATCAATTTTGGGCGTAGTTATTGACTGTAATTTGACATTTGAATATCATATTAGATTTCTTACGTCAAGAATATTTTTTATATTGAGGAGATTATATAACACGAATCTGATTATTCCAGTTTATGTCAAGGAAAGAATTGTCCATTGTACGATAATGCCACTATTTTTATATTGTGTGGAGGTATTTTCTGGTACTTGGGGTTATAACATTAGGGATATTCAGTTGCTCTTTAACAGAGTGATAAGATATATATATTCAGTGCGAATTCGTGAACATATTACACAACACGTTAATCGTTTTCTTGGAACGTCATTTAATGACTTTATTAAAATACGTCTCCTGCTATATTTTTATCATGTTATTAGTACAAATTGCCCGTTGTTTATATTTAATTTCTTTAGATTTACCAGATCCACTAGGTCTAATCGTCTAATTGTACCATTCAATACTCCTTGGGTAAGTCGATCTTTTCAAAGGCGTGTGGTCTTGTTGTTTAATGCACTGCCAGCGTCCTTAAGGCGTTTCAATTGTACTGATCATACTTATAAAGGGAGGCTTTTGAATAATTTTCAATAACTACAATTTTCTTATCTTTCTGATAATTTTTATTACAACATAGTTCATAATGCCAATAGTTATTTCTTTCTCGTTTAAATTGGGATATCAAAAATAATAATTATAATATTTTTTAGAGTAGCAAATAAATATATTTTCTTATCAGGGTTTTATAAATTCTAAATTAAGATTATCTTAAGTGAGTGGAATATTGTAATTTATTAATTGGCCACTAGGCTTTCAAATTACAAAATGGTGAATAAATTAAATTAAATTAAAAATTAAAAGGTAATTGTATTTTGTATTAATAATCGTTCTCAAATCCGCAGTAACTATTTTGAAAAAAGGTGGATCGTGCTGTATTAACCCTAGTAAAAATGTTTTTTATATAATAAGATATGTTTTTTATATAACCATTTATGATTTTATACTATTATAACTTGTCGAGTATTGTGAAACATATATTTTTATATGATTATATCGAAAGATATTTAATTATATAAAATTATATTAACCAGATCCACCATTTTCCGGATCAAATCATGTATGGGGTAATATAATTATATAAAAAATATATTATTTGATCCGAAAAATGGTGGATCTGGTTAATATAATTTTATTTAATTAAATATCTTTTGATATAATCATATAAAAATATATGTCTCACAATACTCTACAAGTTATAATTGTACAAAATCATAAATGATTGTATAAAAATCATATATGAATATATAAAAACCATTTTTACTAGGGAATTTATAATCCACCGTGGATCTAATATGAAA